>CP125978.1:486369722-486806201 GCA_030063025.1 Avena longiglumis | reverse complement strand
ACTAGCATTCCAACTAATATTCAATCAATCAAACACAGACATAAAATAAGAAACTAGGTCATGCATGCAAGCGTACAAGGTAGTCCACTAGGCTTCTAAACTTTGTAAAGGTTCCAAGTGGTCATTTCTAAGTGAGTCATTTTGCAAAGGGTTTTGTCTATAAACCATTTTGAAATCCTTCATCATTTATGTGGTGGAAATGTTTATATCAAGGCAACAACTTTTAAGTTATTCACTAAATAAGTTGTTGTGTCCTCAAACTTAGTGTTTAGGGTCAAATGGAAGTTTGATACAAATCCATTTTCCCAAGTTTTTACTCAAAAACATTTTCATAGCAAGCCAATATTTTTATTTGGCTAGAAATGAAACAAATCAATTAATCCATCATAAATATCACCAAATCCATTTTTAAAAACCATGGTACAATTCCTGAATAATGGAGTTCACCACAGCCCATTTTGCAAAATTTCAACCTCAAAAACAATTTTAGATAATTTTTACAACCTAAACATGCATACAAATGTTTCTGCAAACAAACATTTTACCCAGAATCTTATAAACACATTGCATGGTTCATTTAGGAAGCATTCCACCTGATTCCCATTGATATAAGTTCCTTAAATTTGGTTTATGAATTGAATTACATGAGTTTCAAGTTTGCATCTAAATCTGTTTTCAGAATTTCTATTTTAAACAAGCTGGTGACAGCGGCGTGATATGTTGTTGGTCTTGGTTATGCGGATACGTACAACTGTAAGCCGTTGGATCTAAACAGATGCGTGTTCGGACTAAGCATACCCTTCGTTAAATGAATCTATCGTGGCCGCGGATGAAAATCTATGATGCTGGTTGCTTGACCAAGCAGCGGCGCGGCGGTGTCTAAGCAATGACGCCGCGGTCGGCGATAGCACTGACGTAAAAGAGCAAGGGAGGATGGGAATATGCTCGCAAGATCATTCGGACTTTAACTGGTGCTCAACATTGGCGATATCTCATCGAGGCGCGAAGGCCAGGTGGATGGCTCGCCGGGCTTGCAGCGGTCCGAATTATACATTTTGTAAATCGGGAAGCGAGTTTGAAAGCGCGAAACCGGCAGACCCTACTATTAAACGCATCTGGTAATGGGGATCTGAGAGCGCCATTGGTAGGTGTTAGGTGATCTGTACTCCTGGGGAGACTACATGGGAGCAATGGCGGGCAATGACAGCGTTCAAGTGAGTTATTCTTGGCGTTGTAAATGAAATTGTAATAGTTAATCTTATAAGATCACCGAGGAGACAGGAGCAAACCTTTTACAATGCGATGGGGCGGTAGCTAATTAAGCCTTGAATTAGTCGAGGAACACATCGAGAGCGATGGTGTTTGAGCTTCGTGATTAGCCTTGATGACCCTCGTGGCGGAAGGAGGCGGCATTTGGGAGAAAAGGTAGAGGGACGGGGGCGATTAAATACAGCGTGATGGCTGAAAGCAGGTTCGCAATTGTCATTACGAATTTGTAAACAATTCAACTAGCGAGCAGCCAGTGATGAATAGGGAAAAGTGATCATGATGAAGGCGATGGTGGCGATGTGGGGCCGTCGCACATCGTTGAGGAAGAGAAGGAAGAGAAGACAGCAGTTTAGTCACTCTCTGTAGTGCAGGTTGATGAAAAGCGGCTTTGCCCGTGGAAAGCTGGGCTAGTATTGGGCCTATTGGAGAGAAGCAGCCGGTGGTGAGTCAGGCTATTTTTTTCTTCTGAATGATTTTTTCTTTTTTAATTCTATTTTCTGTTTTGAAATTCAAACAATAATCTTATTCAAATCAATTCAAACATTCGCAAACATTTAATTGAATTTTGGTTACATTTAACAACAAAAGTCAAAGATCAAAATAATAATTTTATTTGAGTCATTATTAATTAAATAATAGACCATTGTTATTAAATCAAATAGTTTGAGGTTATTCAAAACTCCATTTTGAAATCTAAAAATATTATCAAAACCAAATCAATGGGTTTATTTGAAAATAAAAGAACACTTGAAAACTTATTTACAAATAAATAAATAGGTTTGATGTTTTAATTTAAAATAGTAAAACCTTTATTTTAATAAACGGATATTAAATCCTTATTAATTTGTTTTAAATAAACACTAATCTTTATCAAAATAAAATATTTTATTTTAAAAGTCTTATTGAGATTTCTAATTTGAAAAACATAAAATAATTCATATTTATAATTCTTTCACGTTTTTAAAACCAAATCTTTTATTAAAGATCCAAACTAATTCCAAATATTTATTTTCCTTTTATTAAGTATTTGTCTTTTTAAATCCTTTAAAGTTTTATTTGAACAAAATAAGTTTGAAGGTTCTCATTTGAATTCAAAGTTTCTTCTCACCTGAAAATCAAAAAAGTTTTATTTCTTCAATTATTTTTCACATTACAAGATTTGGAAATCTTGGGATGTAACATAATAATATATAATAAACATATAAATGATTTTATATTGAACTTTTTTGAAAATCTTTGTGCAATCTTTGCATTCAACTTTAAAACATTCTGATCCAATCCAAAACAATTCTCATGCTTTGAAAGTAAAAATAAACCATTGCCTTATTTTCAGTAATGAAGCAATATGGTTTCTTAATTTAAATCTTGTTTGAAATGACAAATGTTATGAATGCTGAATGATATACCAACTTTTTACAAAATCATGATTTTGGGGATGTTACAAATCAATGATCTGACTGATTAGCTAGAAGGGCCTGTGTGTTCTAAAGATTGATCTTGATGGGCTATTTGTAGCTAAGATTAGAAGCAGACATACACAAAATTTTGCTTTCACCACCATTGGTTCCATGGTGGCACGTACCATTTGGATTCAGAAATGCACCATCTTATTTCATGAACATGATAGACAAGGTGTTCATGGAGTTTTCTCCAACAAGTTTGTTGTCATATTCATTGATGATTTTGATCTGTTCAAGAAAGAAAGAGTATGAGAACATTTGCATTTGATACTTGAAAGAGCTCAGAGCACAAACTATATGCCAAGTTCAGAAAATTGAATTCTGATTGAATGAAGTTGGATTTCGGACATATTAGCGCCGGGAGATAGTATAGGCAGCCGATCCGATAAAGGTGTCATTTTATGGCAGTGGAATCTCCGTCGATTGAGGAAGTTTATGATTTCCTAGGCTTGAAGGATACTATAGAAGGTTCGTGAATTTCTCCAGGTAGCCAAGCCAATGACAGATTGTGAAATACTAAAGAGTTTACATTTGGGTATTGAAGGTGCATTGAAATCGTTCGGAGATGAAGAAGAGACTAGTAGCAGGCGGTCTTATATCTACCAGATTTGGAAGGTTTGTGTCTATTGTGATGCATCTCACCAAGGATTAGGTGGTTTGATGCAAGATAGAAATTTGGCTTATACTCGGAACAACTCAAAAACTCATAGTGAATTATCCTTGCGCCCAATTTAGAGTTATCCTTGTTATTCATGCTCAAAACGGAACTGACCTGCCTTTTAGGAAAAACGACTGAAGTGTTCCCGGACCCACAAGGTTTGAAATATATCTTCACTTTCCGGAAAATCAATATGGAGACCAAGAAGATGGCTAGACTCATCGAAGACTGACTTGAGTTGCAATATCATCTGAGTAAAGAAAAAGCGATATTATGGCAATTCTTTAAGTTGTAAGGTTTCATGAATAAGCCTTACCTAAGAGGTGGTAGATGATACATTACTTTCAATTCAAAGATCTCAGTTAGAATAGTGCTCAATGGATATCTCATGTCTGGATGTTCAACCAACATTCTTGAGGACAAGATCAAACAAGCCCAAAAGTTGGACAAGGAAATTGAAAGAGATTAAGGTAAAATTAGCAAAGGGAAGCTAAAGGATTACGCAGAGAGCTGAAGGTACTTTATGGTATGGAAGCGTATACGCATTCCGCAAAATCCATGAAATTAGTTCTGAGGCACACAATTACCATAATCTATTCATCAGAGTAACACTGCCAAAATGTGCATGGATGTGAAGGAGAAAATTTGGTGGAACAAACTCAAAACGATATTGCGGAACATATTGCCTTGTGTGGCGTATATGCGGTAGTGGCGGAATATCGGCCAAACAAAGGTTATTACAACCCTACTTATTCCTTATTGGAAGTGGGATAAAGTTTGGTATGGACTTTATCACGGATATGATTCTATTTGAGTTGTGGATAGCCTAACTAAAGTGCTCATTTCATGCCTGAAGACAACTATACAAGTGCTAGGATGTAGCTAAGTTTTTATATGAAACGGGATTGTATATACTGCATGGAGTACCTAAGAGTGTGTGTCTGATGAAGACACAATTCGCTTACATTTTAGGCGTTAAATGCATGAATAATTGGGAACAGATTGGAATTGACACATCTTTTTCACCCCACAGCGATGGGCCAGACGAGAAAGAACCAATCAGATTTTGGAGGATATATTGAGGCATGCGCTTTAGACTATGTGGTGCTAGTTGGGATGAAAGTCTACCTTATGCAGAAATTACAATCGCAACTATCAAGCTAGTATTGAGATAGCACCGTTTGAATTTCTTTATGGAAGAATTGCGCTGCATGGTACTATGGAGTGGTGTAGGAGAAATTTGTTAGACCAAAAATGATTAAGGAAGCTAAAGAAAGTCAAATTATTAAGGACAGATTGAAGATAGCCCAGTCCCACAATGACAGGAAGAGCTACGAGATCCAAAAGCGTAGAAGTCTCACCTGTAAGGTGAGTGATAGATCTTATCTTAGAGTCTCACCATACCCATTGGTGTGAAAAGATTGTTAGAGTCAAAGGAAAATTGGCACCAAGGTATGTTGGACCATTCAAGATCTTGAGCCATGAAAGTAGAAGTGGCTTATGAGATTGAATTACACAGATATCACTTTGATTAGCAGTTTACAATGTGTTTTCATGTGGTCAATTGAAGAAGTTTCATCCAGGAGATGGAAGAAACTTCTAACTGGAGGATCTTATACCTTTAGAATGATTAGGTTCACACGAGTGATCTCACCTATGAGGAGAAACTATCAAGATGGCTTGTAAATTTGTAGAGAAGAGTTACTAAGTAGCATTATGGCTATCAAATTCTGCAAGTTCGAGTGAGACCATCATTTCGAAGAAAGAAGCAACTGACATGGGAAAGAGAAAGAAAGTGACAACTTGGAAAGATCACCCTCACCTATTTGCTAGCCAATCCGAGATCTCGAGGGTGAGATTCATCTTAAGGGGTTACATTTGTAACATCCCAAAATTCATAAACTGTGAAATAATGCATTGCTGCATTCCTTATAAGCATAGCATATTTGTCTTTGCTAAATTCAAACCAAAACTCCAAATAAAGCCATTATTAGCTTTATTTATTAATCACTTATGAGGCATGGTTTTTATTTTATTTTCAAAAGGAGTAAAGTGTGATTAGAAGAAATAGTAGTGTTTGACACACTTTTGAAAGTGCAAGGATCACATTACAAAAATCGAGAAGTGGTTTGAATTCAAACAAGTTTGAAAAAGGATTCAAAACCATTCCTGAAAAATCAATTAGAAAAGAAAAGAGAAAGAAAAAATAAAAGTTGGACCAACATTTCAGCGAGGCTACACTCCACGGCCCACATCTAGCCCACGGGCCATTTCCCCTCTGCCCTCTCTCACCCTGGCAACTCACCCTACCCCGCTCCACTTTGCACTTGGAGCGAGCCCGGCTTAGCGTCGTCTCCCCCAGACCTCATGTGCCCCTTGTGTAGCAAATCATTTGCCGTCATTTAGTTTCTTCCCCGTTTCATTGCAGCGGTTGATTCGGGCTTAATTGTCATTGATTCACAGCATGATTCCTCTCCTCGCCTACATCTACTTAAAGCTCTACACACGCACGCGACCATTTACCCCAAAACACCCATGCCGTCCGCCCCAATTTGTACGCTTTCGTGTTGAGCTCGAAACTCTACTTCCATGTGAGAACTTTCCGATGAGGTATTCCGGTGAAGAGCACCCGTCCGCCCGTGCCCTACACGGTTCTTGCTTCGTGCCCCCTTATGATGCCGCTTACTTCTCATGCCCTTTGTTCATATGCTTGTGACCCGGAATCGGCTTTGTCGAAGCACTGCCAGGCACCCGGACCATCATCTCGACTCTAAGCGAGCAATCACGGTATGATTCAAAGCGGCTCCTTGGCTAGTTCACACTCAGCACGGTGCACCGTAATAGGTCCGTGCATACTTCGCCACGATGCTTTAGATAACTTACGCCAGCCAAGGTGAACGAGCCTTGACATCGATGTTTACTCAAGCAAATATTTGTCGCGAAAACTCGTGACGTGGTCCCCGCGATCGCGTATTCCCGGCCCGCCCAAGCGAAGCCACGCCGCAGCCATCCGCCCGCGATGCTGGTAAGCATCGCCACTAATAATATAACCCCCCCTCCCGAATCGCTGGAAGCACGCCGCCCGATGGCGCCGCCACCGCCGGTAGCCATTCGTGCACCTACGCTTATTGTCATAACCATGTATGTTAATGACTTATTAGATCTAGATCAAAGGACAGAACTAGATCCACTTACCGAAGCCGATATCGGCCAGTTGGCCATCTGTTGGCATCACTTAAATCCTATGACTCACGTTTGCTCGATCCGGCGTGAAGGTCTTGATGTACCCAATACATCGAGACCTTAATACGTGCTACATACGTATTTTATTTAAATAAAACGAGAAAAAGGTTTTGAATGTTTAAACTTGTAAAATTCATATCTTTTGTTCTATTTATCCAAAAAATGCAAATAATATATCAATGGATTGAGAAAAATGAACCCTACATTTACTATTGGATTGAATTTGTATTTTCTTATGGAAAAGTTAGGATTTTAGGCAGAACCAATTGTATGCTTATTTTTACTATATTTAGGAAATTATTTTAAAGAAAATTTGAGTTTCATTTTAGACTCTAGATAGATCTAACTTTGTGTTCGATCTTTATTTGTTTGAATTTTTTTAGTATAGAAAAATCATTTCATTGCATTTTACATTCATGTATATTTTTTGTGAATATTTAGAATGTAAATTTGGTTCTATCATTTTATGTGTGAATTTTGGTGCTAGTGGTGATTGTGATTGTGAAAGTTCTTGCTACTCCCCCCTTCTTAGCAAGGCAAGTGGTGAATTACTTCATGTATTTTGTCCTATTATTTGACTATGCCTTAGTGATATTTTGAATAAGGGCTTGCATGGAATTTTTACTAAGTATACTTTCATACGATATGCCTATGGGAAATCCTAGTAGATGTAGTCTTGGTAGAATTTTTTCTCCAAGATAAGAAACTTGTTATGATATCATGCTTAGCCTAGCTAGTAGCAAACAAGGGTGGATTAATCATATTGTAAACTATTCCACAAGTCATTGACTTGTGTTTTGTAATAAAACAACTAAGTGAATGAATCACACAGGTGGAATGGTATGATGGTTTTGTGTTGAGTGGTTACACAAGGCCCATGTCTATGGTTTACCTTGTGTATCACACTTGTAAAATCCACCCAGGAACAAAGGTTTGAGATATTTAGTGTTTGAGGAAGCTTCCTAGTGCAACCACATGGCATGTAAAATACCTTGCTGTGACCACATAGGTTGCAAAAAGCTTGCTACATATGAAGAGGAAGAAAGTTGGTGGTAGGTTGATAGGTTGGAGCAACGTCAAGGTGGTGGTCTAAGGGAAAGGATTCACAGAAAGGTCTCGTCTCGATGCATGTTGGAGGTCTTGTGGGGAAAGTACACCATCCCTAGGGAGGGTAAAACCTAAAATGCTTAGCAGGTGTCCCAAACAACGGAGAAAATTGTTGAGCATCGAAAGACATTGAAGCTAGCAAGGATCTCATCATCCCAATTTCTAAGTTAAAACATGGTTGAAAAATGGTAAAGGTTCACAGTGTATATTGAAGTAGTTCCTTAAGAGTGTTTAATGACAAACAAAACTTAGTGTTTTTCAACTAATAGGAAAAAACCTATTTTGAGCAAAAGCAAGCCCTATCGCTACACTTAGCCAAAATTCATATAGATGTTAAATACTACTATTATACTATGGTATCACTTGCCCAATACAATTTCCAAATGTATTGTGCATAGGCTGTGGCTGTAACTTATGATGTTGTAGGTTACCTTTGATGGATCGTGCTGGTTGTTAGTCTACACTTAACATGCTTTCGCCTGTGGCACATGAAGGTGAAGACATAGTTATTGCCCCAACTTTGTGCTTATGAACTCTTGTACTAGCCTTTGGCTATTTAGTTACTTGTAAAAGAACGTATTGGCTAGAAATGAGGATGTAATGCGCGACCTTTGCTATGCTGTAATGTACTTTATCTTAGACTTTGGATGATACCAATTGATCAGGACTAGCATTGCGATCATAAAGGGGCGCTTTACCTTATAAAAAGGTGGGTATTACTGAGGATGGTGTCGGAGCACTATGTTGCATGTAGGATTATGACCCTAAGTTGGATTAGACTAATGAAACCACTAAGGAAAAAATGCAACTCTTTGCAAAATTCCACACATGTCTTTTTTTTCCCTTCTAAATCAAACCTCTTCTAATGTCACATCTGACAATTTTCCAAATTTTGAAATGTGAAAGATAAATATAAAAAAATTGTTAAAATTTAGGAATTTGAAAAAGAAACTTTTTTGATTACAAAGAACATCAAACCAACTTGAACAAACTTTTTAATGAAAGGAATCCAACAAATTTCAATCAAGTGAAATGCATTATTGATTAATGTATCTTGGGGAATTTAAACACTTGGAAAGAAGATTAAACCAAAACCCTAAAAAACCTAATAAGCGGAATCATTTCCAAGATGACTCTAAGACTATGGATTTGTTCCATATAAAAATTTGTCCTTAAACATTTATAAGTGATCAAAATGATAAACAAAAATATTATAAAACCCATAGAAATTGGTTTCATTTAATTTGGAGCCATGGATTAAAGAAACTTGCTGAAGTTAATGTAAGATAATAGGAAAATAAATTCCAAAGCTAATAAAGCACATAATGAAATCCATGATAAAATTATGAACAAAAGTAATCTAAAAAGTTTAAAAAGGTAAACAAATATTAAATAAAATTATACAGAAATTGGAATCACCAATTTTGGATCTATAAATAATAAAAATATATGGATTTTATAAAAGCAAAAGGAAGAAAATAAATAAATAAGGGATATTTAAAGCCAAATTAAATCTTGGATAAATCCATAAACAAATAGAATGAAAGTTTATTGAGATAATAAAAAGGAGTAAAATATTATTTAAATAAAATCATAAGAATTGAATAATGTCCAATTTTATTTAAAATAAAGACAAATTGCCTAAATAATAATTTCCAAGAAAATTATTTAGAAGACAATTTAAATCTTGAGTTAAATCCATAAGCAAATGGAATAGAGACAATCTAAGCTAAAATAAAGGGATAAGAATAATCAAATAAAACATTTGGGGAGTTAAACCATATTCTAATTATATATTTAAATGGAGACAAATCCCTAATGAGAATGATTAATTCAAATCATTGAGAAAATAATAAATTGGAATTTGACTAAATAGAGATAAAGTTGTAATTAACTTAAATGGAATCGAAGAATTATTTTGAATAAAATTTATATGGGATTAAGACCATGTTTGATTTTATTTGAATAAAAACAATTACTTAACTTAAATGATTAATAATTCAAAATGAATTATTTAACACAACGTGGAATAAATAAAACCCTCTTTGAAAAGGGTTTGATAAACATTTGAATTTAAGCGGAAGGTTAAATTATTTGAATAAATAATATGGATTAGAACCATATTTAAAATCCTATTAAAATAAAAAAGACCAAAATGTCCTATTTCTAAATAAATAACAAACCATATGAAGAATAAAGAAATATTCAAAATGGTCTTTATAATGCACAATAATAAGCAGTATTAAAGTCTTGCTTTGAAAGTTTGGTAAAGCTCTTGAATTCATTTAATTGGTGTTTGAATTATTTGAACAAAAATCAAAATAGAAAAATAGAAAAGGAAAAAGAAAAGGAAAGCAGAAAAAATGAAATAGAAACAAACCCCAGCCCAGAACCAGGCCCAGTCCAGCCCAGCAGCGTAGCCCACTCCCTCTCTTACTCACCCACAGGACACAGCGACGGATTGTATACCCACTGTGCCTCCGGCTTTCGGCGGCGGCAATGGACCCCCCTTTGCCCGTCACCGTCTTCCTCATAGCCCAGGCCAATTCCTTTTCCCCCTCGTTGCCATTTACCGCCTCTAACTCCTTGATTAGAATTTGCTTCTGCGCGTTGATTGGGACAGTGACCACGCCGTTTTAATCGCCACTCTCCTCTGCATTTCCTCGAACCTCTACGCCTACCAGGCCACCCGGTTGCTGCACATTTGTTGCTCGAGGCAGCACACTTTGCTCCGCCCGAGCCTTCCCTACTCGATTCCGGCGAGCACAACCTCCCCAGCCCCCAGGTTCCCGCTGAGGTGCTCCCCTTCTCCTTGCGCACCCTTCCAGTGCTTTTGACTCGCCCTGCGCACTCAAAGCGTCGGCAATGAGCACAACATCTAAGTGTATTTATGCGTCATGCGCCATCCGCTCTGCCGGCGTTCTCATTGCGCCACCATAGCCTCGCCTCAATCTTGACGGATTTACATGCCCGATGCCACCAATGGCTTTCAAGTGAGGAATTGCAGCCACAGCAAATATGGGCTCTGCACAGATGCCCGCGCAGGTTGCAATAACTTATACCCATGGACATTGGTGGTAGGGATGATAGGTTTAAGGAACAAGTCCATTTTGCTCTAAGGGAAAGGCTTACAGAAAGAATTTGTCTCGATCAAAATATCGAGGTCTTGTGGGGAAAGTGCACCACCTCTGGGAGAGTAAAATCTGAAATTACTTAGTCGTGTCCCCTGGTGATAAAGATCATTAGATTTGAGCATCAAGACATGAGAAGCTATCAAAGAATCTCCTCATCGCTATTTTCTAAGTTCAAAAAACTTGTGGTTGAACAAGGGTTCAAAAGGATCTTCAAATCTTTGAGTGGTAGATGCCTTGGTGATTTTGACAAATAAAAAGTTAGTGTTTTTCAAATGATAAGAAAAATCTATTTTGAGCAAAGCAATCCTAAACTCCACTTAGCCAAATGCATATAGATGATGAATACTGCACTATTTCTACCATAGTATCACTTACTTAATACAAATTCAAATGTATTGACCCTTGTAGGTACATAACTTATTATGTTGCGAGTTTGTTTATGTTAGTGAAGTGTGTTGATTAGGATTACAAGTCTACAATAAACATGATTGCCTGTGGCACTTTTAGGCTGAAGGACTCCATGCTGTAATTGGATTCTGCTTGCATTATAATAGAAATATTGGAAATGGGCTATGTAGGATTTAATGAATTATTTTATTCACGGTTGTATAAGTTGTTTCTTTATGACCTTTGTTTCTTGATATTACATCTTAAACTATGGATACTAGCTATTGATCGAAGTACTAGCATTTATGTAAACAAGGATCTCTACCTTATCAAGGTTGGGACCTCTACATCTAATCTTCTTTCTCATCTCGGTTTGTAGATGGCCACCATCAGCAAACCCCGTCAAGAGGACCACTCATGAATGTGAGGCCAGCGGAGTTTCCCAAAGCACTCAGAAACCCTTATGGTTAGCTTGGGGATACATGGTGAGGAGCCGTATGTACAAGGTTTCTAGTGATGGATGAAGGAGAAAAAGAATATTGAGTGGAATTTTAACTTCCACTTGTACAAAAACAAGGGAGAGCAACCACAAAGATTCCAGGATTCTACATGGGCACTCAACACAAAAATGTATCGACATTCTTTGACTCTGCAAGAAATACGGCATTGAGAAATGCTATCAAGGGCTTGGTGAAAGACTCAAGTGTATGAGATGCTCTGACACCCAAAATGACCTTTTCTATTAAACCTTTTCTATTTTACTGTTTTCATTTCTATTCTTGTATTTACCCACATTTGTTTGCAATTTTCTTTATGAAATTATTTATTTCATCTCTCTGCAGCAATGATAATGAAGTGTATTTAGATTCATTTTGTGAACCTTTATTATACTAATGTTATAGTTTCTTTATTTTCTTTTATGCATAAGTCATTTTTCCTTTTAATATTTTGTAAGGACCTTTGTTATTAATTTAATTTACATAATAAACCACCAACTTGTTAAGGATGTAATAATACCCTGTTTCCATAAGTTTGGTTCTCATTAACTTATATAGTTTGGGAAAGTTTTATATGGTGATCCTTCATTATTATATGATACATAAGTTCTAAGGAATTAATATGATTAATATTATTCCCATAATCTTCAGAGTGATAACAAAAGGTATATGTGTTTGTTTATGTCTAGCATAAGAATTTGAGGTTCAGAATTACAAACATTTACTATATGAGTTTTAGAGGGACTTGATGTTCTCATATTCTTTTATAAGGGATGGATAAAGAAATTTATGGATTTAAGACATATTGTCTTCATGCTTGTGTTCATTAGAATGATAATCACCTTTTAAAATAGTAAGGTTATTCTCTAGAATGACTATGATAAAAATTAGTAAGAATAGTTTCTAAGCACATATGGTTATGATAGTTGGCAAGTGACAAAGATGTTAAATTCTATAGAAAAGTATTCCCACAGAAGCCATTAGGGAAAATAGGATGATTTATCAAACATATGAGATAGATATTATGTTTGGTTCTTAAATTAAGGTTGAGTGTTTACCAAAATTCCCTATCTTCCATATTGCATAATTCTTGACTTCTAATTAAGGAATTCACTTTCTAGATATACTACTTCTTCATATCCATCATCATGTGTTAACATGATGAGATTTACTCTGCGAGAATATTCTTATCAATACTTAGCTTCTTACTCTAATACATTTGTAAATACAATGGGCTTGACACTAAAGCTACATATGATCTCCACATAGAGATAATTCTTATCTCTAGAATGCTTCTAATGAATCTAATTCCACTTGACTAATTATTATCTTACTTCATAATTAATCTGTAATCTCACTTACTAAATCTCAAAAGCATCATGAAGCTTTTTTCATAATCTTCTCATATCTATATTTGGTTGCATATCAAACTACTAATGGCTAGCTTATACAATCCAACAAGTAGTTACTTTTAACTTCATTCATTACACTTCCTTTATCATCCATCACTAATCATGCCTTCAGTAGATTTCGCATATATCAAATCCGCTTCCTTCAAGTGTTACGATATTCTCTAAGAGGAATATTACTACTTCAATAACTTAATGATTCTCTAGCATCATCTTATTCATAATATCTTATCTCTAGTGGCTCGATATCTCCTTTTCCAACTTCACATTATAACATTGTGAGTTTTCATGACTCATCTAGGATAACATATCTATATCCTCCCCGAGGGTTTAATCATGTTCTATCCACCAATGCATAACTTATACATGATATAATCATTCACTTCTGGTGACTTAAACATGATCATTATAATCCTTTGATCATTTATGGCTTGGGATTTCCAGTTGGCCTAATCAAGTCTTCATCAATACAACATTGAGTTGTATTATACTTATCTTCGTTAGTGTCTCTATCAGAGCTAAGATTTATTATTCAATGACTATGCCTTCGCCAGTCCAGCCAGATTCATTTTGGCCAACACCGGATTTTTAATCCCGGATGCATTATTGCCATCGCCTTTGCGATCCGGGATTTACCATTTTCCTGTGAGACATAACAGATTGGTACCATAGTTGCAACACCCTCCGGAATCGGCCCTATGCATGTTTTAAGCGAAACTTCATGAAGCGCGCATAGAAGCAGTTCCGAAAAGGTGCCCGCGAACACTTTAAATGCGGTGGAAAAACAAAGTAATAACATTACTACGCAGATCCTCGATGGGACCCACGGAACATGAATATATATCGCAGCGAAGCTCAAAAGAGTCAAAGAATACCAAATATCTCGGTACAAAGATCAAATCACCTTGAAAGCAGCGATTGGAGGCGTCCATTCCTAGGACAAGATGCGAAATGAACAAAGCCACGAAAGAGCTAACCAATGGCGTCACATAACCTGCCCGGGCTGGCCAGGAAGGCCAACCGCTAACGGCATTGATCTCAAAACACTGTAGAAACAAAAGGGGTGCCCGGAGCAAAGGGCAAAGGAAAAAGAAGGAAGCGTCGATGCACGAGGGCCCGTTACACAGCGGAACTAAATTCAGCGGTCCTCAGCCTACATAGCCAGTATGGTGGGTGAAAGCATTTGATGACGCAACATACATTAAACAACCTACTAGAGACTACGATACAAGCTGGCCGGATGCTCAGAGGGACTAGAAAGCTTATTCTTGGGATCTTTGACTGGCTATCACCAAACAAACCCATCACCGGCGTTTCCCCTCTAAAGAGACCAATCGAGGAATCGTCCAGAGCACTTTACGGTTGGCAGTTTATTGACCGGTTATAGTTATGCGGCACTTTACTGATCCAGAGGTTTAGATAAGCTCATCCTGATCAGAAAAGTTAGCGGTGGCGCACTTTTAGTTAACCATTAAAGTTACGTGCGTTGCAACAATTTACTAATCGATGCGAATAGCATGAGATAAAACCCCAAAACCCAGCAGATTGTTTGGTACTTTTACTTAGCCATTTTCGTTGTAGTGAAGCTGATTACTATTCATATCGGAATTAAGTCAAATTTAAAACAGTAAACTTTAGATTATAGTTGTCTATGATCAGGACTACTTTGTGCTCCAAGTAAATCCCTTAACCCAGCGGACATGGCTACCAAAAGATTGAACCTGCGAGGTGCACCAAAGTATCCACGGGGCACTTGACCCTTTTTGCGGATCGGTTAACATACACCCATCGGTATGTGGCGGGGCCCTAAGTCACGACGTTCAGGACCCAAAGCAAGCACTGGGGGCCACCCCACTAAAGTACACCATAGCCGAAGTACGTGGGTCTCCGAAGACGGACTTAGGGTTTAATGGGCGTGCCAATGATGGCAGTATGCTAAGCTAGCAGGGAAGACTGCGGAGTACCGTAAGCGGGTCACAAGTCCCTAGCGATGCGATTATGCGATTACCTCGCGCACAATAAGTAAATAAAGCGATAAAAGCATGGCATAAGTACAGGATGATAGCTAAAACCCCAAACTGGTTTGTGGCCCCGATTTTGATCTGATACTTTGAAATCGGTAATTACTCGTTAGAGACGCCATATCTCCCCGCTTTGTGGTTGGCGCTTCGATCTCGAACAATGTATAACCAGAACTTCGGGTCCTCTGAGGACACAGGTGGTAGTCGAGCAAATCTTACCCTGCTCACCCACCGATGCCTCTGCTTATATTTAGTTGTTAGCGGTAATTAAGAAGTGTCAATGATAGCCATGATCATCTTCAGCGTCAACATCGCGGCAGTTCTCCAACAAAGGTGGTGTAATGACCAACAAAACAAGGAGCTTAGCGGCGCTCGACACGCAGGTCCAACTATCTACCAAGCAACAGGTAATAGGATGTGTCCAAAACTACATATGGCTGCAAGGGATATCAGATACGAAATCTAAACATCCTTATACGAGATAGCAAAGATCAGGAGAGAGTAAATACTATAAAAAGTAAGATAGGTAGAAAGGGGAGATGCTGCGCTTTGAAAACATTGTGAAGGAGTTCTTGAAGATCGGTGAAACTCACATCAACTCAACGGCCTTATCCGCGAAGAGGCAAACACTAGAAGAAACACCGGATCACATTATTTAATACAGCGGGAAGATGGCGCAATTCATGCATGATGGATGGCATGGCAGGTCACGATGCAATTAGAATCAAGATTAAAGCGGAACCGGGTCCCGGCGAGTTAATTAGGTGGTTGAAGTTGTTTAGAAACCCGCATTTTTAAATGTTGTTAGCAAGGCAAAAGATATCACGATTCGCTTTAGTTTAAATGAGGCCAATATAAAACTGGGTGCCCGCATAGGCCCCATATTTGTTATTAGAGTGAATGGCGAGCCCCCAAACCCGCAGATATGCATGCGAGATGACAATTAAACATACAACAAGTTGCTATATTATAAAATAGGGTTGAGGAAGGGTCACACGCCGGAGGGGCTCGGCCAGTCTTGAGTTCGGGGAGTTCGGGTGGTTCTCGGGGAGTTCGGATCTGGGGTCGAGGTTGACCAGTTGAATAATGAGATCGTTCTCTGCTTTTCATGATAACAGGCAGATCTTGAGTTCAGGAGAAGGACTTGGCGTTTGGTGGCGATCTTGGCCTTGGTCAGGATCGCCTCCGGAGTTGAAGGTCCGGCGTTCCATGAAGAATTGCGCTTTGGCGTGAGGGCATCGGGTTACGGAGAAGAGCTTGGCGTTCGCGACCTTTACAGCTCGTGGCGAGATCGGCGTCCGATACTTGGGTCTCCTACTTGGATGCTGATGATTCGCTTCCTTGAGTAGCACTTGTCGTTGGTTTTCTTTCAGTCGTCTTCAGTGTACTAGCGTCGGAGATCTTGTAGTTCCACTGTTGTAGAGTAGACTCATAGTCGCCGGGGTCCAGTCTTGAGTCGGTGCCGTGTCTGAGTATCCAGGGTTACGCGCTCTGGGAGGTGGATCTTGTCGTCGTCATAAGCCTAGTTCCCTCAATGAGTACCGAATTCCACTTGATTATCGATGTAGAACTTGATTAGGTAGTCTCCATCATCGCCATCTGCCAGCGTCTTCTGTGAATCAAGCCTACACCGAGCCTTTGCACAGTGTTCTGAAGGCAGAGAGGCATCATGAGTTCAAAATCATGACCGGCGGGCCTGCAGGGGCTGTGGGAGAACAAGCTCTGACCAGCAAAGGAGGCGGCGAGGCCGCCATGACAGCCTTGTGAGTGAAGCCGAGGCAGGGTCATGGCAGTTCGTGATGTCAGATCCGTCGGCGAACATGAGCTGACGAGAAATGGCCCAGGCTCGGTGATGGCGATGCTACTCCGGGCCGGGCTAATTTGGCCAGTGTGACAAGGGGCGGCTTGACGGGGAAGGCTTACCGGCTATGGCCCCAGCGGAAGAACTGTGGCCTTAAATACGCAGAACCAATGGCGAACCAACGCTTCTGAGAAAGCGTAGCAGACGCGGGCAGAGGCTCGAGGCGAAGCTCGCCCGCGGTGAAAGCGATGGACTGTGGCGTGACGTGCTGGTCGTCGTGACGTATTTCGGGCGAAGCGGCGAACTGAAATTTCTGCAGGGCCAGAGGCGAGCAGCGGCCCAGCAGGCGATAGGCAGGGTCATGGCGAAAGGCGGCTCCGGTGGCCAGCGGTGATGGCGGGACCAGAGTGAGGGCAGGGTCGGGGGCTTTCAACTTTGGGGAAGACTACTGAGAAGAAGCGGAGAGTAGGAATGAACATGCAGCGTGGGGGGTCGGGGGAGCGTCTGAATCCCAGGGAGTGGGTATGGTGGGAATGAGGGGTTGTGTGTCTTTGTGGGGTGGTTGTAGGCTGAAGTGAGGCGAGTGGTGCGGTGACAGCCAGGGATTGTGGGCGAGTGGGACCCAGCCTTGCCTTCGTCTTGACGTGTGTGGTGCGGTGTCTTTGTAGTGTGTCGGCTTTGGGTGTTTTAGTGGGCGATGGGGGTGGGAGGTTTAGTGAGAGAGAGGGTAGGTGGCGCATGGTGATTGGAGGATTTGGGTGGGCCCCGGTGGTAATGGGTCGGTTGGGGTGATGGAGCTAGGGAGGGTAGGATTTTAGGTGGGTTTAGGATTGGGTCATTTGAGTTGGACCGATTAAGAAAAGCCCAGGCGATGCGTTAGGATCTCGGCCCGTTAGGCTACCCTACTAAAACAAATTAAATCTTTATTTTAATTTCATTGGGCAGATTTGCAACCAGATACCAAACAAAATGCCAGGAGCCGGGGGTTTTAGCGTTGAATAAAGATGAGGCGTTGAAAACAACAGGAGCTTTGCAAACATGGTTGAAGCAAACAATGCACATGATGATGACGATGCGTACACAAATTCAGCGCGATTTTCTAGTAGTGGTTTTGGGATGCCACAATTCGTACCGCAACAATGGATCTACGCCCTCGAGATCCGCCTCATGTCTTAGGAAGGAAGGTACGTGACCGTCTTCTGCGCTTCGATGTAGATCCTCGCGTTACCCTTAACAAGAGGCCGTTGTTCCTGATGCGTCGAGAAGGCCTCCGGATAAACAAGGAATGAAGTTAAAGGCAAAGGCCACCTCTACTTCCCATGGAAGGTAAAATTACCTCGATCCACCATTCAATGCTGACCGAATGATAAGAGTAGTGGTATGGTAACGACTCCATCCCACCTCAAAACATTATGTACGAATAGACAATTAACAACCAACCCTCGAGTTCGGTGGAAGATCTGCGACAAGCGAGTTCGGATCAAAGGGTGATCTGGGACCTTTCTGCGCCGGATACAGAATGAAAGATGTAAATGGCGTCGAGCTTTTGGCAACTCTGTAACACTTGCCTCGAATCGGCCTATGCAGAAAGTTTTGGCGAAACTTCATCAAACCGCATAGAAAGCGATTCCGAGGTACCCTTCGAGCACTTCGTGCTTGGTGGAAAAACAAAGTAATAACATTACACTTGATCCTCAATGGGACCCAGGCAGATATATATACTGGCAGCGACTCAAAAGTCAAGAATACAAATATCACCATTTTAAAGAAAGTCCAAATCACCTTGAAAAGCGATTGGGCGTCCGACCTACGGACAAGATGCAAAAATGGGGCTAGAGCCACGAAGAATAACCAATAAGCGTCCATGTACGCGGTGAGCCAAGCGGAAGGGTATAACCCACCTTCTTGATCGATCTCAAAACACCACTTAAACAAAGGTGCCGACAAGAGCAAAAGGAAAAAGGAAGAAAGCGTCCCGATCTTGAGGCGATGCCGGCGAGACTAAATTGGCCAGCGGTCTCGCCTACATGAAGTATGAGTGTGGGCTGGCTGGCGGCGACCTTCCGCATTCGCTCTATAGAGACTACGATACAAAAATTTGGCGGATATCGAGAGGAAAGGATAGAAATGACCTAACGCGGATCAACACAAGCTATCACCAAAACAAACCCATCTGGCGTTCCCCTCGAGACCAATCGAGGAAGTCAACCCGAGAGAAGCACCACGGTTTGCGAGTTTACTTGACCGGTTATAGTTGCGGCACTTTTACTAATTCAGGTTTTAGATAATCATCACTGATAAAATTAAAAAGCACGATGGGCACTTTTTAGTTAACCATTCCGTTATAGTTGCAACAATTACTAATCCGATACGGAGATAGCATGCCAGATAAAACCCCAAAACCAGTGATTGTTGGTACTTTTACTTAGCCATTCCGTTGTAGTGAAGCTGATTACTATTCATATCGGAATCAAATCAAATTTAAAACAATGAAAACTTTAGTTATGAATTTATACATGAAGTCGGAGACCAACCCATGCTCAAGTGCGTCCACCAACGTGACCACGGCTTCTCGAAAAAGATTAAACCACTGAGGGTGCACCAAAGTATCCACAGCACGCCGACCCTTTTGCGGATCTCCAGTTTAACGCCACACCCAGCCGGTATGTCGGCGAAGGGCCCTAAATCTGACGTTCCCGGACTAAAGCAAGCAACCTTTGAAGAACCACCGCCACTAAGTACATCTTACATAGCGAAGTGGCGGTCTCAAAGAGCCGGACTTAGGGTTTTGTGGGGCAATGTGATGGCGACGAGTATGCCCCAAAGCGGGTAATTGCCGATACCCGCAATAAGCGGGTCACAAGTCCTAAGCGTCCGATGCGATTCATTACCTCGCTGTCGTAAATAATAAGCGGTAAAAGCATGGCATAGAAATGCAGGATAGTAATAAAACCTTCCCCCAAACTAGTTTGCTTATTTTGGCCTAATACTTTGAAATCGGTAATTATCGTTAGAGGGGCCCATATCTCCCCACCACTATGGTTAGTAGCATTTCGATCTGAACGGTGCTTCGAACTCGGGTCCCTACAGGACACAAGTGGGCGTTCCGAAACCAAATCTTACCTATCACCCACGATGCCTCTGTACTTGTGAATTTTAAGTTTATTAAGCGATGAATTAAAAGTGCTTCAATAAGTAAACCATGATCATCTTCAAGCGTCAACATGCGGCAATTCTCCAACAAAGGTGGTGTGACGACCAACAAAACCTGAGCAAGCGGCTTCGACCGTGGTCCAACTATCTACCAAACAACGGGTAATAGGATGTGTCGAAGGCTACATATGGCTGCAAGGATATCACAATTACGAAATCTAAAGCATCCATACACAGATAGCAAAAGATCAACGGGAGGAAGTAAATACTATAAAGTAAGATAGGTAGAAAGGGGAGATGCTACTTTGAAACATTGTCGAAGGGTTCACGCAAGATCGTAAACTCACATCAACTCAGCGGCCTTATCCGCGAAGAACCAAAACACTAGAAGAAACACGGGATGCAGTATTTAATACGGCAATGAAGATCGGCATGATGCATGCATGATGGATGGCATGGCAAGGTGCGATACAATTAGGTCAAGATTAAAGCAGGGGTCCCGACGATTAGTTAATTAAATTAGTTCAAGTTGTTTAGAAACCCATTTTTTTTTTTTTTAAATGTTGTTTAACAAGGCAAAAGATATCACGGTTCGCTACACAAGTTTAAATGAGGCCAATATAAGGCTAGATTTGCCCGCATATGGGCCCCATATTTCAGTATTAGGTAGATGGCTAAAGGCCCCAAACCACGATATGCATGCGAGATGACAATTAAACATGCAACAAGTTGTTATGTTATAAAATAGGGTTAGGAAAAGGGTCACACATGGAGGGGCTCGTGATCTTGGGGTTCGGGGTTGGGGGTGGTTCTCGGGTTGGCGGATCGGGTCGAGGTTGACAGTTCCGGGCTCGGCGGGATCGTTCTCTGCTTTCATGATATGAGGCGAGATCTTGAGTTAAGGAGAAGGACTTGACGTTTGGTGGCGATCTTGGCGGCCTTGATGCAGGATGCGCCTCGGGTTGAAGTCTCGGCGTTCCATGAAGATACTTGGCTGGCGTCGGGCATCGGGTTGCGGAAAAGCTTGGCGTTGCGACCTTTAACTCAGCGTGGCGAATCTTGGCGTCCGATGGCACGGTCTCCCTGCCGGATGGCGATGAAGTTCACGCTTCCATGAGGTAGCACTTGTCGTTGGTTTCTTTTCATGCGTCTTCAGTGTACTAGCGTCGGAGATCTTGTCGGGTTCCCTGTTGTAGTGGAGCTCATGGTCGCCGAGGTCCAGTCTTGGTGGTCGCCGGTAGCTCTTGGTATCGAGGGGTTCGCGCTCGGGAGAGTGGATCTTGTCGTCTGGCGTCGCCGCCCCTAGTTCCCTCGATGAAGTACCGAATTCCACTTGATTGTCGATGTAGAACTTGATTAGGTAGTCTCCAGCCATCCTCGCCGCCACGCGTCTTCTTTGAATCAAGCCTACACCGGCGGGAGCCTTTGCGTCTGAGGCGAGGCAGCCTTGCAGGTTCACGAAGATCGCGACAGCGGGCCTGCGAGGCCTTGGGAGGCAACCTGCCTTGAGCGGAGCGCCCGGCCAGTGGCCGAGAGCAGGTGTGGCGGTTCTGTGATGTCGAGTCGTCCCAGCCTTGAAGGCGTGCCAAGCAGCAGGCTTCGGTAGCAGTGGCAGCTGCTCCGGAGCAGGGCGTGGCAGTAAAAGCGGCAGTGGGGAGAGCACAGAGCTCTGGCAGCTGGCGGAGGAGCCGCGCCGACCTGTGTAAGGAACCCTTGTGGCGGCCTGTGGCTGAGGAGAACAGCCTTGAGCGGGAAGGGCTCGGCAGGCAGCTTGGGCGCCCATGTGGAATGGACGTGGCTTCAGAATCTAAGTCCCAGTCGTGGCCTGACTCGGAGGAAGCTGGCGGAGCCTGGGGCTGGGACAGAGGAAGCGAAGCAGCCACAGGGAGGCGATGGAAAGCGAGGTCGCGGTGGCGCTCGGTGGGCGGTGGTGGCGGGACCAGTGGGGACGGGGTCGGGGAGGCTCGGCTGGGGAGGCTACAGGGAAGGCGGAGTAGGAGATGAACATGCCGTGGGGGGTCGAAGCGTCTGAGTCCAAGGGGTACGGGCGTGATGATGGGGAGACGGGGGTTGTGTCTTTGGCCTTGAGGTGGTTATGGTGGCGGTAGGCAGGTGGCAGACTGACCGGGACCAGCAGGCAGGTGGGACCATTGGCCCGCATCGTCTTGGCGTGTGTGGTGCGGTGTCTTTGTAGTGTCTTGGCTGGGTGTTTGAGTGGGGCGTGGGGGTGGGAGGGTTTGGTGAGAGAGGGTGGGTGGTATGGTGATTGGTGGAGGGGTTTGGGTGGTGAGGTGGCGTAGGATAGGTTGGGGTGATGTGGAGCTAGGGAGGGTAGGATTTTAGGTGGGTTTAAGATTAGATGGGGTTGCAGGTTGGACCGAGTTAGAAATTAGGGAAGCGATTTGGGTCTACTAAGCTCATTGCCCTATCTAAAACAAATTAAATCTTTATTTAATTTCATTGGGCCGTTGCAATGCAACAAAACAAAATACTCAAGACCCCGGGGTTTTGGCGTTGAATAAAGATGGGTTTAGAAACAACCACGGGCTTTGCAAACATAGTTTTGACAAACAATGCATGATGATGATGCAATGCACAAATTCAGCAGCGATTTTCTAGTAGTGGTTTTTGCGGGATGCCACAATAGTTCATTATCCATTACAAACCATAATAAGGTCTTACAAATAAAGGATCTCTTGATCGAGTCTTGATACAATCAACGCAATAGAGTAGTAATAATAATGGTAGCATGGGTGAAGCTCCATCTTTAAGGTCACAGTGTCTTGAGCGATGGGAGATGATCCTGGTTTCGTGACTTCATTTTGTCCATCATCACGGTAGTCCTCCTCATATTAAGGCCATAGGAATAGCGAGGACAAAGCCATGAGTACTCTTTAAGTACTGCAAACTATCACTAACAAGTAAAGTGGTTCAAATAAGAATCTAAGCTCTAGGTTGTTTTAAAAAAGCGGGGCTTATCTCTTGAGTTTAAAGTAAAGAAAAACTAGTTTAATGTGTTTGACACCTAAGTGGACACTTATGTCATCGGATTATAAACCAAATGCGCCATAAAGTCTAGTGGCATTGGAAAGAATGTGAGATGTTGGATGTTCGAGGCGGTGAGAACAAGTTTACCTAGAGTTCGAGATCATTGTGGTGATCGGATCCTACTCACCTAGCAACTTGATAATATATCAGCGTAAACCCGAGATGTTCTGCGAATTACAAGAGAGATTACGCCTATCTGAGTTGGTTGTGGTTGTCTATTGAGTTTGTTTCCTAAAGGCTCCCATAGGGGCAGTTTATATAATCCGAAGGCCTAGGGTTACAAGGAGAGACATATCGGCTATATTCAGTCGGTAACTAGTACATCTTGGACTACAAGTAATACTATAGGCCTAAGTCGGTAACTCTTACAGGCCTTGTCATAGCTTGGAATTGGCTCCTCCTCTTTCTCTGTTGGGCCTTTGTGAAGCAAAGCTCTAACACGTTAGTGGTCCACCTTTGTGGAGTCCTATGGGTATGCCGAAGTATATCCCCGGTAGCCCTGAAAGTCTCAGATGCGAAGTCGATAAATCGTCTAGCTTGATGGTTTCTTCATCTTGAGAATCTTGAAGGGTTCGCTAAACTTCTTTCATTGATGTAGGATTCAATTCGGTTGAGTTGGATATATTCTGCTCAAACCTTGATTTTTCTTGCTTGATTTGAAACATAAGCCGGATTTTACAGTGGCATGCTGACTGACAACTTTACAGGTCAGGTCCCATCACGAGACGATTTCCATCAACATTTGTTGGTGGGTTCGTTCCTTACGAGCAGGCGCGTTCAATGCCTATGCAAAAAATCGAGGCGGAAGAGTCCGCGAGGATGCTAACTCCCCTCTCCTATGCGTGGCGATAATCAGGCGTCTCACCGAATCTTGACACAAAGGTAAATAGGAGGCGAAAACCCTTCTTATCGATTCACTTCTCAATGGATTCATTCATTGCTTCCTCGTACTCCTCGAGTTCTCCTTTTGATTCCCATACGCCTCCGTTGAGAAAAAATCTCCTTCCCCACCAGCGCATCTTTCTCGAGCTAGGGCATTTACCTCGTCTTGGGAGCGTTAAGCGGATTCGTCGTGATGGATGAGAAGAAGATGAGGGTCTGTGGATCCCTAGCGCCATGGACCTTTGAGGAGCTCAAGTCATGTGGGATGGGGGTTCATCGCTGCAGCGCATGGCGAACCTTCTTGGACACACCATCCCCGCGAAGGCGGCGAGAGGGTGTTGACATTCCGTCGACCGCGGACTCGATTGCCACCCTCGGACTTCTTTGTCGAGGTCCTCAACCATTACGGTGTGCAACTCCACAATCTTCCTCAACTCTCTTCTTGAGCTTAGTGCTCACTTGTGGCTCTGTCAGGGGTTTCTTGGCATTAGGCCAAGTCTCACCCCTTTAGGTACTATTATGGCACTCTGAAGGAATTCCATCGCGGTGTGCCTTATATCACCGGCACTCTTAGCTTAGTCCTTAGGAGGAATCAGTTTATCCTAGGATGAATGCTAGTGAGTCCGTCAAGCGTTAGGCGGAACTTTCTTTTATCATAAAGATATTCCGGCTCAAGGGTAGGCGAAAGGTCTTAGGCGTTAGCCAATGGCGCCGCTCCACAAGATTCATGGGATGCGGAGGCACCGTGGTTGTCAATATTTTGATCCTTTCCAAGAGGCGGATCAATTTACGATGAAGCATGAGGCCGTGGATCCAACTTGGTCCGCGCTAAGGTGGGCTATCGGATTGACCTCTCCGGCACCACGGAGACCGCCTCATGCAACAAATCACGATGATAAAAGGACGGCATGAAGGTCAGCCCGACTAGCTCTCATGAAGGACTACATGGCCCTCATGCAATACTTGGTCAAGGAAAGAGTGGAACGAAAAGTTCCGGAAGTTTCCATGAAGATGTATACATCCAGCCGTCCTCTGACTCCGGTAAATATTTCGACTCTGCTTTCACGTTTTGTTGTTTTCTTTGGTTCTTTCTCAGACTCTATTTTCATGATGCTTTTCGATTACATCATCTCGAAAACTCTCCGAGTCCTAGCTAGCTCCACTATAGGGATCGTTTCAAACAACACGAATGGCGGAGGATGATGAGGTGCAAGAAGTTGCCGTCTCCGCCTCCAAGAAGCGTAAGGAGAAGGAAGTTGTCGCTGCTGGTAGCCAAGTGATGCCAGTAGTTAAAAAGTAAGCATCACACCTTTCATTTTTAGTACTCTTGTACCTTTATTATATTTCCAAAGTACACCTAATATTTAGGATTTCTGTGTTCCAGAGTTAAATCATCGTTGAAGAGAAAGATCAAGCGGAAGCAAGCCGAAGACATTGACTCGTCGTGAAGCTTGTTTTTCTCACTGTGCCACCATCGACTCCATCCACTTCTCCATCAATCTGGGAGCTTACGCATCCCACAGCCAGTAAAACCTCGAAAGCCAGTGCGGCATAGATGACCGAAGGCGACAAGGTTGAACCCGAAAGGGTAATGATCTCATAGTAATAACCCGATCCCGGTGACTAAAGTGGCCTACTCAATGTTCCCATCCTCAAGAGGAAGGAGAAAGAAGAGATCCTCAAACTAGCTCAGTCTAGTCTTGAGAAACAAATATTGACCCCGAGCGTGAGGCGGAGGAGGAAGGCGTCAAGGTGGCCCAACCTCCTAGACCAGATTTTTGAGTGCAGGGCCGCTAAAATCGCATCTAGCGAACTTCCGGTGACGGATGTTGTCCCTCACCCTTAAGAAGGTGTTTCAGGCGCCATGCTCGGATTGAAAAGTTGCACCGGAACACATTGTAAGTTTCGATTCTTGTTTGCATTTATTATCATATCCTCTAGCCCCAAGCATAAAGTCGGATGTGATCTTGGATCCGGGTTGATGCTTTTAGGTTACAAAAGACGATGTAGTGTAGTCCCCAAGGCTCGTCTTTGTAATTTTACTTAGATTAAATTTGCGAGTCTTAGTAGCCGTCTGGCGATATTCAAATCTCTAAACTTATAGAAAATTGCATCTTCCTACGAGGAATTGCTCAAGAATATCTCAACAAGCAAAGCTTGCTTTGCTTTGAAAATCAAAGTCTATGATGACGGGCATCATAGACTTTGAATTCAAAATCCTCAAAAAGAAACTTATAGTAGTCGGATTTTCCGTTATCATTGATATTTTTTGTCTTTGCGAATTGTTGTGCCAATCGGCAAGATGGTGGAGCGGGCCAAAAACTTCAAAGTCTTGGAGGCGAATCTTGAACTCGGAAAAAGCTTGAGACCCTAAGCTGGTCGATGAAATCCATAGCTGCAGTTTTGGAATCAAGCAATCACGAACCGTGAGGCTCGAAGCTCCTATCCTCGAGATAAAGAACTTGGTGATCTCGGGGCGGTTTGATATCGGAAGGATCTTGCTGGGGCCTCGACAAGCGAACTAGACAGCCTCATAAGGTATGTGAATGGAATCACTCTGTGCTTGGTAAGATTTCCGAATCTTTTTCTTTGTGTTATTCATTTTTTGTCGTTTTAGTAAATTTTGACTTTTGGTTCTTTCTCAGCCTTGAATCTTTGATTCTTCCGCCGAACCTCGCCTTGGCGCATCAAGCTCGTCGGATATGTCTTGTTAAACACATTGAAACTCTAGAAGAAATTTGGCCGAATCCGTCAACTTTCGATTTGAACAAAATGTCGGTGCGAGGTGAGGGACAAAGTGAAGGAGATTCGAAGTTGATTGAGTCTTTGGAAGATCTCCTATGCTCGGACGTCATAAAGCAGCTCGACCATGGTGATGAGCCATCATAGCGAGATGGAAATCAGGCACGTTACCAAGGGCATTCTTGGGAGGAGTATGAGGGTAACATAAGATATCAAGGCCATCCAAGAATCTTGTGCGGTTATGCTTCAGCCGGATGGCGGAGATGACCAACTACAGACGCCATTCTTGAAGCTGTCGCGCCTCCTTCACCTCAAGAGCCTGAAGCAAGCAGCTTCGAGTGCGAGATTAAGGCGACAACTGATGATTCGGTGTTCCACCTTCATCACCATTGCTGTGACATAAACATTTTTCTATGCATTATCTGAAACTTATGGCAATGTAATGATGGCTACAATATTTATTTTGTCTTTGATGCAAAAAGCTGATGCTTTTCTTGTCTTAGCACTTTTTTGTTTATATATTTTTATACTTTGTGCTTGAAAATTTCCGAAGCACTACGTTTTTATATGCCTATTCTTATCGGTTTAGCTGGTTATTTACCTCGTCCGTTTCATGGGTTGACCAACCTTTAATCACGGAAACTTTGCGAAACAGCGCAATTGCTAAACGAGTTTAAACTTCGGAAACAAATTGACTTCCAGTACCAACAACTCATTACTCGAAAATGCCAGCGTCTAAGCAATGGGATAAAGAATCAAAGTATAGGTAATAATTTAAATTTTGTACCCTAAGGTATCATTTTAGATTGTTCAAAATCGTAACGGAACAAACATGAGCATAAAGTACTTTCAAGTAATGCGGGATTTTTGAAAAAATTGCATGCTCATTTGGAAATAACAATTTGAGGAACCAATACTTTATTTCACTTTGAAAATGTACATATATGATTACAAGGAAATATAACTACGAATAGAAGGGCGTAGTTATGCAATATTCCATAGACGGTCTATTTCATTTGGAGTCATCTTTGCCACCAGCTCTCTTCCTTTTAAGTATCGGTCTTTCCTTGACTTGTATCATGCATTAAATAATATGACCCATTATGCAGAACTACGCTAACTATAAAGTCCTTCCCAAATTGAGGAAGTTTGTGCTTTCTCTTTGCACAAGTCGAAGAACTAAATCGCCTTTTACGAAAGAACTATTTTGCACTCTCGACTATGATACTTGCGTAACTTCTCTTGATAGGCTATAGATCTCTGTTGAGCAATGGCGGCGTACTTATTCATTTATATCGAGATCATCTTGTCGAGAAACTTTGCATCTTCTTGATATCGCTTTGGCTCGTGGAGCTTGATGGATGATATCACTCGGAAGAACTGCTCCTTCATCGTAGATCAAGAAGAAAGGAGTATAGTCGGTTGATCTGTTAGGAGTTATACGTAAGCTCCAAATCACAGATGGTAATTCTTCCGCCCAAGCCTTGACCCGGCAAGTGGTTCCTCTAAGTGAGGTCGGATTCCTTGTAGAATAAGGTCATTAGTTCTTTCGACTTGTCCATTGGCTTGTGGATGTGTGGTGATGCAATATCAAGTCGGATCCCTTGCTCTTCCTTGAATTCGGCAAGTTCCCCATGGAAAAGTTGCTCCCGTTGTCGATTAATTATCTGCGAGATATCGAATCGATGATTACTTCCTCGGCGAATCTTACGGCTGTGGCTCCATCACAACTTATTACGGGTTTAGCCTCAATCCATTTGTGAATTTATCCACCGTCACTAGTAGGTGAGTGAATACACATTTTCCGTCTTGGCTTATTCACCATATCAAGCCTCCGGACATGACGGCCATGTAATAGAGATTGTTCGCGATTGCTCGAACAGGCGTGTGCTGATGAAGCGTACTTTTTGCCCTTGCGTTTTGACGGTTATCGGCGTACTTAGGCGTAAGCCAAAAGAATCCGTGTCGAAAAGCTTTTGCCACTAAGGATCTGCAGCATTGTGACCACACTAGCCGTGGATTTCTCTGAATATTTCCACTCCTTCTTAGAAATACATCTAAAACCTGCCCGAAACACTCCGTTTATAGAGCTCACCATTTATTATAGTGTATGCTTTTTGCTCGTCCCGAACAATATGTCGGCTCAAGACTTCATCTTGAATTTTCCGTCTATCGAAATCGGATAGGGTTTTGTCATGGGGATTCTGACCATAAGCGCTATTAAAGGTGAGTCGGTTCGTCGGATAGTTCTCATCAACTCCGACTATGGAGGGGACCCTTAAATGCTCTAAAAAAGCTCCATCCTGTACTTTTTTCCGTGTAGAGCCTATGCTTGATAGGGCATCTGCTTCCTTATTTTTTGCTCGAGGGATGTGTTGAACCTCAAAGCCCTCGAACAATTTGGATAATTCATCCATAACAGCTTTGTATGCTGCCATGTGTTTGTTTGCGTTATAAATGTCGGATACTTGCTGAGCAACTAAATCCGAGTCTCCGTAACACATGAGTCTTGATATGCCAATGTTTTTGCCATCGTATTCCATGTAGCGATTAACTTTCGGCAATATTATTGGTTGTGAGAAGTGTATTTGCAACACATAGAGCGACTTATCTCACAGGGGTGATTTGAGCACCATGCATTACTCGAGCCTCCTCGTGCTTTTGACTGTCAAAGTAAAGGTCCAAAATTCAGTGAGGGCCCGTGTTTTCTGCCGTTTCAATCAATAACAAAGTCGGCAAGAATTTGGGACTTGATCGCTGTCGTGGTTTGTACTCAATGTAGAAAACTGCAGCTCTATTCCCCACTTGCGACATGTCTGTGGGCGTCGCGGTTGTTGATTATATCTCGCGGAGACATGTTCACTCTTGTGATCATGTGCTGCGGAAAATAGTGGCGTAGCTTTCACGGATGTAAAACACTCCATAAGCTAGCTTTTGATGATGTGGATCGGATACCGTTGTTTTGATTACAGCGGGGACCTCACTTAGATAATAAGTTAGCAGCACCTTATGCGTGGCCTTCTTCCTTGTGCTCAACTAATGTTACCCACGCTTATGACCTTGTTGGTTGCTGCAATATATAGGTAACATAGGTTCTGAGCTTACAGCTGCGAGCTGGTGATTTGAAAGCAAATCTATCAAACTTTGCGATGCGGTTTCAACTTGAGTCAGACAAATTTTTGGTTTTCTTCAGAGTTTATATAAAGGTCGGCTCTTTCACCAAGTCGGGTGACAAAGTGACTCACTAATGCAATGCAACCCGATCAGACGTTATCGTCAACTAATGGTAGGCCTGGTAATGTTTAAGATAGCCTTGATAATGTCGATTCACCTCAATACCTCGCTTTCGAGAGCGATGAAACCTAACAATTTTCTACGAATTCCAAAGAAACACTTCTTGAATTACCATCATATTGAATTTTCATAGACTAGTAAGCGTTTCATCAAATCGGAAATTAAAGTTTCCTTCTTTTTTTTTGACATGGATGCATCCGATTTGATGCGTTGAGACAATGTTGCATGGTATGTTGATATGTTGCTCACTGCATTCTTTAAGCCAAAAGGCATAGTTTTGTAGCAAAAGGTTACGAAAGGGTGACGAAAAGGCGTCTTAATTTGATCAAACTTTTCATCGGTGTTGGTGATATCCGTAATATCGTCGAGAGCAGTAATTCCAACCACCTATGTTGAGTCCATAATTTGATCGATTATTGGCAAAGGAAGCAGATCTTTCGGGCATGCTTTGCTCAAAGCGGTATAATCAACACACATCCTTAAATCAATGGTGTCCTTTTTGAGAAAGTATGAGTCTGAGGATTTGCCACCAATATGTATGGATGACCTACATTGTGAAATCCGCTATCTCTAAGCGGGCTAATTCCTTAGCTATTGCTTTGCACTTTTCATGAGCAAACCGTCATGGGGGCTGTTTGGCAGGTTTAGCATCTGGGTACACATTAAGAGAGTGCTACGCAAGTTCCCTAGGTACTCGGTCATGTCGGATGGGCGCCATGCAAAGATATCACTATTAGCTTTGAGGAACTTCGATGGCGTTCTTTACTATCGTGGCTTAAGCCTACCCCTATGTTAAATGCGTCTTGGAGGATGCGTCTTCCTTGATGGCGTCTTCTTAAATCTCTTTTGGCCTTGAAGCGCAAACTTGGCCCAGCACCTTCTTCTTCGTAGCGAGCATCTCGGATGGATTAATGGTCTTCTTGATCTCCTAGTAATCCTAGGCATGCATCATGGCTTTTAACAAAGCAGATCCTTGTCACTCTCACGCCTTCCTCAGATTTCCTCGTACGGTGATTACGCCCTTTGGACCTAGAAGTTTAATAATATTGTAGATATAACAGGGACGGTGCGGTGACCCAGCATACCACTGCATGTGTAGTACACAATAGTCATTGACATGAAATCCACAGAACACCGTTCCGTAAATATCACATCCCTTAGAGTGGTACACCGTTTCGGACTCTTTGAACTCTCCTCCATAGACAATGTCGTAGTCCTCCCCTTCTACAGCTCCATACAAGTTGGCCTCTTCATAGAAGACCTCCTCTTGACTCTCAGATGCATACATTGGAGTATCTTCGGGAATCTCAGAGTTTAAGCAAGGATTCAAAGGAAAGGATGAGTAACATCGTTACCCAGCAAATTCATTATATGCAAGGTAGGAAGTTTGATGCTCTAACTACCACCTTGGACTATAAGTCTTTGGCACTATGCAATTTTCGTAAATCTTTCTTCAAAGGTTGATTTTATTATAAAAATCTATGACCATCAGCCTTCACAGTTTGACCATAACTTTCATGGAGTTCCTTTCCTGCCGCTCTCGTAGCTCCTTCCCAGAACAGGGAGTAACAAGTTACAATTTTCACACTCTGCAGAGGTGCGTTACTTCTCCCATGAGAGATCAACTCCTTGTTGCACAAGGCGTACCGTCCACAATTCCATGATGTGGGGCCATGGTTGGTCCAAGCCAATCACTACCCTCTGCGAGCCTCATATATGCATGATCCTTGAGCTAGCTCACATCTAAGCCCCCTTTGGGAAGGCTAAAACCACGATGAGTTCGAAGACTCTATGACTGGTGATGCCCAGACGAGTACCATTTGGTGTACTAAATCCCTAGACACCATTCATAGATAATCTAGACACCAAAAGTGTGGGCATAAGGGTTCCCACCCATATGTTGGATCCACACGGAATCACTGATCACGTTAAGGTCGTCTTGCCTCCATACAAGAGGAAAAGGATACGGTGACTTCTCGTCCCATTCCAAATCTCATGGTTAGCAGCGTAATATATGGTGCTAGAATCACTGATGTGATGGGTTATTAATCCCTAATTGTTCATCATTATTGCAATTAGAACCCTAAGTTCTATTGTTTAGTCATATCATCACTTAGGATGATATCTAAGATTTAGTATCTTGAGAAAATATTGTTTTCTTTTCTATAATATAAATGATAACACACAATTTGCAAATACTTTGATAAAAGACTCTTCAAAGGACATGAGAAAGTGATGAACTTGCCTTGTGATGGAAAGATACAGTCTGATGCTTGCTTGGACCTTGAGCTTCTATGTCTACAAAAACATCATTATTGCCCGGTAAGGACAATATTTAAAGAAGCAAAATGATTATGCAAAGTAATGTAATGCATCATTTAGCTTTATATGTATTCTTCCCCATTTATTTAAACTATAAAAATTCTTTTAATAATAGAGAATTTATAAATATTAATTTTTTAATATTTATTGAATATTGTATTCTTCTATTTTATTTGCATTTTATTTAAATAATAATTCCTTTAAGAATTATCATTAAATACCAAAAATTTATATTAAATATTTGTTTAATATTTTTCTAAAATACTACAATATTAATATATAATGAAAGTGATTTTTATTTATTTTTATCATCTTTCAAAAAAATTGTAAAATTCCATAAGGAATATATATATTACAAAATTCTTAATAAAATTTATATGTATAAAAATTTATCTCTTAATTTATTTGGATAGTTTGGATTATTTTGAATCCAAAAATATTTTATTTTAATTTTTGGACTTTAATTTTATTTTCTAGAATTTATGTAAGTTCAGGGGCATTTTGGTCTTTTCCTATTTATTAAAACAGGATTGAAGTGATTTGGGTTGAGTGTTTGGTGTTATTGGGCCCTTGTGGCCTAGTAGGATAAAGTCAAACCACATCCCGAAGGGTCTTGGCCCAACCATGACTCACCCTCTGTCTCACCCTCGATCTCATACCTCTTCTTCTCCTCTCAGGCCCGTGGTCGGCAATTACGCCCGTGATTACAGCAGCGTGGACCTTCACAGCTATGGCCCGTGGTACATAGGGTGGTTTCAACCTTCACCCTTACATGCGATATGATTTGGACTGGAGCCCTCTGGCGAGATCGATGCCGTGAACCCTAGGGTTTGGAGTGGCGTTGGTCGATCACCGCTATTGTGGGTGTAAGCGGTGATGCTCTCGCCCCTAAGCGTGGCTATGATCACCGCCAAGTGGCATTGTGTGGTCGCAGCCCCTTTGGGTGCTCCACAATGCTTGTGTTAATCATCGACCTGCTTCCTCTTCTAATCTACTGAGGACCTTGATGGATTGTTTCTCTTCCCTCGTGCTCTCTGTGCTGAGGCCATTACATGATAAATGTTGGTAATGGCCATTCTAGATAGTGTCATGTCACGATTAAGTGGTTTGTTACTTGGGGTTCATACCCTCTATGGATTAGATATCTAATGAGTTGGATCAAGTTTTGATGGTCCTAAGCATGATAAGTGGTTATTAGTGTGACTTAACGCTTAATAATAGCAATGATGGTGATGCTAGTGGTTTACCGAGATGACTCTATGGATTAATTTTGATATGGATTAGGATGGTAAAGTTGCTCTAGAAGCAATACTTGAAATCTAGTGGTTTAATAGCTCACCATTGTCATTACTTGGTTAATGATGAGTGTTGTGTGGTGAAGTCACTATATTAGTCTTTGTTGGCTTAAAAATTCATATATAGCTTGAGATCTAATGGTCTCTTATAGTGAAGATATGTATATGGATTTTCCTGATTATGATTCTGTGATGTCGGGAAATTGATTTTATAGTTAGCTGAGTGTAGCTGTGAAAGTTGAATGCTCAACCTGCTTAGTTTTAGAACCATTCTTGTGACACAATCCTTGTATGGCACACAAGATTAGATTCTATAACTTGGTTTGGTTTTGTTCAAGCTTAAAATTAGCATGGCATTTTTAGATAAGTTGAATTCTCTTTCCTTGCATCCTAGAATCCATGATGTTGGTCTAAGGTTTAGGATTAAGCCTTTATCTTGTTGTTTCTCATGAATTGGTTCTAGTAGTGATACATTCACATTTTCTTGAATCAAGTTGAGGAAAAATGATTGTAGGCTTGATAACTTATATAGATCCATGAGATTAAATTCTAAGGTGCTACTCCTATTTAAGAGATGTGCCTAGAAGTTTAAATATTGGCTATATTCATTGTTGAATATAGCTTGATAGCTAAGATCAATGATGTTGCCTGAGATCCCTATTTGGATCTTTAAAATTTTATAATTAATTTTAGTGTTTAAAACTTCAATGATGGAATCACTCCACTTGGGTGTTTTTTTTTTCGACGAAGTGGAGTATGAGACAAATCATAAATATTTGTCTATCTTGAAACCCGATAGATTATGTGATGGTATGTTACTACTCACCACACTTGGTTGTTGTTGTTGTTGATCTTGTGGCTATCTTGATCTGGTCCCCCGAGTATTTCGGCTCCTAGGCTTGATCTTGATCTAGCCCTTCACCTCCTAGTCTGATAGCTTGATCTTGGTCTTGCTATCCACCAGTCTACCCCTCCTTATATGTCACCATTTTGGTGATGTGATCGAGGTTTTGATTGGTGTGATCTTGCTTGTCTTTAGCTTGGTTTAGGTGGGTTGTTGTTCTTGGTGTGTGGCATAGAACAAGGGAAGTGGTGTGGGTATGCCTCCCACAGCCTAGTGTCTTGATAGTTTTGTGTGATTAATTTGTTGTTGTGGTCTTGACTGACTACACCATGCAGTTTGGTGTGTGTGATGCCTGTGTGCCTGCTGCACAACTTGTGTATATGTTCTGAATTTGAAAGTTACTTTTATCAGATTACCTTTTACTTGGCTGGTGAAACTTGCCCCTCCTTGATGTTTATTTGACTTATGGCTTAAAATTATGAAAGATATATTCTTTCATATTGGTGAAATTGCCCCCACTTTAAAAGATTACTCAATGATGAAATCTTGAGCAGTGCTACTTGCTTCGCATCCAATTCTGAAAGGAGTAATATAATGTCACATCCCAAGATTTTCCAAATCTTGTAATGTGAAAAATAAATAAACAAAATAAATTATTGTTGAAAATTAGGGTGAAAAGAAACTTTGTTTCTAAATGGAAACTTAAAATCCCATCTTGAACAAACTTTAATTAAGTTTGAATCCAACAAATCAAATCAAGAGAATGCATTCCTCATAAAATGCATCTAGAAATTTAAACACTTGTAAAAATAAAACCAAACCCTAAACCTAATGGAATAAAATCATTTCAAGTTATCTCAGAAACCTATGGATTTGATCCATATAAAATTTTGTCAACAAACATTTATAAATGATCAAGAATGACAAATAGAAATATTATAAAACCATATAAATTGGTTTCACTTAATTTCCAAAGCTAATAAAACACTTATCTAAAATCCATACCAAATGTTGAGCAAATAATCCTAAAGATATTTAAAAGGAATAAATAAATATCAAATAAGATTTTACAAATTGGAATCCACCAATTTTTGGATCTCTAAATAGAAAAGATATGGATTTTTTATAAGATGAAGAAAGAAATATTCAATAAAGGAATATTTAAAGACCAAAAATTAAATCTTGGCCAATCACCATACAGAAAATGGAATGAATTTAATCAAACCCAAATAAAATAATGGATAAAGGGAATTTTTAAATAAAAAGTAAAATGGCATGAACCAAATTCTATTTGAATAAAAATTAAATCTCTAATAAGAATAATTATATAATTCATGAGGAAAATAGTATTTTGTTTTAATTCAACTTAATTAAGATTAAAGAAAACTTTCAAATAAGGTTAGGGAATTAAAACTATATATAATTCCATTGGAATTAAAACAAATACCAATTCTAATGATTTATGAGATCATATTAAATACATTCCAAATAATTCTAGGTGAAGATATTTTGGCGCCCTATTAAGTAGAATAAAACTTACTAAAAAGGTTTTGGAAGGATTTAAGAATTCAAATGGAAATTAAAAACATTACTAAATCTTGAAGGAATTAATACAAGGACCTACTTTAAATAATTAAAAAAGACACTATAAGGAATAAAGTTTTATTCTAAAATTTAACATCAGATTATGGTAATAACAATGTTTGATTATTCACAAAATTTGGCAAAGATTAATTCAAATGAGTTTGAATTAATTAAAACAAAACAAAACAGAAATTGAAATAAGAAAAAGAAAAGGTTTAGTGTAAAAAAGTAGACCAACCATTACGAGCCCACTAGGTAAGCAGCCCCATCTTCTAAATCTCACCCAGTGAAATGTTTTCTCGCATGAGAACTCACCACGCTCCGGCCAGCTGAGCAGCAGGACCCACTTCCTCTCTCCATGCTCAAGGACCCCACCTTGACTCCTTGCCCCACCCTCCCTTGACCCTACTTGACGTTGCTGCCAATGAATGCCAGCGTGAATCTGCGTGCTCACGCCATTAAGCGACCTATGATCATGCATACCTAATTCCTTTGCTTCCTCTCTCCATTCCCTCATCGCGGAACCTCTACGCCCCGGGCAGTCCCATTTCGCTTACCGCCATTGTCTCAATGATTGTTTTCTTCAATTCGACCCAGCCTCTCCTTTCATATCCCTCGAGCACCACGAGCGTGACCCCCAAACCTGGCGCTTCTCTGCACCCTCGGCTCACTCCAGCGTGCCTGTATGCGTCGACTTCCGTCTTAAATACCGAAACTGTCGCGCCAAATACGCCCTCTGCTCCGGCCAGGCTGGCAGGTGAGATGAGCCCCCCCTTGCCTTCGCAGTACACACAAATGTGACTCGCAGTATGAAGCTAACCGCATCTTATGTTTGCCTTCTCGTGCATTGTAGCCTCTTGAAATCGACGTCTGACCGCTTTTTAAGCTGGGGCATCTCCGTGAGGAATTGACATTTCCCGTCTTGCTGCTACCGAATACAGGCTTAGCCATACCCCTCACGATCCTGGGCCTTCTCCCTCTCCTTGCTTCCTGTATTAATTTGGAACTCAGCGGTATCGGCCCAGCGGCCACAGTAGCATTAAGCGCCCTTCCGTCCTCTAGCAAACCCGCAATGCCCGTCCGATCTTAATCGCTGATAGCCCACGATGAAGCTAACTTCGAAGAGTATGGATGGGTCTGTGCGATGCGATGTAAGTAAATCAACGGCCCCTTAGTGCGTAGCTAAAGTGCCCATCGCACCTTTATCGGGATGATTATCTAAACTGACTAGTAAAGTGCATAACTATAATTGAATAAGTAAACTGCCAACGGTGTGAGTTCTCGGTTGACTTCCTCGATCGGTCTCGAGAAACGCCAGGATGGGTTTGTTTGATGCTAGTATCGGGTTGGATCCGAATAGGTCTTTCTCACCCTCTCGATAGCCGCCATTGTATCGAGTCTCTATAGGTTGTTTAGTGCATCTTCTTACTGCCGATCCACCATACCTATGTAGGCGAGGACCGCCAATTCTAGTCTCTAGTGTCTGGCCTCGATCTTGGCCTCCTCCTTTTCCTTTGCCCTTTGTCCGGACCCTTTTGTTTAGCGGTTTTGATATCGGCGCGTTAGCGAGGTTACCCTTCCGCTGGGCAGGGTTATGGACGCCATTGGTTATCCTTGAGGCTCTTAGCCCCATTTGCATCTTGTCCGTATGACTCTATAGTTTTCAAGGTGATTTGGATCTTTGTATATTATATTTGTATTCTTGACTCATGGAGTCGCCGTTATATATGTATCATTACATGGGTCCCATCGAGGATTTGTTGTGTAATGTTATTGCTTCGTTTTCCACCCGCACGCAAGTGCTGGTGACACCTTGAATCGTTTCTATGCGGGTTTGGCGGTCTTCGCTAAAACTTGCATAGGGCCGATCGAGGTGTTACAAAAACTAAGATGTGGTTTTCTTGATTTTATATGAAGGTATGGAGGGACAAGTTCAGTTTCGTGACTCTCCGTTTCGGTGACCTGTGGCTGGATGTGCCATACGGTCATCTTGTGACTCTGACAAGTGAGAGCCGAAGACTACAAGCGCATCACGAGCTGAATCAAAGAAAGAAAAAGAAGTATCATCGACACCTAAAGATGGATTTGTGCTGTAATGTCCAAGTCCAAGAGAAGGATGCGTCTTTGCAGAAAAGAGCATGAAGAGCTACTGCGTGTGAGCCAAATGTGAGTGTGCACAAGGACACTTCATCCAGCTCGGTTCCTCCCGGCTTTGAAAAGGCAGCATATGGCAAGCTTGAAGCCAAGAGGCACCTATGTGGTTCCAAGACACACGTGAGTGTCCTATTCTTGCAAAAAGAGAACCTCCACTAAAGATAGCTTCACCGGCAGTGCCTTGGCAAGCCACTTCAACAAGACGTGAACCATCTTCATCGACCACGTCGACCAAGATCGTCGTGCTCACTCCTTCCAAAGCGAAGGTAGGCACCGAGAAAGATTCTCCATGAAGCATCCGGAGAATGCTCATACAAACCTACTTCAAACCTGCCGAGCAGCTCAGAAAGCTTCCGGCGAGAAAGGAAAGCGGTGATGGTGGAAGAGGCTAAATCCCTCGACCACTTGGTCAACTTGTATTGATGCACCAGTTCTTCCCCACATACAATGAGCCGAGTAACAAACGCTCGCTCATGTGGCGGGGAGTTTGTCTCGATCCGATGATATTAGAACGGGTCATGTTGATCCAACGACCACAATTTCAAACCCTTTGTCATCATCGGTACCAATGCCACGGAAATCACGTGAGGTTCATTTGACCGGTCCATCACCGTAGCCACCGTGAAGGGCTCGTCAACATGGCTCGATCTTCGACCGATCGTGTCCAATCAAGCAAGGCGTCAGCGAAAGCAACTTGCCTACCCCATCCGAAATAGGGATGGGAATGCAAATGCAAGAATCCGCGGAAGGCCTCATACTAACTTTTACACAATGATGACATGAAATATATGTCAAAACTTGAAGGATATGTTACCCGGCCACTCCGTGTCCGTCGATGATGTTGGTGGCGACATCATGCACCGAGCACATGCTCTTACCAAATGGCCGGAGTATGAAGAGTTTGTAAATGAAGAACCCAAGAGAAGAGAGTATGTCACCCAAGCAGGACGTGCAAGTGCAAGACGTGCTACTCTTAAGAGAAGAGAGATGGCCATACCTACTGACTCTGGATATAGCAGGGTAGAGGGCATAAATCGTCCATCAGAAAATCAATATAGTGGAATCCGTATGAGCAAGGAATTAGAAAATACACTAAAAAAGGCTCCCACGGTTCTTACTCCATGGCCATCTCGCAAGAGAGCTTCCACGAATTCATTTGAAATATTCAACTCATTATCGATCGCCATCATGGAGGCCGTAGAAAGCAATAGTGAAACATCATCGACGTTTGTTCACTTCAAGAGAAAAAAGGCCAAGAAAAATGTTGTACCTGGTCATCGTCCGGTGACTCGCAGTCAAATAGATTCGAGTAATGAGGAGAATGTTCAAACCATGCAGAGTCTCATAATCCTTTGTGTGAAGGTTCACAACCCGAGTCCGAAAATGAGCTAAAATCTCATGAAGGACAACGGTATGATGTCGTCGACCCGTGTGGAAGCAGTCCTCCACGGCAAATACGGGTCGTTCTATTGAAGAACAGCTACGGCTCACAGCCACACTCCAATAGAAATAAGATGAGTTGGTTGCTTGCAATCATGTGGCAAGTAATACAAATGTTGAAGGAGAGGAATGCTTGAGTGGCCGGAACAATGATCAAGGAGGCCCGGGAATTAACCTCAAAGCTATTCAAAAGATGATCGAGGAGTCAAGGCCCAATACATGCAGACTCATTACTCCATGCGGCGGTATGTCAAGCCGTACCGCGGATGTTGACCTCGTTCCATTCCCAAATTACAGGCACGATTCAGCAAATTCAGGGGGCGGATCTCCACATGAACACATAGCTCACTTTTTGGTGGCTTGTCAAGATATTGCTTAAAATGGTGCACTTCTTCTCCATGATTGCAAACTTTAAGGTCCGGCTTTCACTTGGTACAACAAGTTGCCACCAAGTTCAATGAAGACATGGGAACAAATGCAAGATGATTTTCTCGAGCACTTTTAGACTCGGAGGATCGCTCGGCATCACCGACCTAACTCAAACCGAGCAAGGGGTGAACGAGAAGGCTGGACTTCATTAAGATGGAGAAACTTAAGCCTTCATCGTCCTGAATCACCGATCACGAAATGCGGTGCATATGTGCATGAACAATCTGCTGCCTGATATGGTTGTTTATTTGCAAGGCCTGCGTCCTGTTACTTTTGAAGAGTTGGTCTCAAAAGCCACAGATATTGAGAATTATAATCAGCTTATAGCACGACGTACAAAGACGGTATATAAGTCGGTTGAAAACAGCGGTCGGTAGCGATAAGTTACTGCCAAGCCAAGGCCAGCAAGTCATGGAGACAACCACGACAAGGCCCGATTTCATTCGTGGTACCGCAAGAGATCTGAGCGAGTTGGTGCACCGCCCAAAGGAGACCAACCCTCTTTGAGCGCCAAAATAGAGAATATTCCTTCCCGTTGAAGAAATTGGTGACTTGTTTGCCGGTCTACTCGGTTGAAACTTATTGAGCTGCCAAATCCAAAAGACGGAAGAAGCTAACAAGTTCAATGACCCAAACTTTTGCGCTACCATCGCATCTTGGGTCATACTCAAGGACTTCTTTGTAGTGAAGAACATAATTCAGAAAATGATAGATGAAGGGACTATTGATGCAGACCTCCTTACAAGTTTAAAGAAGGAAAAGAAAGTTGCTCTGACAAATGTGGCTACCCTCCAAGATGGCGTGGTGAGTTGTGCCTCTTCAAACATAAGACCAGCTCATAATAAAAATATTTTGATATTAGATGGCCAATTTAATCCTATGATAATGTCGGAGATAAACCGCACTTAGGATATGGAGGGCGCTGCAAATGTCACTCGAAGAGGCAATCTCCAAGAGGAGAAGGATTACACGTCGAAGCCGAGGACTATACTCCGCCGAGCCCCGAGGACTATACTCCAATGAGCCCCGAGGATCTCAAGATCGAGGCGAGGGCGAAAGTGGGCTCGTCCACCACCAAGTGAAGAAAGAAACCAATGTTCCACGCTCTAGGCCAGAATATCGGAGAGCTTGGCGAAATGTCTAAAAGACTCCCCAAGAATTTGATGTTTTGGTCATTCTTGTTTTGAGGATGATAGCGAGTCTCTTCACTTCCACGAAGATGAAGAGGCGCTGAAGTGGATCAAGTCCATCTTAGATCGGGGCCTTGACTATTGACCCACATCCTCCACCTAGAAAGGAGCCTAGGAACAACGATGTAGTTGCGAATGAAATGACCGACCTTCTATTAAGGCGATGGTCAAATATGATGTAATCTACACTTGAAGAAAATACCAGCTATGCTTTATGTGTATGATGCTTTGTCTCTTTCTTGATTTGCGCAAAGCCTTGGTCCTTTGCATTATCATTTCCGGAAGATTGTCGAGTGGAAGTTTCATAGACCAAAATTGAACCAAATGATGCATTAAATATTACATTTAGTGATGAGGATGCATCGTTAGGCTCAAAGAAACACAATAGGCCTCTTCTTATGTTTGGTGAGATCGATGAATCGCCAACAAATCGCATAATGGTAGATGAAGGATCTGCTATAAACTTGTTACCTGCGTACTCAAAAGAAAGAATAGGATACACTACTAGGGATTTGAGTCAATCTAATGTAGTGATTCATGGTTTTAATCAATCAGGTCAAGAAGACATGGGTACCATATACTTGGTTACGAATTGGAGACATTACACACACGAGTAATGTTTCATGTAATCGATGCGACTACATCATACAATGCTTTGCTAGGTCCATGGTTACATGATAATCAGGTTGTACCATCTATACTCCATCGGTGCATCAAGTATATGGATCAATCTTGGAAAGGCGTAATAATATTTGTAGATAAGAGACCATTTACGGTGGCGAATCTTTCTATGCCAAATTTTACTTTGAGCTTTGTTGAGAAAGTGTACAAGCCAAAGTCAATCGTAGTGCGAAAATAGATATTACGAAGGATGATATTCTTGAATCTTCATCGGGACAAAAGTTTATCAAGATATACCAAGTGATCAAAGAAAAAGGGCGACCCAATATTTCACATTATGAATAAGTCGTCCAATAAAAGAGGTACAAAATTTCCTACACCTCTACCTCCTTTGGTTCAACGCAAAATTGAATAAGCTAAGGAGTCTCACCCGTATAAAAAGAATAAAAATAATCATGTGGCGCAAATTACCTTGTCAAATAAATATGATGAGTCGTTGCCTATTTCCTTACACTACAAGGAATTTGGCTATATATGACCCTCTATTTTCGTCACAAAATCGTCACAGTAGTTCGTTTATGACGATTCTATGACGATTTTGAGATCGTCGAAAGCTGAGCGTCGCAAATGAACTATAACGACGATTTTTGCAAAATCGTCATAACGGTCTATGACGATATTGGATCGTCATAACCATTATGACGATCCAATATCGTCATGAGCCATCTAGCGAAGCCGGTCGGATCCTCGTGGCTAATCCGACGTGGCAAAATTGTGACGAGATCGTCATAATGTGAATTCGCCCGGTCCATTTCAATGTTCTATATGGATGAGCCCAACAAATGAGCCTTTATTAAATGGGCACGATAGTTTTAGGCTTTGGCCTTTTCAATTTATTTAATTTTGGGCTTCATCCTTTCCATTATGCATTTCTTTCTTCGGTCCATTTAGTTTATGTGCTTGATTTTTAGCTGAAATGCACACCGATCAAATGTGTTTTGGGCCTATTCAGTGCGTTTAAGAGCCCATGTGCAATACATTTCAATGGTACATCAAGACAACAGCCAAGCAAGTGGAATAATGAACAAATATTACAGCGATAAAGAAAGCATTTCTTTGTGCATCCGAACATTTAACCAAACATACATCTCATCTGATAATCAACACAGTTAAAAAGGATTTCAAAGACCAATCACACATAGAAAATGTAATAGACAAGCTCGATAGCGAATGCAAGTTGATCGGGCAGGGGCAGCAAGAGAACGCCATGTTGTCGACCTCAATCCATCCTGTGGCGTTGCTTCGTGAACCACCTTCGGCCAGGGGCGTTAACTGGCGTGAACCACCACCGGCCGCCATCGCTCCTCCATGCTACCAGCTTGCGGCGTTGCTCCTTATATATGTTTGCTTCTAGAACAAAAACACATGACAATTAATAAAATTGGTAAAACAGATTCTTAATAAGCATCAAAATAGATACTAGTTACTTTACAAGTATTTATTTGCAAAAGAACAAGCAACTCAATATCGATTTAATTGTGCATAATAGAATGATGCAATGGAACTACCACGATCCCTATTCATGCAAAAAGTGTACAATACATTCTCGACGATATCGGTGGTACATTCTCACAACAACACAAGCTCAAAATTAACAGAGATGGTCATCATGGGTACAAGCAAAGCAATTTACCATTAGATATGAATAACTAATGCACTCATACTTTCAAATTCTCTTGACAGCAAAAGCATACATTTCAGATCCTTGCACAAATCGGTCATTAACAATAGCAATAAGCATACATTTCAGATCCTTTCATAACACAGTTAACAGATTTCTCTATATATGAACAGGAGCATACTGACCTGTAGAGACCTTACTTAGCATGCAGATTTAGCAGTAAATCACACCAGGTAGTAAATCACACCAGATTGATATTGCTCATGCGATCATACTCTTGTTTGGCTTATAACCTGATCATGCATGGACTCGAGTTGTTATTCACAGGATACAGGTCATGTAAGTACTAGGCCTACTAATCATTTAAGTACTTAGCAAGTAATTCAACATCCAGGCAAAACCATATTACCAGGAACAACATGATCATAAACAGGAACAACAGATTCACATGTTACATCAAGATTATTCTACATATCTTGTATACTTAACTAGAACGGATAAAGCATACATGCATGGAGAATTTTCAACAGAGTAGCTCGAGTTCCATGGAAACATTAGATTGCACACTTAATCAAAGATAAGACTTGATGCAGGCTAGAACAAGGCCACTCTTTAGAATCATCACATCAACATATTCCAAGTACTTGAACATCTATGATGAGAGATGGGTGCTTGAACAACTAATCTTAGACAATATAAGTCTATATAAGATTACATCAATTCGCATCCAGTTCATCGGCGCAGATATGCATTAAACATAGAGACATGCGTGGGAAGGAAGTGGGGGCTTACAGTTCGTATGACCTCGTCATCATCCTCCCTCGGGTGCGGTGGCGTCTGCATTGAGATAGAGGGATACTGAGAGAGGGACCAAGAGGGAGAAGAAAGAGGGGAGGGGATAAAGGGCGAGGGGGAGAGAGGGATACGTTACCTGGGATCCTGGCGACGGACAAATAAATCCTCCTCGTGGTACTTGCAAAATAAATCATATACTATCATTAGAATTTGTTTGGCTTATAACCTGATCATGCATGGACTCGAGTTGTTATTCACAGGATACAGGTCATGTAAGTACTAGGCCTACTAATCATTTAAGTACTTAGCAAGTAATTCAACATCCAGGCAAAACCATATTACCAGGAACAACATGATCATAAACAGGAACAACAGATTCACATGTTACATCAAGATGCGGTTATCTACATATCTTGTATACTTAACTAGAACCGGATAAAGCATACAGCATGGAGAATTTTCAACAGTAGCTCGAGTTCCATGGAAACATTAGATTGCACACTTAATCAAAGATAAGACTTGATGGCTAGAACAAGGCCACTCTTTAGAATCATCACATCAACATATTCCAAGTACTTGAACATCTATGATGAGAGAGATGGGTGCTTGAACAACTAATCTTAGACAATATAAGTCTATGTACGATACATCAATTCGCATCCAGTTCATGGTAGCAGATATGCATTAAACATAGAGACATGCGTGGAAGGAAGTGGGGGCTTACGGTCAGATGACCTCGTCATCATCCTCCCTCAAGTGCGGTGGCGTCTGCATTGAGATAGAGGATCTTGAGAGAGGGACCAAGAGGGAGAAGAAAGAGGAGGGATAAAGGCGAGGGAGAGAGGATCGTTACACAGGATCCTGGCGACGGACAAACAAATCCTCCTCGTGGTACTTGCAAAATAAATCATATACTAGAATTAGAATTTGGGAGTGACATAGTCACATAACACATAACCATGCAAAATTTGAAGCATCATCAAACAAGTCATAGCAAAAGCTAAGTATAAGAAGGGTCGATTTAGAATAGGCAAGTGCTATGATTGCTAGTCTTTGCTAGTTATTGGTTGTGTAAGATTGAAACATTGCAAACCATAAACACAACGCCAAAACTGAACAAGGTTCATGAAGAAAAGTAACAGAATCATACATGATAGCTACTCTATATAAGCGGGCCAATGGTCTAGACTTAGAGAAGATCACCTAATAAACCAAAAAGCTACACTAGCCTAAACACACCAACATCAACTCTAGAAATGGTTGTTTGTAACATTCAGAAATGCTAACCCTACTTCTATTGTTCTACTGTGAATGGAAGGAAGACCAACTTAATTTTACCAAGTTACTAACATTCGCTAACCCTAGATTGATTGATGTCAATATAGTTCACAAATATAAATATCCTATAGTTGTTTGTAGATAAACATGACAAATATTGCAGTTGCCACGCTCAAATGCCCAATGCCTGCCACCAACTTCACAGTAGTTTTTCTAATTAATGTCATTTTCAGTTATACTTACTAGATTGCATCGAATATCATTAAACAAAATCTATGCTAGTATATGACGCTTCACAGAAGTAGTCCCTCGAAGTCAAGCAGCGTAGGAGGATAATGTAATCAGCATCCAACACTCCAGAGATGTACTACTACTACTAGTTCAGAGGTGTGGTACCAGTAGCATGTAACAGAGAAGACACATCTCTGTACCAGTAGCGTGTAAGGAGTTCGACACTGCTTACGAGTCAGTTACGAGATTGGCCTGGTGGTGGTATACCTCCTCAGCCTCTGTCGGCGACTGGTCCCTGTAAAACACCTTGCGGATGTCCTTGATGGCGTCACCGAACTTCTCCTTGAGACTACGGTAAATTGGTAATCAGGGTCATATTTGACGTCCCGATGGATTAGCCACGAATTTGTGTATATGCATAAAGGCGAAATACAATTTACCTTCAAGCATGAGGGAGACACGCCGTCCTTGACAGAGACGATGGCGACATCGCCATCGCCGCCGACACGCCCAGCTCCGAACCCCTCACCTCCACGGATCTGGAGTAGTCTGGCGCAACCTTGGTGTATGCGAGCAGGTCCTCCTCAAGAGGGATCTGGGACGGAACCTCTAGGGTTACGGGAGAAGGGAGGGATCTGGAGCGACTACGAGGGAGCCCGCGGCGAGCGCCACGACACGAGAGCCCGCGGTGGATGAGACGAGAGGGAGCCTGCATCCCAGATGATGATGTCGACGATGCCGTGGGTAGGGGAGGCGTCCCCTTGAACTGGTACATCACAAAACGCAGCGCCCGGTAGCAAGCGATGTACAACTCGACATATTGGGTCACGAGGGAGAGCAGTAGGAGAAGGTTTGAGGATCCGCTAGGATGGGCCGGGTCACGGGATCGAGAGATTGGGTGGCTTGGAATAAGGATCTAACGCCGGGAAGTCGGGAAGAGCGCGATCTTGCCATGATCTGGGGAACAAGGAAGCAGGTCGGGGTGGAGAAGGGGGCGAGCAGATATGGGCGCAGTGTGGCGGCTGGGGAGAGATAAGGGTTAGGGTTAGAGAAGGGTGCCATGTGTGCACGCAATGGATGCCAGGTCATCGATCCATAACATATTTCTGCAACTCATCATCTCACCCGTTCATTCTGTTTACATCCAACGGTAGATATTGTCCTTTTCTTATATCTCGATCTGCTTATGATTATGATTTCATCCATAGAAATTACGACGTTTTTGAGTGATATCGTCATAGTTTAATAAGGTTTTGGCCCTTCCTAATGGCTTGCGACGATTTGGTGCGAAATCGTCATAACTCTATGACGATTTTGTCCACAGTCACTATCAAAAGGTCATAAGTTGACACATTTCTTGTAGTGTTATAAGATAATAGAGTTTTGTATATGATGCAGAAAATGGGATATGATATTTTCACCGGCCCGTCTTTATGCGACGACCGGGGGAAACTTGCGCCATTTCAAAAGGCATTGTCTCCAGAGCAACTTCAAGCTCTACATGAAGACCAAGTTTTAAAGGAAAAGAAGTATGGACTAGGGTATAAAGTTTGTATGGCGTGTTGAATATATGGACATGGTGAAGCATCTCCACAAATGGAAGATGGCAAACAGCCCATAGTCGATGACTTAGAAGAAATAAATGTTGGTACAACGATCCTCGTCGATTTTTATCGATAAACATTTTTCTAAAGAAAATAAAGTAAAATATCATGATTTTCGTGTGCAAACAGAGATGTATTCGTGTGGACTTATGAAGAAATGCCGGATTATACCCGGAGGTAGCATCCATCGGCTCGCATACAAAAGGATGTCGTCTTTGGTGAAACAAGGACAAAGAAAGTATCGACTGAAGTACTTCCAAAAATAGAAGCTGAGGTGGATAAACTCATAGCTGCAGGTTTTATTAGAGAAGTCAAATTCCCTAGATGGATCTCTAGCATTGTACCTGTTAAAAATAAAAATGGTCAAACTCGAGTATGTGTGGATTTCAGGGATTTGAATAAATCATGTCCCAAAGATGATTTCCCGATACCTATTTCAGAAATATTAGTTGATGCCACAATGGAGCAAGAAATATTTTCTTTCATGGATGGTTATTCCGGTTACAATCAAATAAAAATGGCGCCGGAAGATGAAGAGTTAACAGCTTTCCGCATACCTAAAGGTATATTTTGTTACAAAGTTATGCCTTTCGTGTTAAAAAATGCCGGGGCAACTTATCAGCGAGCCATGGCAATTATCTTGGACGGGTTGTTGTATGATATCGTTGAATGCTATATAGACGACATAGTTGTGAAATCAAAGCGAGAACGAGATCACTTAAAGCACCTTGAAATGGTTTTTGAGTGTCTTAGGCAACATAATCTGAAGATGAACCTGATGAAGTGTGCATTCGGAGTTTCTTTCGGGAAATTTCTCGGGTTCGTGGTCACAAAAAATGGTATTCAAGTCGATCCAAGTAAAATACAAGCGATCGTCAAAATGCCACCACCCACAATTTTACACAAATTAAAAAGCTTCCAGGGCCATTTAGCATATTTCAGAAGGTTCATCTCTAATTTATCTGGGAGATGCAAGCCTTTCTCACGCCTTATGAAAAAGGGTGTCCCCTTTGAATGGTATCAAGCATGCCAAAATTTATTCTTAGAAATTAAAAATATTTAATAAATCCTCCCGTTTTAGGTGCGCAAGGCAAAGATCGACCATTAATCCTATATACGACGGCCATGCCGACATCATTAGGTGCTCTCTTGGCACAAAATAATGATGTAGGGAAAGAAATCTCTTTGTATTACCTTAGTCGCACCCTTGTAGGGGCCGAATGTAATTATCTCGATATGGAAAAAATATGTTTAGCATTAGTATTTGCGGCACAAAAATTATTCCACTACATGTTAGAACACATTGTACACCTTGTGTCGAGAGCAGATATTCTACGATGCATTCTCAACAAAATGGTGCTTTCAGGAAGATTGGCAAAATAGACAATGTTATTGTCACAATTTGATATTAAATATGTGCCGCAAAAAGGCATAAAGGGCCAGGCCTTGGCTAATTTTTTAGCCATGCATCCGATCCCTGATGATTTTCTAGTCAACGATGACTTGCTAGATCAAGAAGTCTTCACTACATCGGTCTCAAGTTCAACATGGCAAATGTATTTTGATGGCGCTTGTCGAAAACCAGGGGCAGGTGCTGGGGTCGTCTTTGTTACACCAAGCGAAGATATAATTCCTTACTCGTTTACCTTAACTTCGGCGGTGTCAAATAATTCCGCTAAGTATGAGGCTTTGATAATCGGGCTTGAACTCGCTTTGAATATGGGATTAGATTCACTCACCGTGTATGGTGATTCACAATTGGTGATTAACCAATTGCTGGAAATCTACATGGTTAAGAAAGAAGAATTAAAGCCATACTTTAGACAAGCCAAAATGCTCATGTCTAGGTTTGCCGACTTAAACATTCAACACATTGTTAGAATCCAAAATGACAAGGCCGATGCTTTAGAAAGTTTAGCTGCTAGCATGTCACTAACTTCTCATCAATCGATGGATGTCCATGTCGAGGAAAGAAGAATCTTGCCAATACTTGATAAAGAAGAACAAACGATAATAGCTTCGGCAATGATAGCCAACATATGCGAAATTGAGGTAGGGGATTGGCGAGAGCCATTCTTAGAATATTTACTTCACATATATTTACCTTTGGATTCTAGCGAAAGATCTCGAATCCGCAAGAGATCAATTAATTATACATGCATCAATGACACGCTCTATAGGTTCACATGATGGTATTCTACCGTGTTGCCTAGCTGGAAATGAAATTATGGAGGCATTGAATGAGGTTCATGATGGAGTATGCGGCTCGCACCAATCTGGCTCTAAACTACATTATCAACTTAGGTGCATAGGTTATTATCGGCCAACAATGTTTGGCGATGCCACTAAATTCGTAAAGAAATGCCATGGGTATCAAATACATGCTGACTTTATACATCAGCCACATGAACCACTCCATGCAACAAATATAGCTTGGCCATTCGAAATGTGGGGAATGGATATAATGGGGCCAATTCATCCACCATCGTCTAAAGGTCACAAGTTTATTTTGGCCGCGACCGATTATTTCTCTAAGTGGGCTGAATTATACCACTAAAAGAGGACAAAGCGGAGAATGTGGAGCACTTTATCAGAACACATCTCATATATCGCTTTGGTGTTCCTTCTCGGATCATGTTTGATAATGGAACCCCTTTCAAAAATAAACATGTAGACAAATTATGTTCAAAGTTTAAGATAAATCATTTCTACTCTACGGCCTATAATCCAGCCACAAATGAACAAGCGGAGGATTTTAATAAAACACTTTGCAAATTATTAAAGAAAGTGGTATCACAAAATAAACGAGAGTGGTATGAAAAACTCCTTGAAGCCTTGTGGGCTTACAGAACCACAATGCGAACGGCGACATGAATGACGCCTTATGCTTTGGTATTCGGGGGAGAAGTCGTTCTACCTTTGGAAGTACAAATAGATTCGTTGAGAGTTTCTACACGAAAGACTATCTGAAAAAATCAGCAATTACGCCTCGATGAGTTAGAAAGACTCGAAGGCAAGCGATTGCAAGCTTTACAAAACCTAGAGGCATATCAAGCTAGGATGTCTTGAGCTTTACAAACGTGTTAAAGAAGGTCATCTAAACGAGGAGATTTAGTGCTCGCGATCATCAGTCCCATGAATATCACACGGTGAATGAAAGGAAAATTTGAGCCTAAATGGGAGGGTCCCTTCGTCATCAAAGAAGTTTATTCTAGCGGCGTGTACCAGATTATCTCGCCGGATGAAAATACTCACCGTCGCCAGTAAATAGAAAATTCCTTAAGCGTTACTATGCTTGAGTAAACAAAAAAATAACTCCATACCCTCATGAGTATAAACTGGGGCAACCAAATAAAAAAATCATCAACTCCATACCCCGTGAGTATAAACTGGGGCAACCAAATAAAAAATAACTCCATACCCTCATGAGTATAAACTAGGGCAACCAAATAAAGAAAATCATCAAGTCCATACCCCATGAGTATAAAGTGGGGCAACCAAATAAAAAATGACTCCATACCCTCAAGAGTATAAACTGGGGCAAACAAAAAAAAACACTCCATTGCTTCATGAGTATAAACTAGAGCGTAAATAAAAATATAGATTCCATCGCTTTATGAGTATAAACTAGAGCCCAAGAAACAAAAAATATTATATACCCTCGTATATAAACTGAGCTATCACCAAAATACGCCATCCCTCAAGAGTATAAAGTAGGGCACAATTTTTTCAACTCTATACCCTTATAGATATGAGTGTAAACTAAGGGGAAAAAAACTAATAAGAGATGAAATCATGGACATGTAAATAAGTTGTAACCACGTCCAGAACAGTGGCATAAGGGCTCACCAACACATATAAATACGGTACAACCATGAATAAATAAATAAATACCAGGGTATAGTACTACCGCCAAACTGAGATTACAAATTCGGCAGTCCAGTGATACATAACAATAAATTAAAGTGCTTATTTAACAAGCAAACAAAATGGTTTGAGACGTGAATGACCACATAGAAAGAAAGCTAGACCAAATTATTTAAAATATCTGTAAAAAGAAATCAGCTAGAAGGAGGGCATAACTTCATCATGCTCTCAAGAATAGATCCAGCTTCATCACTCATGGTGGATATCTCCCACCGGAGGACCTCCAGCTCGTGAGTAACAGTTGAATTAAAATCAGAAAGTGTATCATATAGCTCTTCGCTTTGGCCTGCTGATCAGACTGCGTCATCTTGAGTTGCATGACGCCCTTCTCAATATCATGCAAAGCGTTTCTAGCTTCCTCGACCTGTGCATTGAGAGCTTCCAAATGTTTTGCTTTCTCATCACGTTGCTCCTCCATCGATGATAGCTCTTCAATTGTGAGCTTCAAAGATTTAGAGAGCGACTCATGCTCTTTATCTGCTACAGCTAGAGCTTCCTCTTGTCTCTAGGACTGTGATTCCACCGTTTTACGAGCTTGTTGCGTGTCACTTGAAATAGAAATAAGCCTTCGCAAGGTAATACGGATATCGACAACTCGAGCAATATCATCCCCAGTCGGAAGTAGCGAGTAAGCCGTCTTGAGAACTTCCTGACGCTGGGGATCAGCTATCGTGGAGCCGTTCAAGCCCTCAAAAGCCGCATCCAACATCGAATCAATAAACTTCATGAAAGCTTCGGTAATAAAGGGAACACTGATGGATGCGCTTCCTCGTTGCTAACAAGAGCGTCTTCAACACCTAAAAAATAATACAAAAACAAAGAACCCCAAATAAATATCCTGGTAAACGAGTGATGCGGTAAATAAAATAAAATAAAAAATTCTATAGAACTACCATGGCTGGAAACTTCAGTCGTTTGGGACATATTTGAAGTTATATGTGTTGAAGAATTTGAAGGATTAATAGCTAGGTCTGATGCGCCATAATCGTCCATATTTAATATGTCAAAATCTTCCAAACCACGAGCTGTACTGCCGTTAAGCACGTCGTCTAAAGCTGTACTGACCGTGTACGTACAAAGGAATATCCAGTTCTATGGGACCGGAAGTACTCTTATCACCAGCAAAATCAATTTTCCTTTTAGTCGTGGGCCTCGTCTCCTCGTCCGAAGAAATGGCTCCATCTGTACACGTTTCTCTTAGCTTATCAATTATAGGATTGACATCAGCATTCATACTTAGTGGAGGCAAACAATCAGCGGAAGAAGGATGACACTCCCCTTGTTCTTCCTCTTATATAAATAAATATATATATATGGCAGATTATATAAGGAAATTATGGCAAGGCTAAAATAAATTAAATGAGATAAAGATTGTTAACTCACACGTTGAGAGCTTTTAGGAGGTTCATTATCTAAGAGGAAAATTGTCAAAATATTTTTCCAGTAATCCACGCTCTTTTCCTCTTTTGCCTCAATAGCGGCAATGTACCCATCTCGACGTCTAGCAGATACTTCTTTTACTATAACATGATCTAACTCTGTGAGCTTGCGTGAGGGCATAACTGACTTCCCACTTTATTTATACGTAGTCTTCCTCTCATCATATGGGACTTGTTCATACGCACTACCTGCCCTGAGGCTATGTGAAACGGTACTGAACGCTTTCAGAAATTTGTTCCACCAATTAGCCCAAGCCAAAGAAGACTTGCCTTCATAAGTGCTATCAAGAGGATGCTGGATATTCTCCTGAATTGGACGCAACAAATGGGACCAATAGGTGTATGCAATACCAACATCGTCTTCCATAAGCAAAGACTTCAAAGGATGATACGGTATCAGCTGGTCCAACCTAAATTGGCGAGCCACGCGATCCGGGTGGTATGGCTCAGCTACACATAGGTCAATGTCCTTAAATAAGAACCTCCAAGGAAGAATACCTCGGCGAACAGAAAGCATGAAAGCCCTTGGTAGTTGATCCACTCCAGTCAAGTTACGCGAAGAATAAGGGCACCAAGCAATGTTTTTCTAATTCTCAAAGAAATCATATGTTGCTTTAGAAGAAAATTCGTTGGGAGGCCTGAACATTGTACTTATCATGGATGGCTGCATACATAAGATCTTTGGAGTAGGAAGACGGTCTCCTCTGCCTTTGGCACCAAAAGTTCTCTTCAAATATAGATGCATCCATCCTATGACATAATATACCGGCCAAGGTGCCTTGGAATATGTAGGCCCTACAGGATGCATACTAATGCGCCGGAGTGAAAAGTACAAGGAAAAAAGTGCCGGCGGAGCAAGTGAAATTTTTCTGCCTATGGCAATCCAAGATGCCATGACAAGTACACTGGGACGAATATAGGACCATGTATGCAAACAACAAAATTGCAAAGCCAAACCGTGATAAACGCTGCAAGATATAGACGACCATCATGAAGGCTATCGAAAGTCAGAGGCTATAGACGATTGTTGTGAAAATAATCACACCAATCCTGGAACGGTACCAATCTGTCTTTATGTTTAGATGAAAGCTCTTCCCATATTTCCAGGAGGGTGAAATAAAAGTTTGGGAATAGTAGTGAAGAAGCATTTAGCTCTTTGAGTGGAGGAATATACTCTTCATAAGGATCACCGTCGATAGGAAGCCCTGCCATAAGGAGCATGTCGAGTAAAGTGATCGTGTGCTCACCATCTGAGAATAGGAAGGTGTTTGTTTGAGGACTCCATTTTTCTAGCAAAGATTGCAATAAAGGAGGAGAAGCAGTATAGTCACAAAGAGAGCAGTATATTGCTCCACAGGTATAATTTGTATGTTCTTCACCTCCTCTCAAGTTAAAAGAATGATGGGCAAGGATTCCGGTACCCCATTGAGTATAACCAGTGGGGCGTCTGAACATATGGGATTTTATGATTCTCCCAACCTAAATGTTTTGAGACTATCCTACTCCCTAAGGTGCAACGTAACTCAGCATGAGGCCCTGGCGCGAGCGGATGATAACTTAGAGCATCGAAAGTATGTTCAGAATGCCACCCGCGTTCCCCAGGAACCAATCGTCCTCCCATTTTTGTGAACAATACAAGGATAGTATTGGCTAAGGCACTCGTTTCAGGTTCATACAATTGCTCTTTGGCAAGTTCTGACAACTTCAAGTGATACGAGGAACGGGTTGGTTGACCAAGCGCCATCTATGCATAAAAATTAAATTAAATTGTAACGCAATAAAAAGAGGGGGAATATAAAATATACAAGAGGTATCTGAAGTGTAATATCTAAGACTTACGAGAAACCACTGTCAAAAGAAAGAGTGCACCTCGATCAAATACACATGGATAAATGTTTGAGATCTAAAATAAAAGAAAGAAAGAAAAAATTACATAGCAACTTTATTTAGTTCCTCTGTACACTAGAAAAGGGCCCATGCGTCCGGTTGGTAAGGCCATTAGTCGGTTGCCCAACCGGGGCAGGTATCGGACTAAAGCTCTAACCATTAGTCGGTTGCCCCAACCCGGGACAAATGGGGCACGTGGCGGCATCGAGCGCGAGGGTGTGGAGCATTAGTCGGTTCGTAACACGACTAGGACTAACTTTCTTCTTGTGACGAGATTTAGCCCATTTCTCTGCATGAAGAATTCATTGGCACATTTTGTTGCATGGCAGCATTTTCGCCACTTTTGTGCCGCGGAAGAATTCATTTAGGTTGTTTTATTGTTTATTTAGTGTTTTGCACTTATCAATGAAGGAACCTTATATTACACAAGATCATCATGACAACATTTTACATTCAATACGGATCGAGTTCATGCACTACATACAAAGTTGCTATTCGATGCTACGGCCAATTTCTTGAAAGTTGCTATTTTACAATTCCTCTTGTCTATACACAGCCGAGTAGTATTCCCTTGTGTGTTTAGGACTTACGCATCCAAGAATCCCGCCAATTCCTCTGTATTGCTCGTATGCGATCCTTTGGCGGAAGACCGTCCGTGAGCGTTCGATCTGATTTTAAAAAGGAGTCAGCCTATATGAATATGAAACTAAACACAATTTGATTGTAATTAAAAACTATAGAAATTGTTTACGTACGTGGAGTTACTCTAAATTTCTGCCCTTCTCATCGCACGTCTGCCGGATGAACTCGCTTACATAGTATCCACATAGATTGTTACCTGGTCCCTGCGTCAGGCACTTTATAATAATCAAGCATGATAATAACTGTATCAAAACTAGAATCAAAGAGATGCGCGGATATAGCTAGTGGTGCTTACATCTAGTGGTTGAAATGTAAGCTCCTCTTTCCAAACACCCCTAGCCTTCTTGGTGAACCGTTTCCAAAGCGCGGCGTGAAAGCGAATAAAATAAGTTATTAAGTACTTGATATCATAAAATTCACGAGCGTTGCCGATATAGTGTCGTAATGATTAGAATTACCGCTGGAGAAGTATCTGCATGTCCTTCCACGTCTCAAGGGGTTTATGTTTGAGTCCATGACTAGTACACGCCCTTTGTCAAGTTGAATGATTAACAGAATATAGTGGTACTGCGAATGCAGAACTAATCAATTATATACTTAACATCGAGTAAGCGAAATAGAAAGTGTATACAAGACAATAACACTCCTTTGGAAGTTGTAAGGAAATAGTATTACCCTTTTGGTTTCTTGAAACCTTAACGCGTGTACTATATTATCCTCCGTATCACGGGGCTTATTTTGAGATTAGCTTCATGAACCCAATATGGGTCAATGAAGCCAATGTCATAGATTTGTCCTCTGCTGCATTCGAGAATCTTCATTACGCATATTAAAGTATGATTATATACATGCAATAAACAAAATAATATAGATGGAGACTAAATTAATTATGAATTAGTACTTACGGACAATAGGCACTCATGATCGATTTGTCCAAGGCGTCTTGATTGAATAATTGAAATAGTTCATCAAATTCAATGGATATCATGTCATCCTTATCTTTCCCATGATGCTTTTTGTAACCCTCGGCACTATCGATTAGCCCGGCCCTTGTGGCATGCATGTACCAGTTATGCAATCTTAGCATTTTGTTGGAAGATTGTTTACCTCCTCGAGTTTGTGAGAGGTTTTCCGTCTTGGTATTGGTATGCTACTTCACTCACGGGAAGAACTCTAACTGGGATAAATCTTGGGCAATACTCATACCTTGAGCAGCGGCTGACTTCTCCGTGTGCAACTACCTACGGATCATCGCTCTTGACCCCATATTTGCTCGACCCACATTGGTTTGAGAAATCACCTTGAGAGGCGCAAGTCTGTTTGCTTGTTCTCCGGCTGGGCAGCAGATTTCCGCTTGCATCGATCTTGCTCTTGAGGCTTTTGTCTGCATGTGACTTGAGAATAGAACGCTCATAGTCGATGACAGCTTTGGCTCGGGTTGATGAAGAGTCTTTAGCATTTTCAACACTTTGGCTTTTCTTCTTTGGTCTTTGGGGAACTCGGCTCTTTCGGCGCCTCGGCTTAGCAACGTTGTCGTTCCGCATCAACGATCGCCATGATCTCCTCTTGATCAGTCATAAGCTCTCTTGGGAGGATCCGTTGGTACTTTTGGAAGAGGCTCTTGTTTACGTTCGGCGATCGCTTACGATGTGATGCGCTTCGCTTTTATCTGGCGCGGCGATGGCTCCATGGCGATAGCTGCACCGGAGATTGGTGAGGCGGCGGGCCGGGTGAGGCGGCGAAGGCGGCTGTGCAGCGGCGACCTCGGCTGAGAGCGGGTGAGGCGGCGAAGATGGCCTTGGCGTGTGATTTGAAGCACGATACAATCCTTGACCATAGAATGGTGGCGTTTTTGCGTCACCCCACGATCATCCCCTTCACCGGCAGGTGGTGAAGATCCAAAACCTCAAAGGTGGGCATGATTTCATCCACGCCGACAGCGTAGCCCTCACGGAACCGGACGGTTGTGGTAAGTTGGTGTGGGTCCAATTGTTAAGGCATAGCCGACCGCCACCTTCATTGATATGTTCACAACTTTGACATGTAGCTCGCGATGTGTCATCTACGTGATATCATCCTTTGGGTAGCCAAGGAGCCATCGTCGGTGCATCATCGGCATCGCCATTGTCATCACCGGGACCTCGGTGGAAGCCACCTGCTTGCTTTTGATTATTCGATAGGCGGTAGCATCGAATGCGGTGTCTTCTTGAGATGGGCGGTAGTACTGCTCTTTAAGTGAGTTAATTTCATCTTGTTGTTGCTTTAATCGTTCTTCAATTAAACGCATTCGCTCTTTCGACTTTCTGCTTCCGCCTGTCCTTACTCCTCGGCGGCTTCTATCGATATTTCTTCCTCTCTTGAAACCAGGTCCTCCATGATTGGGAGCCTATTGTGCCTCGTGTTAGTCCATCATGTTCCTTATTTCCAAGGGCAGTGTGAGCTCATCATTCTCTCTATCGGGAATGAAGTCCCCATCTTTATGACCTTCTTGCTTTTCTCATCCTCTCGATTGGCAAGGGGTCTTCTTTATGTCGTATGTTATATATACACCTCCTTCCGAGTCCAACGTGCCCCATGCCCGTAAAACCAATTCCTTGCGTTCTACCCAATGCATCTCTAGGGTGATATTTTTATCACGCAGTTCCTGCTCAAGTTTCTCCCACTTAGGAATGCCAACCTTGTAGCCACCTTGCCCCATAGTATGGTGATACTTTTTCTTAGCAGCATTCAGCTTATTTGTTTCAGACATTTTCTTAGCTTTTTCTGATTTCTTGTATTCCACAAACTCATCCCAGAATGGTTTTATCTTCTCAAACTGAATATTCTTGAAATCGGGAGTCTTCTTTTCCACGACATAGTCAAGGTGCAATCTTTTCTTCTAGTTGGTGAAACACTGGTCCATCTTCTTCAAAGCCCACTCCCTGACCTTAGCCTCCATGGCTCTCCCATGTTGTAAGGTATCCTCAACTGGACCCTCCGCATTTGGATCCAGCTCTATCTTCGGTAGTTTGAAATTAACCATGAGCCTCTTCCACAGTAAATCTTTGGCGTGGTTAGGGACAAATAAACATGTTCCCTCTTCATCCGCTTTAGCAGGCCTATTCCAATTTCTAATGGTGATCGGGATTAAGTCCCTAACGATTACTCCGCATTGTGCCACAAATTTGGTTGCGACAACCCGAGGCTGTCGGTCTCCGTCTTCGGACATCTTGATCCTAAACCTCTCATGGTCTTGCAACTTTTTGGTTGGGCCTCACGCTCTTTTCGGTAGATTCCTTGATCAGGAGGCTAAAAGAAGAAAGATCGTCATTACTATTTCTATATAGATAGAAGATGATTAATTAATGAATTGATTTATATTACATGCACCTCATGGGAGAGGTCGTCTTCTCGATTACACAAGGCATCGCCTTCTCCCTCATGAAGGCAACACCTTCAACCTCAAACAAGTTGTCTACTCCGGTAAAAGAGGATCACCCTCACGGAGTTGTTCGAAACGTTGATACTAAATTATCTTCCCACGGATCACACCTTGGATCAACTCTTCCTTTTCTTCGTCTCGGCGTGTGGGTCCATATTTTCTACATAGGTGGAAAAGCGAATAAGTCAAAGCGGCTAAAGGAGAAAGTTAAGTGCGATGTTGAGAGATATAAACCCTAATTCAGAAACCCTAATATATACATACACAATAATAAAAATGAAGAGAAAGGAAACGTGTAGTAGATAGGCACATCGTCGAACCCACATGCACCTAAGTTGCTTGAAAATGTGAATCGGTGCAGGGCTACCCACGGTGGACCGGTGGGGCGAAGACCAATAATACCAAACTAATTAATAAACCTAATAATACCTAACTAATAATAAACCTAATAATCCAAACACCAAAAGAAAGGAAACAATCAACACATGGCATCGATGGAATGCTCAAGAAAGTATGATGATATGACAAGTTAATTTGCATTGGAATGTAACCTAAGAAATGCTCAACGATTTAATCGGGGTTAGAGGGGTGAAAACCTAACTCGGAGAAACTCGGAACACATGAGAGGGGTGGATTTGTTCTTCTAATTAAACTTGTAATTTAAGTTGTTGAACAATGCATGATTATAGCTTAGATAGTTAGGTTTCATTTTTGAACATTTTGATATATTATTCATATTTTTATGACTTATAGATTAAAAGTTATTGAATTTATAAGATTATAATTATTTCTGAAATTATTAAAAGATGGTTAAACTTTTTACACATGAGCAAACCTACCCAGTGGTGACAGAGGGGCCCCATGGCCACCTCGTGAACTCATAAGCAAGAGGGACCGGGGTTATTTCTCACCAGCGGCATCTAGCGAGAGAGGTGGCAGTGGGCTGAGCCCTTGAGGCAACATGTGGGCGCCACCTGACGCCACATCGGCTCGCCGCCAGCAGGCAGGCGCGCCAGGTTAGCCCTAGGAGGCGGGGCTGCATGGGCTAGCCTTGGAGACTCACGTGATTGCGTTGAGCCAAAGCGTGGCAGCCGCCGGATTAGTCACCGGAGCATGGCGCATGGCGGCAATGGCGGCGCTGCGATTCGTCGGCGGTGACCTGAGCGAGGAGAGAGGGAAAAGGTCGGCGAGATCCGCGTGCTCACCGTGGTGCTCAAGGTAGTGACGGGAAGTGCGGGGAGGTCTGAGCAGCGTGAATGGCGGCAATGGTGGCGTCGGTCGGAAGGGCGTGCTCGATTCCGGCGGAGAGGCACCCAAGCGAGCTCCGGTGAGAGGTTCTGGCGAGGCGGAGCTCTAGGCGGCCGTTAGGCGTGCGGGGCATGAAGCAGGCGGCGTCGCTTACATCTCCTGTCTTGAAGATTGTGAGATGGGGAAGAAGAAGGAGGGCACCGGTTATAACCAAGGCCTTTAGTCGGTTGGTGGCTCAGCGGGACTAAAGATCATCGTCGATTGGAGCCACCAAGGGACCTATCTCAATATTTTCAGCGGACCAAGGGTTGGCTTGAGGCTCTTTAGTCCCGGTTGGTGGCTCCAACCGGGACATATTCCCCTGTTTTCAAAATATTGTAGGTATTTTCTCTCTGTTCCCGCCTTATTTTTTATTTTGGGGTTTAAATTTGTATTGTTTTTTAAATGATAATTAATTTGGAATTTAGAAAAACTTTAAACATAAAAAGTGTTTGGATTTGAATAAATAATTCAAAACCATTTTCTATTTTAAAAAATAATTAATGTAACCATTTAAAATATGAAACATTTACAATTAAAAATGAATTAACTTATATTTTTTTAATATCAATTTGGAATTTAGAAAAACTTTAAACATAAGAAGTGTATGGATTTGAATAAATAATTCAAAAACATATTCTATTTTTAAAAAAATAATTAATGTAAACTTTTAAAATGAATTAACTTATATTTTGAATATTAATTTGGAATTTAGAAAATTTTAAACATAAAAAGTGTTTGGATTTAAATAAATAATTCAAAAACATTTTACATTTTAAAAATAATTAATGTAACCATTTAAAATATGAACCATTTACAATTAAAAATGAATTAACTTATATTTTTTAATATCAATTTGGAATTTAGAAAAACTTTTAACATAAGAAGTGTATGGATTTGAATAAATAATTCAAAAACATATTCTATTTTTAAAAAAAATTAATGTAACCTTTTAAAATGAATTAACTTATATTTTTGAATATTAATTTGGAAAAATTTTAAACATAAAAAGTGTTTGGAATTAAATAAATAATTCAAAAACATGTTACATTTTAAAAATAATTAATGTAACCATTTAAAATATGAACCATTTACAATTAAAAATGAATTAACTTATATTTTTTAATATCAATTTGGAATTTAGAAAAACTATGCATAATATGGGCACAACATCACAAACTATCCGTGATTGACACATAACATCGGTCATTTGGATGAAAGCCATGAAACCTCGAACATGATAGGTCATTTTGTGAAGGTTTTTCAAACATGATCAATATACCAAGTATATTTTCCTTTCAACTATGTAACATATTTCCTTTCAACTATGTAACATAATATGACACCATGAAGGATTTTCATTGTTCGGATTTTTGAATTTATTATGCCCGTTTTGAATTATCTGAATTTCTAACTATGGTCGAACCGGTGTGCATGAAGATAGGGGCGGCATCGTTAGAACTTGCATTGGATCTCTGAAGAAACCACATATTGCGAGTCTAAACATGATTTTTCAAAAATCACAGGCGATAGATCATGTACATAGTACAAGCCGGGACCCACTTCACGCGATTCGAGACATTTATCCTTTTACCGGGATGGGCGAAAAGGTTTGAGATGTACGGTTGGGATATAGTCCATGTAAGGTGGTCTAGTATTTTAGGAAAATAGGGCGGTAGCATTCGAAACGGCATTTTGGTGGTTACTTCACAACGACCCGTTTTTTGCGCTCGGAAAATGGAAAAGGGATTTTCCGATGCGACAAAAGGAAAACTTCCTCTGCAACATTGTTCTCCATACCAATGTCGACACATGCATAATATGGGCACAACATCACAAACTATGTCGTGATTGACACATAACATCGGTCATTTGGATGAAAGCCATGAAACCTCGAACATGATAGGTCATTTTGTGAAGATTTTTTGAAACATGATCAATATTCCAAGTCTGGTATTTTTCCTTTCAACTATGTAACATAATATGACACCACTTGAAGGATTTTCATTGTTCGGATTTTTTTGAATTTATTATGCCCGTTTTGAATTATCTGAATTTCTAACTATGGTCGAACGGTGTGCATGAAGATAGGGGACGGCATCGCTAGAACTGCATTGGATCTGAAGAAACCACATATTGCGAGTCTAAAATGATTTTTCAAAAATCACAGGCGATAGATCATGTACCTATAGTACAAACCGGACCCACTTCCTTAGATTCGGCGAACATTTATCCTTTTACGGGATAGGCGAAAAGGTTTGAGATGTACGGTTGGGATATAGTCCATTTAAGGTGGTCTAGTATTTTAGGAAAATAGGAAGGTAGCATTACGAAGCGGCATTTTGGTGGTTACTTCACAAAGCGACCCGTTTTTGCGCTCGGAAAATGGAAAAGGGATTTTCCGTGCGACAAAAGGAAAACTTCCTCTGCAACATTGTTCTCATACCAATGTCCACACACATGCATAATATGGGCACAACATCACAAACTATGCCGTGATTGACACATAACATCGGTCATTTGGACGAAAGCCATGAAACCTCGAACATGATAGGTCATTTTGTGAAGGTTTTTGAAACATGATCAATATACCAAGTCTGGTATTTTCCTTTCAACTATGTAACATAATATGACACCACGCGAAGGATTTTCATTGTTCGGATTTTTTTGAATTTATTATGCCCGTTTGAATTATCTGAATTTCTAACTATGGTGAACCGGTGTGCATGAAGATAGGGGACGGCATCGCTAGAACTGCATTGGATCTCGGAAGAAACCACATATTGCGAGTCTAAAATGATTTTTCAAAAATCACGGCGATAGATCATGTACTGTAGTACAAGCCGGACCCACTTCCCCGATTCGGCGGACATTTGTCCTTTTACGGGATGGGCGAAAAGTTTTGAGATGTACGGTTGGGATATAGTCCATGTAAGGTGGTCTAGTATTTTAGGAAAATAGGATGGTAGCATTACGAAGCGGCATTTTGGTGGTTACTTCACAAAGCGACCCGTTTTTTGCGCTCGGAAAATGGAAAGGGATTTTCCGAAAAAAAAGGAAAACTTCCTCTGCAACATTGTTCTCCATACCAATGTCGACACATGCATAATATGGGCACAACATCACAAACTATGTCGTGATTCAGCACATAACATCGGTCATTTGGATGAAAGCCATGAAACCTCAAACATGATAGGTCATTTTGTGAAGGTTTTTGAAACTTGTTCGGCACATTTAGTCCGGATGTAGTCACAAACCGGACTAAAGGTATGTGGCAGTGGGCGGACAACACTAATAATAGGGGTGAGTGTCGACATTATGATGCGGCTTGTACCTTGTCCGGATGGTGTCACCAAGGGACTAAAGATGAACCTTTAGTCGGTTGGAGACACCAACCGACTAAAATAATCGACACTAATAATAGGGGTGAGTGTCGACATTATGTCGTGAGTGTCGACATTATGCCGAGCTGCTTGTACTATAAATATGCATCCTTGTGAGTCAGTCCTCCAGCCAGTTTGAGGCATCTCCAAGATGGTTTTAGAGAGCGGGGACACCACTACGGCGATTTGGGGAGATGCCGAGCCAGTCCTCCGCATCTCAGAAACTGGTCATAAACACTCCTAATATGTGAAATTAGTTAGCTCAGGCGTATTGATCTAGTTAGTGAAGTTACAAGCTGCAAGATGGTTTTCGAGAGCGAGGACACCACTGCGCCAGTTCGAGGAGATCTTGGCGGGCCAGTCCTCGGCATCTCAGAAACTGGTCATAGAAACACTCCTAATATGTGAAATTAGTTAGCTCAAGGCGTATTGATCTAGTTAGTGAAGTTACAAGCTGCAAGATGGTTTTCGAGGCGAGGACACCACTGCGGCGGTTCGAGGAGATGCCGAGCCCGGTCCTCCGGCATCTCAGAAACTGGTCATAGAGGCACTCCTAATATGTGAAATTAGTTAGCTCAGGCGTATTGATCTAGTTAGTGAAGTTACAAGCTGCAAGATGGTTTTCGAGGCAGGGCCACCACTATGACCAGTTTGAGGAGATGCCGTGAGCCCAGTCCTCCGGCATCTCAAGAAACTGGTCATAGAGGCACTCGGTCCAGCCACAAAATGGGACTAACACTCAAGACATTTATTAATATTAAAACGAGACTACAAAACCGGGACTAAAGGCCACAAACGCGAAAGATATCCTTGGTCAAGCCACAAACCGCGAAAGACATGAACTAGAGTTACATAATATGAGCATGAACTTCTTGGCATATGTCATTCCTTATGACCTCTTGAGATGTAACCATGGAGCATCTTCTTTACTTAACGAAATGCTTGGGTCAGTTTTCCTTTGTGAAGGGCGGAATTTCATCAAACTTATTATAATCTTGACATATCTGTCTTGTCCTCGATTCCCATGATGTTTCTTTTCCTGAAAGAACTATGTGGCCTTTGGCTCATCATATGATGTATTCGTTTGCATATTTTTCTTTTTTTTCTGGAGGACATGTCCTTCACATAGAAAACCTGAGACACATCATTGGCTAGGGCGAATGGTTCATCTCTATAACCAAGATTGTTGAGATCCTTTTGTTGTCATTCCGTACAACTGGTCTATCTTTACCCTTCCCCATTGAGGTTGACCCATTTGCGGTGAAACAAAGGGACCTTAAAAGAGACTCCATAGTCTAGTTCCCATATCTCCTCTATGTAACCATAATATGTGTCCTTTTGTCCATTCTCGTCTATTGCATCAAAGCGGACACCACTATTTTGGTTGGTGCTCTTTATCTTAGGCGATCGTGTAGAATGTATTCCCATTTATTTCGTACCCTTGGAAATTCAATACATTAGAAGATGGTGGCGTGCCAACAAGTATAGCTGATCTCAATAGTGGTGTCATTCAAGAGATGTGTCGCATCCAACCACGAAAGACTTCATGTGTTCATCTGTAATCCATGATTCGGGCTTCCCGGTTTTTGGGCGTACAATATTCTTGTGTTCCTCGATATCTGGAGCTGCCAAGGTGGAATTATGTAGAAGCATGTAGTGTGCTTTAGTGAAAGAATCCCGTCCCTACATATAATTGCTTTCTTTCCCAGCGTGCCTTTTCCATAGTCTTCCCTCATGCAGCGAGTCGGAAACACCAATCGGCTTAAGGTGGAATAAAGTCAACACAAAACTCAATGACCTCCTCTGTTCCATATCCCTTGGAGATGCTTCCTTCAGTCTAGCATGGTTATGAACATATTTCTTTAAGACTCCATGAACCTCTCAAAGGGGAACATATTGTGCAGAAATACGGACCGAGAATGGCAATCTCTTCCACTAGATGAACAAGGAGATCGTCATAATATTGAAGAAGGATGGTGGGAACACCAATTCAAAACTAACAAGACATTGTACCACATCATACGTAACCTTGGCGAATATCTGGATTGATTACCTTACGAGATATTGCATTGAGGAATGCACACTTCACAATGGGTACTCGAACATTTTTAGAAGCCCCTCAATGCAATCGGAAGCAAGCTGCGTCATAATCACGTGTGATCATGAGACTTCAGGTTTTGGAATTTTTCTACGCCATATTTATTATCCCTTTATATTAGATGAGAAGCCCGGCGGCACCTTGATCTGTAAAGGACTTCAAAAGATTTCCTTCTGCTTTGGTAAGAGCATAGTGGCACGACTTAAGTGGCGCCTTTATCCGTCTTGTTATCTGTATGCATGTTCTTTGGGTCTTTCATAATTTGTTGGTCCTCCGTGCTTGGTGTATCTTTTGTCTTACCATACCGCCTAGGAATCCTAGCAGGTTCACACGAGATTCTTAAATCACGTGCATCACGTCAATTGAAGAGCGGACACGAGGACTTTCCAATATGGCAGCTCCCAAAAATATAGATTTCTTCTTCCACATGGGTGCGTGTCCTGTAGCGGCGTCGTTCGAACTGATTGACCATGGGACCCTTTCCAAAGATTACTTCTATGTCCTTGACCATACCAAATACATCATCACCGGCAGGGAGTTCAGGCTTCTTCGGTGATACGCCTCACCTTTAAAATGCTTGCCTTTCTTTCTTACGGATGATTGGTCGGAAGAAATCGTCGATTCGCTAGGTACACAACCTTCTTTAATTTATGCAAATATGTACCTTGGTCTTATCTAAGCAGTGGGTGCATGCCTTATATCCTTTGTTTATACTGTCACGAAAGGTTACTAAGAGCAGGCCAATCATTGATGGTTCTGAATAACAACCCTCGTAGATTAAATGGCTCTGTTTGTTCTCATCCCACGACGTACACCTGGTTTGCCCCACAACTGTAAGAGTTCTTCAACTAATGGCCTAAGGTACACATCAATGTCGTTGCCGGTTGCTTGGGCCTTGGATGGCTCTTGGCATCATAATGAACTTCGCTTCATGCACAACCAAGGAGGCAGGTTGTAGATACAAAGAGTCACGGGCCAGGTGTGTACTGCAGCTCTGCTCCCCAAAAGGATTCATGCCATCCGTACTTAGACCAAACCATAAGTTCCTTGCGTCACTGCAAAGTGCGGAAGTCTCTCGATTTTTCTCACTTGTGACCCATCGAGGTGTCTCAACTCCCGTCTTTCTTACGGTCTTCTTTGTGCCATCGCAACAACTTTGGCATGCTCTTTGTTTCTGAACATGTGTTTCAACCTTGGTATTATAGGAGCATACCACATAACCTTAGCAGGAACCCTCTTCTGAAGGGGCTCTCCCTCAACATCACCAGGGTCATCTCGTCGATCTTATACTGCAGCGTTGCATACGGGCATTTATCTAAATTCTCATACTCCTTACATGTAGAGGATGCAGTCATTAATGCATGCATGTATCTTTTGCACATCTAATCCCAGAGGAGAGAGTCTTCTTTGCTTCGTAGGTACTCTCGGGAAGTTCGTTATGTTTTGGAAACTTGGCTTCATTATTTTCAGCATCTTTTCAAATGAGAGTCGGTTAGACCACACTCGCCTTCCATCGCAACAATTCCGATGTGGTACCGAGCTTTGTGCTGCCATCTTCACAATTCGGGTACAACAATTTCTTGTGATCTTCTAACATGCCCTCTAACTTCAACTTCTCATTTTCATTTCACAGTCTCGCTTTGCATCGAAATGACCCTACCAAGTTCATCACCGGCTCATCGATGCCCGTTCTTCACCTTTTTCCTCTCCATTGTCTTCCATTGCGTATCCTTTGTATTAGGAAACATATGATGCTAGTTATTATCATCATCTTCTTCTTCACCATCTTCCATCATAACCCCTCTTTCCCGTGCTTGGTCCAGCAATTATAGTTGGGCATGAAACCTTTCATAATCGGTGGCGCGAATGATTTTCGAGGAAGAGTACTCCTTGTTGTTCCGACATTGAACACATGGACAACGTATAAATCTATTCTCTTTGTTTGCCGTAGCCACATCGATAAATTTATCACGCCTTTGATATACCCGGCTACCGCGGTCACGTACATCCATTCCCGACCGTTCATCTGCATCACATAAGTAAGTTTATCAAAAAACAGGACATCATAAATAGTGAAATAACCAATTCACACCGACACATGAATTGTATCAATGACCTAGAAAAGATAAGATTGCTAACCTCGATCGAGGGAAATAAAGAGGAGAAAGCTCAAGTGCGTCTCAGACACCTTCTATATTTTTGTTCTATGAGAAATTCAACGGGATTTAACATTTCAACAAACACCTTCAATGCATGCATGAGAAAAAACTAGCACACACCCTCACACCTTACACCATTCGAAAAAACAGTGGAGGCGAGGGGCGTTGCATTTATAGAGGGCAAGGGGTCTTTAGTCCCGGTTGGAGCCAGCAACCGGGACTAAAGGTGCGTGCCACGCCACGTGGCTGTGGCCAAACCTTTAGTCCCGGTTGGTGGCTCCAACCGGGACGCATGCCCCCTTACCAATCGAGACCCATGCCCCCTGGCCCCGTGCCCGCTCCAACCGGGACGCGTGCCAGCATTAGTCCCGGTTGATGGCGCAACCGGGACTAATGCTTCGAGGGGTCGCGAACGGATGACCCTTTTTCCTCTAGTGGTAGTTGTGCGACAAACCAAACTCATATAGGAGCTTGCTGAAACGCCAACGGCAAAGAAGTTTGAAGTTAGGTGATATCAAAAGAATATGGTGTATTATAACGCTAACGCATTTCTGGCTGATCGACGAACCAATCCATCATTAAAAAACTCGTCTTATGAGAAAAATATTATAATAAAAATTCTGGTTGTATATACACAAAAAAAATTCTCTAACATGAGAATAATGCAGTGTATATCTACCCTATGATTATACGACGGATCAAGTTATACTTGTCGGCACGCCAACCATGAAGCCAAAAGATTGAAACAGAACATGATGCTTAATTTGTTACTACCTTAGCAAAAGATATTGCCCTCGTGCTTAAATGGGAAATTGGCTAAGATAATGATGTAAGAAAAAATAGAAGAGATGAATCTATACCGTGGCAAAGAGCAGACGCACGTACTGGGTCAAGATCGTATGATATAACAGATCTTAATTTGGCCTTCCTGCGCATTAAAAATAAGAAAAACCATTCATCATATCAGAGTACACGCGATGCACGTGACGCGTACAAATACAGTCATGACCATCCGAACTCATATGCATACACCTGAGAAAAGAAAGAGCACAAATCAAAGAGGCGCCCCCCCTCCAAAGATCGGGAATACCGCTAAAACAAAAAGTGCCATCAACCTGCTAAGTAAGAGAAAATAGCTGATTAGCAGCTGGACAGGCTAGATGGTCGTCGGCGACCGCTCGGGATGGGAACAGAACTCGTTTGCAGATGGTCTCATCCAAAAGTAGAACCAGAAGTAGAGAAAAGGAGGCGATAAAATATATTAGATTGATACGCCGTAAGGATACTACTAACGACAATATCAGCTAGCTGAACCAGTTTTCAGGACTCGGTTGCTATCCAATCCAAGACCTCAACAAACTTTCAAATATGATAGCTGAAAAATACTCGGTCCATAAAATATGTATCCCAACATCACGGGCCCTGCGTAAAATAATATGTATCCAATCCAAAGCCTCAACAAACTTTCAAATATGATAGCTGGAAAATATTCGGTTCATATAACATATGAAGTTATATTTTTCGAGCTCTGGATCTGAAATAAGTAAATAATTCATTTACATCCAGACCTCGAGGGGCATCTGTTGACACCAATTTTCTCCTAACTTGTAAAGCCTAAATTATGATTATAAAATATAAAAAGATAATTAAATGATTAAATAAATTCTAGAAAAAGGGGAAGTTTGACTAATACAAATTTATTCACACATGTGCCGCTATTGACGGTGTTAATGCACTATTGACATAAATTCTTAATGCCGCAAATGACGCTAAATTTCAAAAATATTCGATCGTACTATAAAATCGGGTTTTGTTCCGGCAACCTTATAAAATACGATCGCTACTAGATAAAAGTAATCGGCGAGCCAAGACGACTCGTGTGCCATAGCCAAAAAAAAGCTACATACATACGCAGCCACTAATTACACATGTATGAATTATTGTTCAAAAAAATACACATGCATGAGCACATTAAATAATTGGACAATGTATTAAGCCCATAGTCCACGTGCATGGTTTACTCCAGGTAGGCTGAAGAGCCACGCCCTGCTCGTAGAAGTTGCTATAGGACTAGCTGAAGCCAAGATATTTTGAAGGACTCCGTCAATCAGCCGATTAATAAAAAACATCAGGATATGGAAGGAAAAAAGAATCACGCTCCCATGATCCCACGATCTGCAAATCATGGACAGTGTGCGCGCATTCCTTCCGCGGGATTCCTTGCCGGATGTCTATATAAAGACCAACCCGTGACGCTTCAAGGCTCTATGACTCCCTCCGATCGCTCGTACCCAGTTGTTTCCAATGCTAGCTATCATCGTCCCGGCCAGCCACTCGTCATACGCAGTCCGGTGGCTCGTACATACGCCCTTGAGGACACGCCGCCCGGCCACTCGTCGTACGCCGTCGGCCCGTTCGTACACATGCCGCCTGGCCACTCGTCGTACGTCGCCCGGCCGCTCGTACATACGCTCCCGGGAACCGCTATCTGGCCGCTCGCCGTACACCACCGCCGGCTGTCCGGCCGCTCGCCGTACGCTCTTTTGGCTACTACATCGGCAAGAAAGTAAGAAAACGTACATGTTTTCTTGATCCTTTGGCTGGTCAAATCGCCACCTGCCATAGTGTTTCTCTCCTTCATCCACTAGTTTGGTCACATGGACACAAACTAGGGGATTTTCCCTCCTAAATTGATACATGTATGTCTTGCTTTTTTCTCATGATTATGATAAAATTGGCGCTTGGTTTGGTCACATTGACACAGACCAAGATGTTATTACATTAATAAATTTTGGCTTTTGTTTGGTCACATTGACACAAACCAAGATGCTATAAACTCATGTATATATGTTACCAAAATTTTAGCTCTTGGCTTGGTTACATTGACACAAGCCAAGATGCTATAAACTCATGTATATATGTTACCAAAATTTTGGCTCTTGGCTTGGTTACATTGACACAAGTCAAGTTGCTATAAAATCATACATTATTAAAATTAGGCTATTGGCATGGTCACATTGACACAAGCCAAGTTGCTCTAAAATCATATATCAAAAACATGCTCTTGGTTTGGTCACATTGACACAAGCCACGTCGCTCCATATTCACATGTTAATGAAATTTGGTTCTTTGTTTGGTCACATTGACACAACCAAAGTCATCATAAATGCCTAAAATATCTATAGTCTCGTTCAACCATATATGGTCATTTTGGGGTTAGTATTAGATAAACAAATAAACAAAACTCCATGTCAGTAGCATGGAAACTAGTAGCTAAATACTAGTTCATAATATGCGTACGTGAATGAATAAAACAAAGCTGCACTAGTCTAAGTGACATGGTTATACCCTACGGGTACATGGTCTCAGCATACCTAATCTAGCCCAAGGAAGGCCCACGGTGGATATACGCCGGCCCATGAAGACTTTCGGGTAGCCCAGGCCCATAACACCTTCGGATCCTTGGAGAGCAAGACTAGAGTAGATAGGAAATTCAAAGGGGTAAAACCCTAGAACCTGTAACCGACTAGGACTATGCCCGGGACCTGCCTAAGTCTATATAAAGGCCAGGAGGGCACGGCCTAGATCTCTCGACTCATACTTTCGCATACGCACCACCACGCCAGATCGAATCTGCGCACCCTGTAACCTACGGTTCCGCCGTAATCAAGAGCAGACAAGCAGGAGTAGGGTTTTCCCTCCGGGGGCCTGAACCTGGGTAAATCTCGTGTCCCCTGGTTGCTTGTCTATTAACCGTTCCACGATCTTCAGCATCCCCATCTTCTCCAAAACCCAAGTCCATAACAATGGGCATTGACGAGTCGAAACCTCGTCAATTGGCGCCGTCCGTGGGAATTGGGGCTGCTGATTGTGCGATCGTGATGGTCCCGACCCGATCGATCTACAACTCTACGGCGACGGAGAGTCACCTCCTCTTCGGCGCTTTCGACTTCACCGCTCACTCGCCGGCCACCATGAAGGATTTCGAGCCCGTAGGCGACGGACTCGAAATCTTGTTCGGGAGCTTTTGCTTCCAGGTGGGACAAACTGGCACCCTCCGCCTTCCTGAGCGGGTGCCCGTGCCATCAATCAGGCCCGCCTCGTGGGCTCCACACCCTGTGCTGCGCACATCACCATCGACAAATGAGTTCTACAACAGCGATAGCTGCAACTCTGATCTGTGCGATCCACCTTCGGATGAAGGGACCTACGGTTCCGGGTCCAAAAGCTGCGGCAGCAGCGGACCAATCTACGAGCGCTACCAATGCGCCGCAGTCATCCAGGAACAGCAAACGCCTAACCCGCCGCCCAACACGAACCCCAACCCGCGGAAGCGAAGCGGAAGAAGCCAGTCCCCACTCGAAGGGAAAACAGCGGTCACGTCATCCAACAGCAAAGAAGGATGGGTCGAGCACGCGCAGCGCCGTAGCGGCGACATAGTCTGCATGTAGACTCCTCCGTGAACTGATGGCATACCATTACCTCCTCATCGAGGAGCATAAGAAGCAAGTCAAGATGCAGGAAACACTTGACAAGCGCAAGCAGCCTCACGAGTCAGTATACGACGAGCTGCGCTCTCCGCCATGGCCCCGGCTCTAGCGACGGAAACCAAGGAAACAAGCACCGCTCATGGTGGAGAACATGGATCCCAAGGAGCGCCGTGATGTGACCCGAACTCTCCACACATCATTCATGGAGATGGATGCCGACGGAAACATCATCCCGAAGAAAACACAAGCTGCGATCATGGCAGCCACCGCGTATCTCGCGGCCCACCTGTTGGAGATATGCCCTAGAGGCAATAATAAATGTAGTTATTATTATATCTTTGTGTTTATGATAAATGTTTACATTCATGCTATAATAGTATTAACAAGTAAACATTGATACTTGTGTGATTTGTAAACTTAACTTGAAGTCCCTAGTATAGCCTCTATACTTCACTAGCTTGTTGGTTGATAGATGATTGTGGTTTCCCTATCATGAACATTGAGATGTTATCAACAACAAGATCATGTCGTTAGGAGAATGACATGGTGGACATACTCCTATAGATAAGCGTAGCATAAAGATCAAGTCATTTCAATAGTTCAATTGCTATATGCTTTCTGATACATAGTAACCTAATTCCTTCGACCATGAGATCATGCATATCACCTTTACCGGATGGATGCTTTGATGACATCAAACACCACACCGTAACTGGGTGGTTATAAAGGTGGCATTGAGTGTTCGGAAAGTATTGGTTGAGACACATGGATCAAGAGTGGGATTTGTCCATCCATATGACGGATAGATATACTGTGGGCCCTCTCGGTGGAATGTCATCCAATTAGCTTGCAAGCATGTGACTGGCTCACAAGGTATCACATATCACGGGAACGATAAAAGATTACTTGTCGATGTGAGGTTGAACTAGGTATGCGAGATCTGCGATCATAACCTCGGATAAGTAACATATCGTGAGACAAAGGGAAATTGGTATCGTATGTAAGTGGTTCATTTGATCGCAAAGTAATCGTAGAAATATGTGGGAGCCATATGAATTTCAGATTCCTCTATTGGTTATTGTTAGGAGAAGTGTCTCGATCATGTCCGCATAATTCACGAACCGTAGGGAGACACATAAGGATTCGACATTGTTTGAGTAGTTATGGTATTATGAGAAAGAGACCGAATGTTGTTGAGTCTCGGATGGGATCCGGATATCACGAGGTGATCCGGAATGGTCAGGAGAATAAGATTCATATAAGGAAAGACCCGTTTGAGTTCGGGAATGATTAGGTGTTTTCATCGGGAATGTTCTAGAAGGTTCGGAATGTCCGGCACTCGAAGGGAGGGTACATGAATGTGTCATTACATATTGGAATGATTGCATCATGTACTAAGTGTTCTTGCTGTCCCAAATAAAGGATTAAATTGAATCCTAAAGCAGAAAAGTCAAATGTCAGTTTGAAAGTCAAGCGGCTAAAACAAGCTGTGGGAAACAAGCAAGAGGAGTTTGAAACCAACTTGGAGGAGGAGTTCCTCTCCTCCAAGCCGTGACCAGCCCTAGGCCGAGTTGGGGAGGGACTCCTCCCTCACTGGCGCCAAGCCCTCCACCCATAAAAGGAGGCGGGCCTCCTCCTTGAGACACACAAGTTTCTACCTCTAATCTCCGGTTTAGAGCCGTTACGGTTTAGAGCTTCTAATTGCTTTAGCCTGCGGTTTAGAGCCTTCTAATTGGTGTGTCTAATCTCTAGACCACTAATAGCCCTTTCTCATACTCCACCATACTCCGGCTTAAGGCAAGAAGCCTGGGATCTCCCTCTACTTAGGTACCACGCGTTGTCTTTAGGAATCACGAGAGAGTGCTACAACCTCCATTTTCTTTGGAACAAGGGAGAGGAAGGTCTTCGTCGAGTACCGAGCGTGTGACCGACTGCGGGAGCGCTGCGGAAGCATGGCCTTGGAAGGATCGTCTACGATCTTGAGATCGGAAAGAATGCGACTACATCACCCACGAGAATCCGCTCTCGTTAAGCGCTTTGGAATCTTGAGGGTAAGTTATTCCATCGACTCGTTGCTACAATCTAGTAGATAGATCTTGGCTTGTTTGTTTGTATGCGATAGAAATTTTTGTTTTCCATGCTCTGAAACCGTGCGGTGGTATCGAGCCGTGTCTATATGTAGATCATTGCCGAGTAGAACACAATAGTCATTGGGCGTTGATGCTTTATTGTCGATTGCTTCTTGTGTACTTTGCATCTTGCGGTATGTTGGGATGAAGGCCGGGCTAACCTTACATGACATCGTTCATGAGACTTGCTCCACGCTTGACATGCAACTTGTATTGCATAAGTGGCTTTAGTGCTGTTTCTCCTAGCATAGTTAAGATCCAATTTACAACGGGTGATTAACAATACTAGTATCAATGTTGTGGTTCTTGTTAAGTTAGAACGACACTTATTGAAAGCCCCAAACCACGTAAAATATGCAAAAGAAAGTAGAGGCGTCTAACTTTGTTTTGCGAGGGTGTCTGATGATGTGATATGGCCATGATTGTGATTATATTTGATGTATGCAATGTTCCTTATTGTAAGTTGGCAACGGCGGGAACCATATGGTTGTTTTAATTTATGTTAAGACCCGTGTCTATTCAAAGTAGTTGTAATAGTTGAAGCCGGTGGAAGACAACCATGGAGGCGTCATTGACCTTGATGCAATTCGGTGATGATGGAGATCATGTTCGTGCTTGAAGATGGAGATCGGAAGCACAAAGAAGAAAGCCATATCATATCACATATATATTGAATTGCATGTGATGTTAATCCTTTATGCATCTTGTATTGCTTAGAAGGCGACGTAGCATTATAAGATGATCCCTCATGCACATGAATTTCAAGTCATAAAGTGTTCACCCTTAGTTAGCACCGTTGCTAAAGCTTGTTGTTTCGAAGCACCACGTGATGATCGGGTGTGTTAGATTCCGCAAGTGTAAATAACGTGAGCAAGCCAGATTTGCTCATGCGAAACTAAGGTTTGATCTTGATGAGCCTAGCATGTACAGACATGGTCTCGGAACATGGATCACCGAAAGGTAAAGCATGAATCATATAGTAGATATGATGAACATGACGATTGTTCGCCATTGAAACTATATCAACTATCGTGATGATCGGTGTTGATGTAGTGGATTTGGTTCGTGTGATCACTAAAACAATGTGAGGGATGTTGTTTTGAGTGGGAGTTCACCTAGATTAACTTTATTAATTAATTTGAACTCAATTTGTCATAAACTTAGTCTAAACTATTGCAAATATGTTGTAGATCAATGGCAGCCCCTACCATCAATTTTAATGCGTTCCTAGAGAAAGAAAAGTTGAAAAAACAATGGAAGCAACTTCGCGGATTGGTTCCGCAATTTGAGGATTGTCCTCACAGCTGGTAATTTGACCTATGTCTTTGGATGCACATTTGGGTGACCCACTGCGGTGATGCTTCCGATGAAGTAAAGAATGTTTACCTCGCTCGGAAGAATCAGTACTCCATAGTTTAGTGTGCTATCTTGTATGGTTTGGAATCGGAGCTTCAGAAAAGGTTCGAGAATTCAGACCCATATGATATTGTCGAGGATCTCAAATTGATCTTTGAGACTCATGCGGCAATTGAAAGCTATGAGGCTTCGAAAAGTTCTTTAAGCGCAAGATGGAAGAGGGCAGCTCAGTCGGTGAGCATGTGCTTAAGATGTGCACGCATGAACAAACTTCAAAGCTTGGGTATAGTGATTCCTAATGCTTTGGGGATTTATCGTGTCCTCAATCACTACCACCAAGTTACAAGAACTTTGTGATGAACTACAACATGCGAACATGAACAAGGCGTTGCGAACTCTTTGCCATGTTGAAATCTGCGAAGTGGAGATCAAGAAAGAGCACCAAGTGTTGTTGGTCAATAAGACCACCAAATTCAAGAAAGGCAAGTCTAAGCAAAAGGGACACTTCAAGAAGGGTGGTAAGAAAGTTACCACGCGACGAAGAAGACCAAGGCTGGACCTAAGCACGATCTTGAGTGCTTTCCGCAAGGGAGAAGGTCCTTGAAGCGGAATTGCCCAAAGTACTTGGCGGATTTGAAGAACGGCAACATCAAGAAGAAAGGTATATCGATATACATGTTATTGATGTGTATCTCACTAGTACTCGTAGTAGTGCACGGGTATTTAATCTTGGTTCGGTTGCTCATATTTGTAACTCAAAGCGGTCTTTGCAAAATAAGCGGAAGCTAGCGAAGAGCGAGGTGACGATGCGGCGTGGGAAGCGGATCAAAGGTTGATGTGATCGATCGACACGCTACCCTTCATCTACCATCGGGATTAGTTTTATACTTAAATAATTGTTATTTGGTGCTGCGTTGAGCATGAACATTATATCGGGATCTTGTTTATTGCGAGGCGGTTACTTGTTTAAATCCGAGAATAATGGTTGTTCGATTTATATGAGTAATATGTTTTATGCACATGCACCTTTGATAGATGGTCTATTCTTATTGAATCTCGATGGTGGAAATACACATATCAACAACATTGAGGCTAAGCGTTTGAAATCAGCGATAATTAGACCTATATGTGGCAATGCGTCTTGGTCACATTGGGTGAAACGTATGAAGAAACTCCATTCGATGGACTTCTTGAATCACTTGATTTTGAATCACTTGAAAGATCGAAGCATGTCGATGGGTAAAATGACTAAGACTCCATTTTACGGTATGATGGGCGAGCTACGGACTTATTGGAAATCATACATACCGATGTGTGTGGTCCAATGAGTGTAGCATCATGTGGTTATCGTTATGTTCTTACCTTCACGGATGACTTGAGTAGATATGGGTATATCTATTTCATGAAACATAAGTCCGAAACTTTCGAGAAGTTTAAGGAGTTTCAAAGTGAGGTAGAGAATCAACGTAACAAGAAGATTAAATTTCTACGTTACGATCGTGGAGGTGAATATCTAAGTTACGAGTTTGGCGAGCATTTGAAGAAATGCGAATACTTTCACAATTGACACATGGGAACACCACAGCAGTAATGGTGTCTCCGAGCGTCGAATCGAACTCTCTTAGATATGGTTAGTTCTATGATGTCACTTCTGATTTACCGCTATCATTTTGGGGTTATGCATTAGAAACCGCATTCACTTTAAATAGGGCACCATCTAAATCCATTGAAAGCGACACCGTATGAATTATGGTTTGGGAAGAAACCTAAATTGTCGTTCCTTAAAGTTTGGGGATCTGAAGCCTATGTAAAGAAGTTACAGGACAAGCTTGAACCCAAAGCGGAAAATCGTCTTCATAGGATATCAAGGAAACTATTGGGTATACCTTCTATCATAGATCCGAAGGCAAAATCTTCGTTGCCAAGAATGGATCCTTTCTAGAGAAGGAATTTCTCTCGAAAGAAGTATGGAAGGAAAGTAGAACTCGGCGAGGTTGTCGAACCTTCTCTCGAAATTGCGAGTAGCGCAGCACGGAAGAAGTTCCGTGGTGCACCAATAAGAGAGGAGATAATGATGGTGATCATGAAACTTCGGTTAAAGTTGCTCTGAGCCTCGGAGATCAACGAGAACTCGTACCACTCCAGTTGGTATGATCCGTTATGAGTGTCATGTTGGTGGACAACACCGATGACCGAGACATATGAGGAAGCGATGATGAGCCGATTCAATAAATGGCAAGAAGCCATGAAATCCGAGATTGGATCCATGTACGAAAACCAAGTATGGACTTTGGTGGACTTAGGATGGTAGGAAGGCTGTCGAGAACAAATGGATTTTCAAGAAGAAAACATATCTTGATGGTAATGTTATCTATAAAGCTCGACTTATCGCAAAAGGGTTTCGACAAATTCAAGGAGTTGACTACGATGAGACTTTCTCACCGTAGCGAAGCTAAAGTCTGAGGATTATGTTGTAATCGCTGCATATTATGATTATGAGATATGGCGATGGATGTCAAGCAGCATTCCTCAATGGAGACATTGATGAAGAGTTGTATATGATGCAACCCAAAGGTTTTGTCGATCCTAAAGATGCTAACAAGGTATGCAAACTTCAGCGGTCCATCTATGGATTGAAGCAAGCATCCAAGTTGGAATCAACGTTTTGATAAGGTAATCAAAAGTTTTGGTTTTATACAAACTTATGGAGAAGCTTGTATTTACAAGAAAGTGAGTGGGAGCTCTGTAGCATTCTTAATACTGTATGTGGATGACATATTGTTGATTGGGAATGATGTAGACCTTCTTAATAGTGTCAAGGAATATTTGAATAATAGTTTTCAATGAAGGATCTTGGCGAAGCAGCTTACATATTAGGCATAAAGATTTATAGAGATAGATCAAAACGCCAAATATCATTGTCATAGAGTACATATTTGGACAAAGTTCTAAAGAGGGTTGGAATGGAAGAAAGCAAGAAAGGGTTCTTGCCCATGTTGCTAATCGACCTTGAGTAAAACTCAAAGTCCGACATCGGCGAAGATAGAGAAAGGATGAGTAAGACTCCTATGCCTCAGCCATAGGATCTCTAATGTATGCCATGCTATGTACTAGACCCGACATTGCATATCCGTTAGTTTAACTAGCAGATATCAAAGTGATCCAGAGTGGATCATTGGACAATGTCAAAAACATCCTTAAGTACTTGAGAAGAACTAATGATATGGTTCTTTCTTATGGAGGTGATGAACGACTCGTTGTTAATGGTTACACCGATGCTAGTTGGAACACCGATCCGGATGATTCTAAATCACAATCCGGATCGTATTTATTTTGAATGGTGCATGATTAGCTGGAGGAGTGCAAAGCAAAGCGTTGTGGCGAGATCTTCAACTGAATCGGAATACATGGCTGCCCGGAGGCTTCACAAGAAGCGATATGGATGAAAGAGTTCATTACTGAGGGTGTGGTTCCTAGTGCCTTTGGACCCAATTTCTATCTCTTGTGATAACATGGGCTCCATAGCCAATGCGCAAGAACCAAGGTCACACAAGAAGCTGAAGCACATCAAGCTACGTTTTCACGCTATTCGAGAACATATCCGAGATGGGGATATAAAGATTTGCAAAGTACACACAGATCTGAATGTGGCGGATCCGTTGACTAAACCTCTCCCGAGGGCAAAACATGACCAACACCAAACTGCCATGGGTGTTCGGTATATTACCATGTAATCTAGATTAGATGACTCTAGTGCAAGTGGGAGACTGTTGGAGATATGCCCTAGAGGCAATAATAAATGTAGTTATTATTATATCTTTGTGTTTATGATAAATGTTTACATTCATGCTATAATAGTATTAACAAGGAAATATTGATACTTGTGTGATTTGTAAACTTAACTTGAAGTCCCTAGTATAGCCTCTATACTTCACTAGCTTGTTGGTTGATAGATGATTGTGGTTTCCCTATCATGAACATTGAGATGTTATCAACAACAAGATCATGTCGGTAGGAGAATGACATGGTGGACATACTCCTATAGATAAGCGTAGCATAAAGATCAAGTCATTTCAATAGTTCAATTGCTATATGCTTTCTGATACATAGTAACCTAATTCCTTCGACCATGAGATCATGCATATCACCTTTACCGGATGGATGCTTTGATGACATCAAACACCACACCGTGAATCGGGTGGTTATAAAGGTGGCATTGAGTGTTCGGAAAGTATTGGTTGAGACACATGGATCAAGAGTGGGATTTGTCCATCCATATGACGGATAGATATACTCTAGGCCCTCTCGGTGGAATGTCATCCAATTAGCTTGCAAGCATGTGACTGCTCACAAGGGATCACATATCACGGAGCGAAAAGAGTACTTGTCGATGTGAGGTTGAACTAGGTATGCAGAGATCTGACGATCATAACCTCGGATAAGTAACATATCGTGAGACAAAGGGAAATTGGTATCGTATGTAAGTGGTTCATTCGATCGCAAAGTAATCGTAGAAATATGTGGGAGCCATATGAATTTCCAGATTCCTCTATTGGTTATTGTTCGGAGAAGTGTCTCGATCATGTCCGCATAATTCACGAACCGTAGGGAGACACACTTAAGGATTCGACGTTGTTTGAGTAGTTATGGTATTATGAGAAAGAGACCGAATGTTGTTCGGAGTCTCGGATGGGATCCGGGATATCACGAGTTGATCCGGAATGGTATGTAGAATAAGATTCATATAAGGAAAGACCCGTTTCGGAGTTCGGGAATGATTCCGGTGTTTTCATCGGGAATGTTCTAGAAGGTTCCGGAATGTCCGGCACTCCGAAAGGGGAGGGGTACATGAATGTGTCATTACATATTGGAATGATTGCATCATGTACTAAGTGTTCTTGCTGTCCCAAATAAAGGATTAAATTGAATCCTAAAACAGAAAAGTCAAATGTCCAGTTTGAAAGTCAAACGGCTAAAACAAGAAACTGTGGGAAACAAGCAAGAGGAGTTTGAAACCAACTTGGAGGAGGATTTCCTCTCCTCCAAGCCGGCGGCCAGCCCTAGGCCAAGTTGGGGAGGGACTCCCCTCCCTCCCTGGCGCGCCAAGCCCCTCCACCTATAAAAGGAGGGGCAGGGCCTCCTCCTTGAGACACACAAGTTTCTACCTCTAATCTCCGGTTTAGAGCCGTTCTGGTTTAGAGCTTCTAATTGCTTTAGCCTACGGTTTAGAGCCTTCTAATTGGTGTGTCTAATCTCTAGACCACTAATAGCCCTCTCTCATACTCCACCATACTCGCTTAAGGCGAAGCCTGTGGGATCTCCCTCTACTTAGGTACCACGCCAGGTTGCCTTAGGAATCACGAGGAGAGTGCTACAACCTCCATTGTCTGCTGGAACAAGGGAGAGGAAGGTCTTCGCCGAGTAACGTGTGACCGATCAAGGGAGCGCCACGGAACCTTGGCCGAAGGATCGTCTACACGATCTTGAGATCGGAAAGAGTACGACTACATCACCCACGAGAATCCGCTCTCGTTAAACGCTTTGGAATCTTTGAGGGTAAGTTATTCCATCGACTCGTTGCTACAATCTAGTAGATAGATCTTGGCTTGTTTGTTTGTATGCGATAGAAATTTTTTGTTTTCCATGCTACGAACCCCTACACCACCAACCTCCGGAGGGGGACCCGAAGAGAGCCATGCATAAGTCCGCACTCACCGGACTCGGACTTGTCGGAGCTGCGATCCACGAAGACGCTCCTACGGAGCCGACGAAGAAAGCTCCGGCCAGGCGCGACCAGAGCCCCACCCCTTCATCCGAAGAGGAAGAGGAGCACGACCTTCCTCGAAGGAAGAAGAGCTCGCGTCACCGTAAACATGACTACGATGCCAGAGATGTGCTTACGCAGCGCAAAATCGATAAAGCACGAGCCAAATGTGCATGCTCGTCTGAATCCGAGATGGACGAAGACGAAGGAGAACTCTGTGGAGCCCGATGCTTCAGCAGATCTGTTCGGCGAACACAGATGCCACGCAATTTCAAGCTTCCTTCAGATACTCCGAAGTTCAACGGCACGCAAGATCCAAAATCCTGGCTCAGTGACCATCTGTCATCCGTCAAGCTGCACGGCGGCAACAAAGAAACCGCCATGCAATGCCTTCAGCTGCAGCTGACAGGCGCGGCACGGGTTTGGCTCAGCAGCCTATCCTCAGGGTCCATCCGAAGTTGGGAGGAGCTAGCTTACAGTTTCATCCGAAATTTCAAAGGCACCAGCAAGAGGCCCGCTTCAATCGTAGAGTTGTGAGCATGCACTCAGAGAACGGGCGAATCTATTCGCTCGTACATACTACGCTGGTCTACCACCAAGAACTCCACGGCACACATCTGCGAAGAGAGGGCCACCGACGCCTTCAGGGACGGCGTCAAACGCCAAGATTTCAAGGAGGAGCTTGGGTGCGTCAAGCCCAAAACACTTGACCACCTCATGGACATCGCCAACAGGTGGGCGGACGGAGAAGATTGCATTCACCGAGCACAATCGGATGAAGAGGACGACTACGGCCGACGACAGGAACGCCGCAGCAAGAGGAGATCGCGCGTCTACGAGGACCGTGACGGACCCGACATGGTCGCGGCCGGCTACGCCGACCGCCGCAACGACAACAGCCGCAACAGCGCAGGATACCGCGGAGGAAACTTCCGCGAAAACGGACGCCAAAGTCGTGTAGCAGCGCGACGCGACAACGGACCCTCGACATCGACAAACTTTGGTGCATGCACCATCCACTTCTACATTGACAAGCAAGATGGTAAAAGAAATCCAGCCATATGCTCAAGGACGCCGAGTTCGAAACTCAGTAAAGCATGGTGCAGATGAGGCAACAAGCCCCAACACTGCGTTGAAACCCACCATGCCGGTGAAATAGCGCCGGAGCCCTCCACCGCCTATTGGAGGCCCAAACCAACCAGTCGCACCAGCACAGAACAACGCTGGGAACGGGTACCCCCCACCGAAAGGAGCACTAAATATGATCTAGAAGGGGCGCCCCACGAACAGGGTGCAGAAGAAAATCACCCGACAAATCAACTTGGCAGTGGCAACTCCGCCTGCAATCCCTGAGTACCTCAGTGGATCAGAGTCCTGCATCACATTCACTCGCGCGGATCACCCTTGCGGATCCTCGGTCATGCCACGGTGTTGGAGGCGCAGATCGGAGGCTTCGAGATGAGTCGCGTCTTCATGGACGGCGTCAGCGGCATCAACCTAATGTTCGCAAGCACTCTAGCGACAATGCGGATCCCTCAATGTGGCCTGGAACAGTCAGACACAACGTTCCACGGCATCGTTCCAGGAAAGGGCATATTCCCCCTAGGCAAGATAGGGCTCGACGTCATCTTCGGGAAGCCGGACAACTTCCGGCAGGAGCGACTCGAATTCGAAGTGGTGGACTGGCCATCACAATACCACGCTATCCTTGGGCGTGTAGCATTTGCAAGGTTCCTCGCTGTCCCACACTACGCATACCTACTACTCAAGATGCCAGGGCCGAAGGGCGTCATCACAGTCCACGGGAGCTTCACCCGATCGGACCAATGCGACAGGTATTTCAACAAAATCTCCCAGTCTTTCGGCATGCAAGACGAACTCGTAAGGCTCCGCGAGGTGACGGACAACGGGGCACCCCCAGTCACAAGGCAAAACGCACCTGACATGTCTTTCGACTCCACCGTCAACATAAAGAAGGTGCAGGTCCATCTGACTGACGCCTCCAAGACGGCGCTGATCGCCAACGACCTTAGCCCCGCATAGGAAGGCGCGCTCGTCGAATTCCTCCGTGAGCGCTGGGAAATCTTCGCCTGGTGTCCTGCGGACATGCCAGGAGTTCCTAGAGAATTCGCCGAGCATGCACTCAATGTCTTTCCAGACACCAAGCCGGTCAAGCAGTCCATCCGAAGACTGTCCGAACCACGAGCCGAAGCCATCGGCAAGGAAATCAACAGATTACTCGTTGCAGACTTCATCAGGGAAATCAAGGAAAGCGAGTGGCTGGCAAACACAGTCATGGTCCCAAAGAAGGACACGGACATCCTGTGGATGTGCGTGGATTTCACGTCACTAAACAAGCATTGCCCAAAGGACCACTTCCCTCTCCCTCGGATCGATCAGATCATGATTCGACTGCAGGTTGTGAGAAACTCTCCTTCCTCGACGCCTACTCAGGCTATAACCAGATTCGACTCAAGGTCGAAGATCAGGAGAAAACAGCGTTTATCACACCGTTCGGAGTATTCTGCTACAACACAATGCCCTTCGGGCTAAAGAACGCAGGTGCTACGTACCAGCGATGCATGAAGGCCTGCCTCAAGGACCAGATTGGTCGCAACGTCCAAGTCTATGTTGACGACATAGTGTTAAAAACCAAAGAGGGAAGAACGCTTATCGACGATCTCCGCGAGACATTCGACAACCTTGATCACTACAGGATCAAGATCAACCCAGAAAAGTGCGCCTTCGGCGTCCCATCGGGTCAGCTGGTTGGGTACTTCATCTCTCAGTGAGGGATCGAGGCAAACTCGAAGAAAATCAGAGCCATCATGGAATTGGAGAAGCCAAAAAACCTCAAAGGCGTCCAGCAGCTCACAGGGCGAATAGCGGCGCTAAGCAGATTCATCAGCCGCATGGGCGAGAAGGCCCTGCCATTCTACCAACTGCTGCGCAAGGCAGACAAGTTCGAGTGGACACCAGAAGCCAACGATGCATTCGAAAGCCTCAAGCGGCTCCTCTCCACCTCGCCCGTCTTGGTCACGCCAAAGGAGCGAGCCCTATTGCTGTACATAGCAGCCACACACCAGTGGTCAAGACCGTACTCGTGGTCGAACGACCGGAGAAGGCAAGACCCACGGGTCCAGCCCAATTTACTACCTCAACGAGGTAATCGGCACCAACAAAGCAGGGTACCCTCACTACGAAGCTTCGCCTCTGGCGTGTTCATGATGGCTCGACGGTGAGCCATTACTTCCGAGGAGCACCAAGTGATGGTCGTCAACTAAGCACCCTGAACATCACGAATAATCCAGAGGCCACGGAATGGCGTGGCCTGGGGCATCGGTCACCCTTGGACATCGTCACGAAGCGACGCAATCAAATCTCAAGTCCTTCCGACTTCTGGTACATGGATGGGCTGCGGCGGACACCCAGATATGTCGCGATCATGGACGATGCGCCGACGGCTCCAAGCGAGAAGACGGAGCAGGAGCGGGGGTTATACTGACCTCCCCACAAGGCGACACGATGAAGTACGTCCTTCGGATGAAATTCCGAGCTTCTAATAATGAGGCCGAATACGAAGCCCTCATCCACGGCATGAAGATGGCAAAGATATGCGGGGCAACGTGCTTGGTCATATACGGTGACTCCAACCTCGTCATCCATCAGACGATGAATGAGTGCGACGCACACGCCGAAAACATTATCGCGTACCGTGCACTCTACAACGCACTCGAAGGAGAATTCGACGGCTGCGAGCTTCGGCACGTTGGAAGAGAAAGCAACGAGGAAGCCGACAGACTCGCCAACATCGGCTCCACCTGCGCGAAGGTGCCACCAGGTGTGTTCCTCGAACAGATCTGCATGCCATCCATCAAGCGGAAATTCCCTAAGGGATCACCCGAAGAAGCAGAACACTCGGGGGCTACGCTGCCCGAAGGACATGAAGGACCCGAGAAACTGGACACATAAGTCGCCATGGTAAACCTAATGCAGGTCATGGAAGTCGAAGAAACTTGGACGCGGCCATACCTCCAGTTCTTGTTAAATGGAGAACTGCCTGACAGCCCGACAGATGCCCGGCGCATCTCTCGTCGGTCAAAAGCCTTCACCACCATCAATGGCGAGTTGTACAAGCGCAGTATTACGGGTGTACTACAAAGGTGTGTCACCATCGATGACGGGAAAGCCATCCTCCAAGACATCCATGAGGGCATCTGCGGCCATCATGCAGGCAGCCGCTCCCTAGTGGCCAAAGCTCTACGGGCCGGATTCTACTGGCCAACGGCCATGAGCGACGCAAAGGACATCGTCCGAAGATGCAATGGATGCCAACGGTTCGCCGACAAACCGCACGCACCCGGGTCCGAGCTCAGACCCATACCCATAGCCTGGCCTTTTGCTCAATGGGGCCTCGACATGATCGGCAAACTGCCAAAGTCCTCGAAAGGGGGACACGTTTACCTCCTGGTCGCAGTCGACAAATTCACCAAGTGGATCGAGGCCATGCCCGTCACCAACCAAAAGGGAAAAGCTGCCGTCAAGTTCTTCGAGTCCATCGTCTACAGGTTCGGCGTACCGCATAGCATCATCACCGACAACGGATCAAATTTTATCTCCAAGGTATTCGGGACTTGCGAAGGCCTTGGGATCAACATCACATACGCCTCGGTGGCACACCCCCAAACGAGCGGGCAAGTGGAAAGGCCAGCGCCTAATCGGCGCAGCATCAAGAAGCCTCATGAGTCCACTCGACGGAAAGGTGAGCTTGGACGAAAGAGCTACCATCCGTCCTATGGAGCTTACGGACCACGCCAAACAGCTCCACAGGCTACATACCGTTCTTCATGGTGCACGGAGCTGAAGCCGTGCTACCAGCCAAAGTACATCACCAAGCCCCCCGGGTCGTCGCTTACAACGAAGCCGAATCCACGGCTGCACTCGAAGATGCCGTCGACACACTCGGCGAAGCAAGAGACATAGCAGTAGCTCGATCAGCGGTGTACCAGCAGAGTCTCCGCAACTACCACAGTCGCCGGCTGCGCCCAATGTCCTTCGTCGAAGGAGACCTCGTCTTGCGACTCAAGAAAGAACGACCGACGAAATTCGAGTCACCATGGGAAGGACCCTACGTCATCACCGAAGTCATCTCAGGTGGCGCCTACCGCCTCAAGCACGTGGAGTCTGGAGTCGCATACTCCAACCCATGGAACATCTCGCACTTGCGACGATTCTATCCCTAGCTACCTACCCCCTTTACTTTCAATAAGGCTTTCAGCCAAGGCTATTCAGCCGAACAATGTACTCCCTCCATTACAATATAAATAAAGCTAAGTGTCTCGCCCCAAACTCCAGTTCATTATTTGCAACTCTACTTTACGCTGCAAACGCACTCGGGGGCTCCCCCCACCTCACGATCTCGTCGACTGAGGATCACACGTGTACACCTGAGTAGCTGACAACGTCAGGCAAACGAAAAGGACACATACTCAAACAAAGCACTGCGTGCTTACAACAAACAAACCTTTACAAAGGGCACAACACGCCCGGTTGGAATATACAAATTTTACATTTATCTCTTTTTACAGGTACTACCTATGTTTAAGAATAACCTGAGCACGCTGCTCAAACATATCTACGACCTGTTCGGCATACTCCCTTACAGCCGCGTAATGCGGCCGCATGTCCCACTCACCACCATCCGGCCGAAGAGGTGGCCCTGGTGCCACAACAGCCAAATCTACATCAGGCCGGTGCAGTCTCACAAGAGACAACGCATCCTTGACTCCAGCGACGAGCTATTGCCGCACCAACTCCTTGACATTGCTCACGCTTCGAAACTTCGACAGAAGACCCGCAAGGCTGCGTTGTCTGCACTTGGCAAAGCACCCGCGAAACTTGATGCACACGATCCTGCACCGTCGCCAGAGCCATGGCGCGATCACAATCCATCCAGAAGAAGCCGCCAGCCTCCATGTCCTGCTGAGTCAAGCAATTGACCCGAACAGCGACACACTCTTTCTCTTCCCTAGGAGCAAGGTTAGCACCTGCGACATTTGCACAAAATAAGAGGCAAATCCAGCAGGCTCACTCGAAGAATTGAGCTGCAGCTCGAAACAAAGAACAACTTACACTGAAGCTGCTCAGACAGCCGAAGCAGTTCCGCCATCAAGTACTCCTCTCTGGCTGCACCACGATCCGCCTTGGACTTCCAAACATCGGCATGACCTCGCAACCCGAGCAACTCCCTCTCCAGACTACGCACATGGTCCCGAAGAAAAGCGAGTTGAGAAGGATCATCCAAAGATGGCCGCAGCTGCGCTGCAGGCGAGGTGTCAACAGGGTCGGCACCCGAAGGAACCTAGAACAGCAGGAAAGCAAAGGACACAAACATTCAGACAGTGGTAGAAGCACACCTCAGGCGAATTCATTAAAACATATAAGGCCACTACGTGGCACAAGGATTGTGTTCTCCAAAATATTTACAGCAGAAGTAGACTACAAACTACCCTACGTCTACAACGTCTAAGACGCGGCACCCTGAGTCGCCTCGGAGCCGGACTGCCTAGCTTTGGCCCCGCCCTGCTGCCGCAGTGCATACTCAGTGACAAATAAATGAGCTTGGCCCATATCGCAGCAAAGCGAGTAGGCAGCAAAGGCTACCTCGGATCCATCTGCGGTCGTCGGCATCCGGAAGTGATCTAGGGCATCCAGCTCCGGCGGCCGCCAAGGCCATCGCCACCGACGGACGCGCCGATGCCCTTCGCTGCGCTTGTATGCCGCAGCGCTTCCGACAGAGCCTCCGCCAGCATCCACATCATCGAGGCCACGCCTTAGGGACAGCTCCTTGTAGAAGCGCCAAGGACCTCTTCGCCTTGGCAAGGGAGCTAACGACGATGCGGCGATCTTGACCGCCACGGTAGCATCATCTAGAGCTCCGTGCTCTAGAGCACCATGATCAACTTCGATGCTGCGGCATCCGAGACAAAAAGGAGAAAAGACATAAAGAAGAGAAGCGAAAGACAGAAACACGAAAAACAAACACAAATAAAGCACTTACGAAATAGCCTTGGTAGCAGCCATGAGCTTTGCCACCACCTCTCTTTCACGAAAGCATAGCGGTGGCCAGCTCACGATCCGCTGACCTCTGCTGCAGACGCTCTTTAACGCAGTGCCTTAGTCGGCTCTAGCTCGAGGTTCTTTGGCCAACCGGCCTCGGCCTTCTGCTCCGATTGACCAAGGCTCTTCTTGAGGCGTAGACCTCAAGAGAAGTATTATGCTCCTCTGCATTCAAAACAAACAAACGTCGAAGCGGACCGAATAAGCGAAAAAAATCACCAAAAGGCAAATCGCCTTGAAGCTGCGAAGGTTAGCCTCCGCACCAAATGCTCCTGCACTAGCCTTGGCCTCTGCACAAAAAGGCTGAGAAAAAGAAATAAAAGAAGAAAGGACTTGGGGCTCGCCCAACACAAAAGGAGTAAAAGCAAAATTTGCACATGAAGACACTCGGGGCTCCCGTGGTAATGAAGAAGAAGTACTTACATGCTCGATGGCGACTTGAAGGCTGTTGGCGAAATTGAGGCGAACCACCTTCACCTCCTGAAGCGGAGGATCCGGAGCAGCGCCACCGAAGTCGCCACCGTCCGAGGAGGAGGCGAATTTTCGACTCCCCATCATCTCACGCTCCATCCTTTGGAGGAATCGTGGGAGGAATGCCTGCATACGAAGCAATCAGCACTAGTGCAAAAATCATGAAGGAAAAAGGACAATAGTACAAAAAGAAACTTACGAGCCCAGTGAGCTCAGGTCGAAGACAGGAGGAGTCCTTCGAGCTCTCTTCTCCTCCTTCTTATCCTCCATTTTCTCTTCCTTCTTCTCTTCCTTCTTCCGCTTCGCTGGCGGGTGCGGTGCTACAGCTCGCATAGGAATGGCAGGAATGGGAGAGGAAGAGCCTCCATGACCGTCACTATGACGCTCAAGGCCCAGAGGGTTTATGGGAGTCGGAGGAGTCGAGGCATCCGAAGACTCGCTAGAGATCCGAGATCGTTTGCGCGTATGGTCCTCACTCGACTCGTCGGCATCCTCCGCCGGAGATCGCACCGAAGGCAGTTCGGACACGGACTCCACCACTTCATTATCCGGAGCATTTGGATACTTTTCGGGCACTGGAGGCACCATGCCCGGCACTTTGAAGCTCTGCAAATCCATAAGGGACTTTGTTAGCAAACAAAGGAAATAAACATGCAGTCAACAGAAAAACGCTACGCGCACAAATCTACACCTGTGGTACGTCCAACGTCGAAGAAAACGGAGGAGTTAGCGACTTCCCCAGGATTTTTTCTCCGGCCTTGAACTTCAGCAGCGCGCGAAGGGTCTTGTCAAGATCCTCCTCGGAGATTTTCTCAGCCGAAACCCTCGTCGGATCACGGCGCCCAGAATAAAGAAACATCGGGCGCGCCCTCGCTTGGAGAGGCTGCACCCGACGCTCAAGAAACGTCCGGATGATGTCCACGCCGTTCACCTCCTTCTCCGGAATCAGCTGGAGATCCTCCACCCGACGGTAAAGGGCCTCTATCTCCGCCACCTCGCCGTCCAAGATTTTGTTTTTCCAAGACCTTTTCGGCTCAATCATTTGGGAGGGTCAAAGGAACAAGACCAAAATCTTGCCCGGCACTACGGAGTCGGATGTAAAACCATCACCTCCGCCAAGATCTTGGACAGATTCGGACATGGAAAAGGAAAAGAAAAGAAGATTGGGACTAAGGGAGATGATGCAACCCCCAATGGGATAAACACCATCCGAACCAGACTGCCTCTTCACGGAATAAAATTTCCGGAAGAGGCCAAAATGCGGCTCAATGTCAAGCCAGCACTCGCAAAAAGTGATGAAGCAAGCAATGTGGAGAAGAGAGTTGGGCGACAGATGGTGAAGCTGAATGCCATAGAAAAAGAGTAATCCACGGAGGAAGTCGTGGACTGGAAAGAAAACCCACGATAACGGCGAAACATAACCCGATACCGATGGGGACGGGATTACCTCATTGCCGGGAGTTTGACGGCCTCCTATCTTGGGATCGGACCCGCCGAAGCTTATGGAGATCGCTCTCCGTCTCGACGCCGCCACCACCATCGGTGACACGGTAGCGGTGGCGCCTTTCTCCTCCTCCGCTGGTCCCAACTGCAGATGACGATTTCTTTGGTTTCCCCATTGCGCTACGGCGGCGCCGGTGATGAAAGCGCAGAAAGGAAGATGGAAATGTGGAAGGAAATCCCAGTGCGCAGCAAGAATCGCTAGAGCACAGGGAGGCAGTGAAAACAAGAACTGATGCGATGAAAACAAACCGCGGCTTTCCCTAATGATTATAACAGCGAAGACGACGCACGGCAGCCGTCCATCCGGAAGACCTAACGCCAACGGCAGATCTGACCGTACACGTGTCAGCATCACAACGAACCATCGTTACCACGCCATCCACTACGCGTGGAAATCGAGGAGACGCCATAATTATCTTCACGCCGCGCATGACCGGTCAATTCAAGGTCAGCAAGTGGGACCCACGTTTCGTCAAGTCAAGTCATCTCTGGTGTAGCAGACGCTTGAGGTCATTGATCGTCAGCAATGATGTCATCAAAAGCTATACTAGCACCAACTACAATTCTTCGGCTCCACAGCTAAGAGTACTCACTCGAATCTTTGATTCGACTAAATACTCGGGGGGCTACTCCTATCAGGAGCGCTGGCCGCGCACCCGACAGACTAATAAAGACAAAATAATTCTTCGAGTCATACGTCAAGTCTACGACTCCACTACGGACTCGGGGGCTACTCCCATAGGGAGGATGGATTTAAGCATCCGAAATTTTTTGTGTCCTACGGACTCAACACTGAACAAGCGCCTGAATAAAAGTCTCCGCTCGAGTCTACGACTCGAACAGACACTCAGGGGCTACTCCCATAGGGAGCGCTGGTCGCGCACCCTGTGAAATCTTCGACTGCGATCTTTCGGATCAGCATGCAAAACTTTTGGCAACTCTGCCCCAACAAAATGCTGAGTGAGCAACGATCTCCTTGGCCACACCAAACACCTCCGGTGACAAATGTTCAATCTTGCGTCCGTGACGCAAAGATAAGACCCAGATATCATCCGGTGGCCCGCAACGCGCCACCGCGCTCGCTAGTATGAATCCGTGCCAACAAAAGTGCGATGAAAAATCTGAGACGTTGGGTACATCAATTAAATTCACCGAATTCTACTCGTAAGTCCTCTGCGCTCGAGTTGAATTACTCCAGCATATGTTCCAGTTTCGAGTTAAGGGACTCGAAACTGAGGAAGATCGTGTTGTTTCGTCCTAAGACAGTTAACTGACCCTGATCCGTCGGGTGAGTCAGGCAGACGCATCAACAATCCCTACACACATACTGTTAATACATAGTTGCACCCGAAGGATTGGAGAGTCCTCAGCCGAATCTACGATTCGACTGATCACTCGGGGGCTACTGACATGGTTATACCCTACGGGTACGTGGTCTCAGCATACCTAGTCTAGCCCAAGGAAGGCCCACGGTGGATATACGCCGGCCCATGAAGACTTTCGGGTAGCCCAGGCCCATAACACCTTCGGATCCTTGGAGAGCAAGACTAGAGTAGATAGGAAATTCAAAGGGGTAAAACCCTAGAACACAGAACCGACTAGGACTATGCCCGGACCTGCCTAAGTCTATATAAAGGCCAGGAGGGCACGGCCTAGATCTCGACTCATACTTTCATACGCACCACCACGCCAGATCGAATCAAGACCAGAACTCACGGTTCCGCGTAATCAAGAGCGCAAGCAGGAGTAGGGTTTTCCCTCCGGGGGCCTGAACCTGGGTAAATCTCATGTCCCCTGGTTGCTTGTCTATTAACCGTTCCACGATCTTCAGCATCCCCATCTTCTCCAAAACCCAAGTCCATAACAATGGGCATTGACGAGTCGAAACCTCGTCACTAAGGGCTCTAGAACATAGCTAGCTTTGTTTCCATGTAGTAAGCATATTAAACCATGTAGCTCCTTTATATTGATGTGTGCATGACCAAAAATATATTAGTCCATGTTGCATATAGAGAATGTGGAATAAAATAAACTAAACAAATATACGCTCTTGGTTTGGTCACATTGACACAACTAAGTTGCTCTAAATTCACATGTCACTAAACTCATGTCGTTGGTCTGGTCACATCGACACAAGCTAAGTTGCTCTAAATTGATATTTCACTAAACTCATGCCGTTGGTTTGGTCACATTGACACAAACCAAGGTGCTCTAAATTTACATATATCACTAAAATTATGCTCTTGGTTTGGTCACATTGACATAAGCCAAGTTTCTCTAAATTCATATGTTAGTTAACTTAGGCCTTTGGTTTAGTCATATTGACACAATCCAAAGAGCTTTAAAATCATGCCTAGCCGAAATCAACGCACATTTATAATAAAAGTAAGTTGAGTAGAAATAGGCTGCAGCGCATGATATAATGTCCAACAAAAGTCAGAAACATTAACTTATCATATATTATATCATGATACAATTAAAAATATATAACAAAGTTTAACTAGTCGAATCTCTAAAATAGATGAATCTAGTATCATTATATGAGCCTGTAGGGTTTCGTATCATGGAAAACAAAAATTTTCTATCGCATACAAACAAACAAGCCAAGATCTATCTACTAGATTGTAGCAACGAGTCGATGGAATAACTTACCCTCGAAGATTCCAAAGTGTTTAACGAGAGCGGATTCTCGTGGGTGATGTAGTCGATTTCCCGATCTCAAGATCGCGAGACGATCCTTCCGGCTGCGTTCAGCGCTCCGCAATCGGTCACGTTCGGTTTCGTGAAGACCTTCCTCTCCCTTGTTCCAGCAGGCAGCGGAGGTTGTAGCACTCTCCTCGAGGTTCCGGCAGCACAACGGCGTGGTACCGGAAGTAGAGGGGAGATCCCGCAGGGCTTCGCCTTAAGCCGGAGCGAGTATGGTGGAGTATGAGAGAGCTCTTCGGCGATCTAGGGTTTAGACGCACCAAGGAGGAGGGGCTAGAGCCGGCGTATAGGGTTCCGGGGACACCCAAATCGGCGGCTAGGGCAAAACCCTAGGGGTAGGCGGCGGCTATGGAGGGCTGCAGCTTTCTAGGGTTTGAGGTGAGGGACTTGTGTGTCTAGAGGAGGGAGCCCTGCCCCTCCTTATATAGGTGGAGGGGCCGGCGCGCCAAGGGGGAGGGAGGGGAGTCCCTCCCCAACTCGGCTTGGAGGTGGGCCGCCGGTTGGAGGAGGGATTCCCTCCCCAAATAGGTTTCCCTCCTTCCTCCTCTTTCCACTTTCCAAAAACTTGCCGTTTGACTTTCAAACTAGCCGTTTGACTTTTCAATTTAGGATTTGATTAATCCCTTTATTTTGGACAGCGAATACACTTAGTACATGATGCAATCATTCCAACTTGCAATGACACACTCATGTACCCCTTCCCCTCCGGAGTGCCGGACATTCCGGAACCTTCTAGAACATTCCCAATGAAAACACCGGAATCATTCCCGAACTCCGAAACGGAACTTTCCTTATATGAATCTTATTCTCCGGACCATTCCGGATCACCTCGTGATATCCCGGATCCCATCCGAGACTCCGAACAACATTCGGTCTCTTTCTCATAATACCATAACTACTCAAACAACGTCGAATCCTTAAGTGTGTCTCCCTACGGTTCGTGAATTATGCGGACATGATCGAGACACTTCTCAAAAATAACCAATAGAGGAATCTGAAATTCATATGGCTCCCACATATTTCTACGATTACTGCGATCGAATGAACCACTTACATACGATACCAATTTCCCTTTGTCTCACGATAGTTTACTTATCCGAGGTTATGATCGCGGTATCTCTCGCATACCTAGTTCAACCTCACATCGATAAGTACTCTTTTCGCTCCGTGATATGTGATCCCTTGTGATCCAAATACATGCTTGCAAGCTAATTGGATGACATTCCACCGAGAGGGCCCGAGTATATCTATCCGTCATATGGATGGACAAATCCCACTCTTGATCCATGTGTCTCAACCAATACTTTCCGAACACTCAATGCCACCTTTATAGCCACCCGCCACGGTGTGGTGTTTGATGTCATCAAAGCATCCATCCGTAAAGGTGATATGCATGATCTCATGGTCGAAGGAATTAGGTTACTATGTATCGTAAAGCATATAGCAATTGAACTATTGTAATGACTTGATCTTTATGCTACGCTTATCTATAGGAGTATGTCCATCATATCATTCTCCTAACGATATGATCTTGTTGTTGATAACATCTCAATGTTCATGATAGGGAAACCACTATCATATATCAACCAACAAGCTAGTGATGTATAGAGGCTATACTAGGGACTTCAAATTAAGTTTACAAATCACACAAGTATCAATGTTTCCTTGTTAATACTATTATAGCATGAATGCAAACATTTATCATAAACACAAAGATATAATAATAACTACATTTATTATTGCCTCTAGGGCATATCTCCAACAGTCTCCCACTTGCACTAGAGTCATCTAATCTAGATTACATGGTAATATACCGAACACCCATGGCAGTTTGGTCATGTTTTGCCCTGGAGAGGTTTAGTCAACGGATCCGCCACATTCAGATCGTGTGTACTTTGCAAATCTTTATATCCCCATCCCGGATATGTTCTCGAATAGCGTGAAAATGTAGCTTGATGTGCTTCACTTCTTGTGTGACCTTGGTTCTTGCATTGGCTATGGCGCCCATGTTATCACAAGAGATAGACATTGGGTCCACAAGACTAGGAACCACACCCACTCAGTAATGAACTCTTTCATCCATATCGCTTCAGAAGCCTCAAGCAGCCATGTATTCCGATTCAGGTTGAAGATCTCGCCACAACGCTTTGCTTTGCACTCCTCCACCTAATTGCTGCACCATTCAAAATAAATACGATCCGGATTGTGATTTAGAATCATCCGGATCGGTGTTCCAACTAGCATCGGTGTAACCATTAACAACGAGCGTTTCATCACCTCCATAAGAAAGAACCATATCCTTAGTTCTTCTCAAGTACTTAAGGATGTTTTTGATCACGTCCAATGATCCACTCCTGGATCACTTTGATATCTGCTAGTTAAACTAACAGCATATGCAATGTCGGGTCTAGTACATAGCATGGCATACATTAGAGATCCTATGGCTGAGGCATAGGGAGTCTTACTCATCCTTTCTCTATCTTCTGACGATGTCGGACTCTGAGTTTTACTCAAGGTCGTATTGGGCAACATGGGCAAGAACCCTTTCTTGCTATCTTCCATTCCAAACCTCTTTAGAACTTTGTCCAAATATGTACTCTGTGACAATGATATTTGGCGTTTCGATCTATCTCTATAAATCTTTATGCCTAATATGTAAGCTGCTTCGCCAAGATCCTTCATTGAAAAATTTTTATTCAAATATTCCTTGACACTATTAAGAAGGTCTACATCATTCCCAATCAACAATATGTCATCCACATATAGTATTAAGAATGCTACAGAGCTCCCACTCACTTTCTTGTAAATGCAAGCTTCTCCATAAGTCTATCTACTAATTTTCTTTGAGGTAGGTTAGTCACGCTTCCGTCCGTCACTCACGCTTTTCATCCATCCCGGCCAAACGTGCCCATGAGAAAAAAAAGAGGGCTCGACAATGTTCTACTAAGTCATCGTCGGTCCCGAACTCCCCTCCGTCGATTCACCCACTCCGCGCGACCCACCTCTCTCCGCCCGGCCAGCGCCCCCGGTGCTCCTCCCCTCCCGTGACTCATGAACGAATTAGAAGGAGAAGCACACAAACACAATAGCCTCAGCTCTAGCCGCGGTAGAACAAGGGGAGGGGGAGGGCGCCGCCAGCTGGGAACGAGCCATGGGAGGGGAAGGATCCACCGTCCGGGCGGGAGGCGAGGGTCTCCACCGGTCGTGGGCGTGAAACTAGAGGGGCACCGATGGTGGTAGCATGGCGCGGGCGATTGGTCAGCCCGCATGTGGCCACAACGCGGGTCAAGCATGGCCATGCTCGTGGCCGATCCCTGACTTATGAGCTCGTGTTCAAAATCCAACTCAGGGAATATGATGCGCGGTAGATCTGGGCTTCCGAATGGCCGTTTTATCTGATTTCATACAGAAATTGGTGTTTAATTTGAGAATTTGGGGTGGATGAGAGACTGAGGAGAGATGATTTGGGAAAGAGAAGGACCTTGAGATACGGGAGGAAAGTTGCTACGGAATCTGCAATGGTGGGTCCAAAGTCCAAACAAGAGGACCTTGTCGTACAGGAGAAGAGGACATTCAGAATAAAAGGGTGCAGATGGTTAATGATCATTGGAGTCTGATTGATTACTCGCACTTCTCAGATGCCTTCTTCATATACAAGACTTTTTATCTCTCATTTCTTTCATATGTCTTGTTGGTTGTTTTACTTACATTTCAACTTACTGAAGCTATGAAGTGTGCTATAGTTAAATAATATTGTGTGATCAATACGCATATGCTACTTATCATGTAACCCATACCATGTAGTAGTTCAGTTCATCAACAAAATATTTAATTCACATGACGCTTCACGAATTATTTTTTTCCACGACAGGGGCGAGCTTTCTAGGCACGGTCCCGAGCTCGAGGTCAAGGCGGCGGTCCGCAGGGCATCACATGGATGCGCCGAATCCGATTGGTTTCTATGACATGTCGGAACGTTTCCGTGAGAACGTAGTTTGTACCGGATTTTGTTTGCTACCTTCAAGTCATCTCGGCTCAACTCCGTGCCCTACTGCTTTCTTTTGGCCTTTTCTATTCGGTGTTTCTATGCATTTGTTCATACGATAGATGCTGGTTTGAGGTGTGGATTCAAAATCCAAACCTATGTGGATATCACGTGCCTTAATGAATAACAATATCTTATGGTACCAAATATTTGAAGAAATGGCTTAGTTATCAGAGGCAAAGGACAATGTGTATCTCATTGATGGTCGGACAACCATGGTTGAGGTATATTCTTTGAGAAGACGAGTCCTAGGGATAGGTGGAAGAGAGTTTAACAATAACTATGAGTTTAATCAGTAACTATTTTATAATCAGTCATGATCCTAATTTTATTATTTCACATGTTGTTTATAACATATGCATGGTTTATTCTGTAGCGATTAATGACGAGGATATAGAAATCATGTAGCTGCTGCTCTTTCCATCAAAGATGATTGCACGATAGGAGGCAAGAGATACCTAATGGTTGTATCTCTCAACATGATCATGCATATCCGAGAAACAGTCGAAAGACCTCCATGCATGATCGATCAAATGGAGACAAGTCAAGTCTTCATCTTCTGCATATTTGACATGCTTATCTAATCATCTACCAAGTCAACACAACGAGGTATGTTGATGTTGCTTTATATGAGTACTTATTACACAGATTCCTCGATTTCAGTTCTTATCTAGATGGACTTTTAATATCCAAGTTAAATTGTACTTAACATGGTATATATGTAATATAGTATTTGCTATTTTTCATTGGATGTAAGGAGGTACATAACATGGTCAGATATGTACTTTAAAAAAACTTTGGTGTATGTTTACACATGCAGGTGATATCCCAAAAAATTGTTGCAGTTTGATGCCACCTATAGATCCAAAAGGTTGATTTAATATATTTTGGTTTGTTTGGAACTTTAAAGAAAATAAATTTCACCAAAAGAAATAAAGTAAAGTGATTACATGTTTTTATTCCGAGCTGGATCAACATTCTTATAAAGTTGCGAGGCTCAATGGCAGAAGCTGTCCCCGGAGACCGTGGCAACGCACGGTCATTTAGCTAGTTTGTATAAAACCAAAACTTTTGATTACCTTATCAAAACGTTGATTCCAACTTCGGGATGCTTGCTTCAATCCATAGATGGATCGTTGAAGTTTGCATACCTTGTTAGCATCTTTAGGATCGACAAAACCTTTGGGTTGCATCATATACAACTCTTCATCAATGTCTCCATTGAGGAATGCTGTTTTGACATCCATCTGTCATATCTCATAATCATAATATGCAGCGATTGCTAACATAATCCTCACAGACTTTAGCTTCACGGTGAGAAAGTCTCATCGTAGTCAACTCCTTGAATTTGTCTAAACCCTTTGCGACAAGTCGAGCTTTATAGATGTGAACATTACCATCAGCATCTGTTTTCTTCTTGAAAATCCATTTGTTCTCGACAGCCTTCCGGCCATCCGGTAAGTCCACCAAAGTCCATACATGGTTTTCGTACATGGATCCAATCTCGGATTTCATGGCTTCTTGCCATTTATTGGAATCTGGGCTCATCATCGCTTCCTCATATGTCTCGGGGTCATCGGTGTTGTCCACCAACATGACATTCATAACGGAATCATACCAATCTGGAGTGGTACGAGTTCTCGTTGACCTCCGAGGATCTATAGCAACTTCAACCGAAGTTTCATGATCACCATCATTAGCTTCCTCTCTTATTGGTGCAGGCACCACAGGAACTTCTTCTGGTGCTGCGCTACTCGCAATTTCGAGAGAAGGTTCGACAACCTCGTCGAGTTCTACTTTCCTTCCAGTCACTTCTTTCGAGAGAAATTCCTTCTCTAGAAAGGATCCATTCTTGGCAACGAAGATTTTGCCTTCGGATCTATGATAGAAAGTATACCCAATAGTTTCTTTCGGGTATCCTATGAATACGCATTTTTCCTCTTTGGGTTCAAGCTTGTCCGGCTGTAACTTCTTTACATAGGCTTCGCATCCCCAAACTTTAAGGAACGACAATTTAGGTTTCTTCCCAAACCATAATTCATACGGTGTCGTTTCAACGGATTTAGACGGTGCCCTATTTAAAGTGAATGCGGCTGTTTCTAATGCATAACCCCAAAATGATAGCGGTAAATCTGTAAGTGACATCATAGAACGAACCATATCTAAGAGAGTTCGATTACGACGTTCGGACACACCATTACGCTGTGGTGTTCCCGGCGGTGTCAATTGTGAAAGTATTCTTCATTTCTTCAAATGCTCGCCAAACTCGTAACTTAGATATTCACCTCCACGATCAGAACGTAGAAATTTAATCTTCTTGTTACGTTGATTCTCTACCTCACTTTGAAACTCCTTAAACTTCAAGAAAGTTTCGGACTTATGTTTCATGAAATAGATATACCCATATCTACTCAAGTCATCCGTGAAGGTAAGAACATAACGATAACCACCGCGCGATGCTACACTCATTGGACCACATACATCGGTATGTATGATTTCCAATAAGTCCGTAGCTCGCTCCATCATACCAGAAAATGGAGTCTTAGTCATTTTTCCCATTAGACATGCTTCACATCTTTCAAGTGATTCAAAATCAAGTGATTCAAGAAGTCCATCGGAATGGAGTTTCTTCATACGTTTCACTCCAATGTGACCAAGACGACAGTGCCACATATAGGTTGAATTATCGCTTGATTTCAAACGTTTAGCCTCAATGTTGTTGATATGTGTATTTCCACTATCGAGATTCAATAAGAATAGACCATCTATCAAAGGTGCATGTGCATAAAACATATTACTCATATAAATCGAACAAACATTATTCTCGGACTTAAACAAGTAACCGTCTCGCAATAAACAAGATCCCGATATAATGTTCATGCTCAACGCAGCACCAAATAACAATTATTTAAGTATAAAACTAATCCCGATGGTAGATGAAGGGGTAGCGTCGACCGCGATCACATCAACCTTTGATCCATTTCCCACGCGCATCGTCACCTCGCTCTTCGCTAGCTTCCGCTTATTCTGCAAAGACTGCTTCGAGTTACAAATATGAGCAACCGAACCAGTATCAAATACCCAGGCACTACTACGAGTACTAGTGAGATACACATCAATAACATGTATATCAGATATACCTTTCTTCTTGTTGTTGCCGTTCTTCAAATCTGCCAAGTACTTTGGGCAATTCCGCTTCCAGTGACCTTCTCCCTTGCAGTAAAAGCACTCAGTATCAGGCTTAGGTCCAGCCTTGGTCGTCTTCGTTGGCGTGGTAACTTTCTTACCACCCTTATTGAAGTGTCCCTTCTGCTTAGACTTGCCTTTCTTGAATGGTGCTCTTTCTTGATCTCCACTTCTGCAGATTTCAACATGGCAAAGAGTTCTGGCAACGTCTTGTTCATGTTCTGCATGTTGTAGTTCATCACAAAGTTCTTGTAACTTGGTGGTAGTGATTGGAGGACACGGTAAATCCCCAAAGCATTAGGAATCACTATACCCAAGCTTTGAAGTTTGTTTATGCGTCGGACATCTTAAGCACATGCTCACTGACGGAGCTGCCCTCTTCCATCTTGCAGTTAAAGAACTTTTCAGAAGCCTCATAGCTTTCAATTGCCGCATGAGTCTCAAAAATCAATTTTAGATCCTCGACAATATCATATGGGTCTGAATCTTCAAACCTTTTCTGAAGCTCCGATTCCAAACCATACAAGATAGCACATGAACTATGGAGTACCGATTCTTCCGAGCGAGGTAAACATTCTTTACTTCATCGGAGCATCACCGCAGTGGGTCACCCAAATGTGCATCCAAAGACATAGGTCAAATTACCAAATGTGAGGACAATCCTCAAATTGCGGAACCAATCCGAAGTTGCTTCCATTGTTTTTCAACTTTTCTTTCTAGGAACGCATTAAAATTGATGGTAGGGGCTACCATTGATCTACAACATATTTGCAATAGTTTAGACTAAGTTTATGACAAATTGAGTTCAAATTAATTAATAAAGTTAATCTAGGTGAACTCCCACTCAAAACAACATCCCTCACATTGTTTTAGTGATCACACGAACCAAATCCACTACATCAACACCGATCATCACGATAGTTGATATAGTTTCAATGGCGAACAATCGTCATGTTCATCATATCTACTATATGATTCATGCTTTACCTTTCGGTGATCCATGTTCCGAGACCATGTCTGTACATGCTAGGCTCGTCAAGATCAAACCTTAGTTTCCGCATGAGCAAATCTGGCTTGCTCACGTTGTATACACTTGCGGAATCTAACACACCCGATCATCACGTGGTGCTTCGAAACAACAAGCTTTAGCAACGGTGCTAACTAAGGGTGAACACTTTATGACTTGAAATTCATGTGCATGAGGGATCATCTTATAATGCTACCGTCGTCTTCTAAGCAATACAAGATGCATAAAGGATTAACATCACATGCAATTCAATATATATGTGATATGATATGGCGTTTCTTCTTTGTGCTTCCGATCTCCATCTTCAAGCACGAACATGATCTCCATCATCACCGGAATTGCATCAAGGTCAATGACGCCTCTCCATGGTTGTCTTCCACCGGCTTCAACTATTACAACTACTTTGAATAGACACGGGTCTTAACATAAATTAAAACAACCATATGGCTCATGCCGTTGCCAACTTACAATAAGGAACATTGCATACATCAAATATAATCACAATCATGGCCATATCACATCATAACACACCCCTGCAAAACAAAGTTAGACGCCTCTACTTTCTTTGCATATTTTACGTGGTTTGGGGCTTTCAATAAGTGTCGCTCTAACTTACGAACAAGAACCACAACATTGATACTAGTATTGTTAATCACCCGTTGTAAATTGGATCTTAACTATGCTAGGAGAAACAGCACCATAAAGCCACTTATGCAATACAAGTTGCATGTCAAGCGTGGAGCAAGTCTCATGAACGATGTCATGTAAGGTTAGCCAGGGCCGCTTCATCCCAACATACCGCAAGATGCAAAGTACACAAGAAACAATCGACAATAAAAGCATCAACGCCCACAATGACCATTGTGTTCTACTCGTGCAATGATCTACATATAGACACGGCTCGATACCACCGCACGGTTTCAGTAGCATGGAAAACAAAAATTTCTATCGCACAAACAAACAAGCCAAGATCTATCTACTAGATTGTAGCAACGAGTCGATGGAATAACTTACCTCGAAGATTCCAAAGTGTTTAACGAGAGCGGATTCTGGGTGATGTAGTCGCATTCTTCCCGATCTCAAGATCGTAGACGATCCTTCCAAGGCTGCGTTAAAGCGCCCCCAGTCGGTCACATCGCTCGTACTGACGAAGACCTTCCTCTCCCTTGTTCCAAAGAAAGCGGAGGTTGTAGCACTCTCCTCGAGGTTCCGAAGACAACGGCGTGGTACCTAAGTAGAGGAGATCCCAGGCTTCGCCTTAAGCCGGAGCGAGTATGGTGGAGTATGAGAGCTCTTGCGATCTAGGGTTTAGACGCACCAAGGAGGAGGGCTAGAGCCGCGGCTATGGTTCCGGGACACCCAAATCGGCTGGTTAGGGCAAACCCTAGGGGTAGGCGGCTATGGAGGGCTGCAGCTTTCTAGGGTTTGAGGTGAGGACTTGTGTGTCTAGAGGAGGAGCCCCGCCTCCTTATATAGGTGGAGGGCTTGCCAAGGGAGGAGGAGAGTCCCTCCCAACACTTCGGCTTGAGGTGGGCCGCCGGTTGGAGGAGGGATTCCCTCCCCAACTCGGTTTCCCTCCTTCCTCCTCTTTCCACTTTCCAAAAACTTGCCGTTTGACTTTCAAACTAGACGTTTGACTTTTCAATTTAGGATTTGATTAAACCCTTTATTTTGGACAGCGAATACACTTAGTACATGATGCAATCATTCCAACTTGCAATGACACACTCATGTACCCCTTCCTCTCCGGAGTGCCGGACATTCCGGAACCTTCTAGAACATTCCCGATGAAAACACCGGAATCATTCCTGAACTCCGAAACGGAACTTTCCTTATATGAATCTTATTCTCCGGACCATTCTGGATCACCTCATGATATCCCGGATCCCATCCGAGACTCCGAACAACATTCGGTCTCTTTCTCATAATACCATAACTACTCAAACAACGTCGAATCCTTAAGTGTGTCTCCCTACGGTTCGTGAATTATGCGGACATGATCGAGACACTTCTCCGAACAATAACCAATAGAGGAATCTGGAAATTCATATGGCTCCCACATATTTCTACGACTACTTTGCGATCGAATGAACCACTTACATACGATACCAATTTCCCTTTGTCTCACGATAGTTTACTTATCCGAGGTTATGATCGTGGTATCTCGCATACCTAGTTCAACCTCACCGATAAGTACTCTTTTCTCGCTCCGTGATATGTGATCCCTTGTGATCCAGTCACATGCTTGCAAGCTAATTGGATGACATTCCACCGAGAGGGCCCGAGTATATCTATCCGTCATATGGATGGACAAATCCCACTTGATCCATGTGTCTCAACCAATACTTTCCGAACACTCAATGCCACCTTTATAGCCACCCGATTCGGTGTGGTGTTTGATGTCATCAAAGCATCCATCCGGTAAAGGTGATATGCATGATCTCATGGTCGAAGGAATTAGGTTACTATGTATCAGAAAGCATATAGCAATTGAACTATTGTAATGACTTGATCTTTATGCTACGCTTATCTATAGGAGTATGTCCATCATATCATTCTCCTAACGATATGATCTTGTTGTTGATAACATCTCAATGTTCATGATAGGGAAACCACTATCATATATCAACCAACAAGCTAGTGATGTATAGAGGCTATACTAGGGACTTCAAATTAAGTTTACAAATCACACAAGTATCAATGTTTCCTTGTTAATACTATTATAGCATGAATGCAAACATTTATCATAAACAAAAAGATATAATAATAACTACATTTATTATTGCCTCTAGGGCATATCTCCAACAGAGCCGTCATGCTCTAAAAGGTCAAAAAATTCTTACACTTCTGTTGATATGTCGTCCCTAAAAACTTAGCATCCCTATGATAATATTCTCTTGCGCACACCTAAACATGTATGCAAGACCAAAATTAAACAAAGATACATACAGGTTAGTCCAAGATATAATCGGTTAGCTTGCATTCCTCAAAATATTCTCATGTTGAAAGGAAATAAGAAATTAAACTACATCCATTGGTATTAGAAAAAATATGAAGAGCTAGCTCTAGAATAGCTACGATGCATGCATATAGAAAAGCATCGTGCATGGCCTATGGCAATCGCATGCAACTCCCTTAGTCGGCTAAAACAATCTTACTCTATAACTAATCAATATGCTTTATGATCTATAAGCCGGTTAAGTAAATGATGTATCCGACGCATGTAATCTACTTGTACTTCTAAATACTAGTGCAAGTGTAAAATATTTTGCTTGTATTTCTAATATTAGTACAAGCGCAAATTATGATATATGTGCTAAAAATAAATGAAATCGGATGCTCTCCCGAGTGCGCCGCCGACGACGACATCGAGGAGGACTTTAGTTTTCTACATTTTGTAGTCTTGTTTTATTTCTACATTTTGTAGTATTCACATGTTGTGATGCTATGTAATAGATATTGTTGGAATTTTTAATCAGGGGTTTTCTCTACGAAGATGTAATTAACGGAATTTCTATATAAATGTATGAGTTCCGGAAGTATGAAATTTATATTCTGTCTGTCTCTATGACGCGGACGCGAGTACTTTAGTCGCCCTATTTTCCCGTCATCAAGGCAATATATTTTAACACTCATCCTAGTTCTTTTGCCCTTTGGCCTATTGTGATGCATGTTTTGGGGAGCCGCAATATTTATTTTTAGTTTTTGTGTTGGCTAGGATTTGATCCTAGAACCTCGTGATCTGATACCATATTGAATTGCATGCAAACAAAAATCCGAACCGATGGAAAGGGCTAGGCAATATATTTAAACACTCACCATACGTCTTTCACCCTTCGGCCTATTATGAGACATGTTTGAGGAGTCTTAATATTTCTTTTTAATTCTTGTGCTGATGAGGATTTGATCCTAGGACCTCTCGCTCTCAGTGGCGGAGCTAGATCACAGTGAATCATGGTGCACACTTGGTGCCACAACAGGTAAAAACGTTTGTTTCAGGGTGTACACATGGTGAAAAACTATGATTTAGCAAAGAAAATAAATTTTTACCTGGGTCATGTGCACCCTGCCCCTACAGGGATCCGTCCTTGTTCGCTCTGATACTATATTAAATTACATAGACTAACCAATGCAACAAATAGTTAAATTAGTCAATATATTTGAACACTCATGATGGCTGTTCTAAAAACCCATCGCTCACCGACAAAAAAGCAGCAACAGAAACAAAATAATCAGCAAAGCAGAAACCAGACTAGAGCAGTTCCCGACCTTGGTGAGACAAGTCTCTCCGCGCACCACCACCACCAGAAGCTCGATTCGCGGGAGCTACACTGCCGACCAACGCGTCGTCATACATGGCAGCAGCAACAACATTTTTTTTTTGACAAATCTGATCCTGGACAAATCTAATTCTTTATCTGATCCTTTGGCAAAACTATTTTAAAATCTGACCTCTAAAGTCGACACCATTTAAAATAGAATCGAAGTTGTACAAATCGGCGTCTAAACGAGACAACAGGGGATCAACCTAGGGTGGTTGGCTCCATTTGGTGGTCGGCGTCATTTCAAATAGAGCCAATGTTGGCGCCATTTTATATGGAGCCAACCTCCTTCGGTTTGGTACTTTGTTATGTTGGCGCCGACTTTGTACAACTTTTGTACCATTTTAAATAGTGCGGATCGCATGGATCAGATTCCGAAATAGTTTTACAAAAAGGTCCAATAAAAATTAATTTTGCCCGAAGGTCAGATTTGTAAAAGAAAAGGGAAATGATAGTATTCTCCCGGGGGATCGGGTGATTCTATCCCCTGCCGTCTATTCGCTGCATTAAATGCCAGTGGTGGACCTGGCCATCGTGGTAGGCCCGTGTACAGACTAAGGACGTCTCCCACCGTCTTCCTTATCTCCAATTTCTCTTCTAAACACAGCCATGAAGCCTACGCGTTGTCGCCACAGCAGCCTCGCCTCCACCGCCGGCAGGGAGTGAGATCAGGATGAGGGATGCCTCACTCTGCTCCTCCGTTCAATGGCAAAGCTCGAGCACCCTTGCTGGGAAGCCCCGTGCACCATGGAGGCCGGCAACCTCCACGGCGACTCCCTGCGCACCCTCGCTGGGAAGCCCCTTGCGTCATGGAGGTGCGCCTCCATCCGGACGCACGCGAGCTCCGGCATCCTGCCGTCCACCGGTCGGCGTCTTTACCGAGATGGACTTTTTTTTGGCATGGAAGTGCTCATGTAGATGGAGTGGCCATGGCCCCGACGACGACGTTGCTACGTACGGTGTCCGTTGTTGCTATTTTGATGTTGATGCTTGCTACATGCCGGTGGTGTTATCGCGATCAAACGACGGTGCTATAAACCACGTGTTTTGCTACTTACGGCGGAGGTGCTATAAACGGCCATGGGTTTTGCTACAAGGTCTCCGCGATGTCTCCGTAAGTTGTTTTTGCTACAATTACTAATTTTTCTGCTACATACCTTTTGTGATTTTGCTATAATAGAGTAAATTTTTTGCTACACGGTCTCCGGCGAAAATCTCCGGCGAGGTCTCTATCGAAAGTCTCCGGTGAGGTCGGGTTTGCTAAATTAATAGATTTTTTTGCTACAACCTTGTACTGGTTTTGCTACAATAGCGTATAGGTTTTGCTACGGGTCCCGGTGAAAGTCTCTGGCAATGTCTCTGGTGAAATTGTTTTTTTGCTACATTGTTTTTTGCTATATTAGCACTTTTTTTGCTACCACAGTTTTGTGGTTTTGCTACAATAGCATAAATTTTTGGTACACGGTGTCCGGAGGTCTACCTCCGAAAGTCTCCGGTGAGATCTCCAGTGTGGTCGGGTTTGCTACATTAGCACAACTTTTGCTACACGGTCGCCGGCGATGTCTCCGGCGAACTCTCCGGTGAGGTCCAGTCTAATTTTCTATTTTCTGAGTCGAACCGTTTTTTGCTACGTTGTAGCAAAAGTGGGGCTATTTGTAGCAAAAATACGTATGTCCGTATGAAAAGCGAAATTTTAAACCAAAAAAGTTTGGCAGAGACCCAGGGAATAAAAAACAGATATCCCGGAAACGTCGTAGTACTGCCAAAAAAAAATACAGCAACAGCAGCCTGCAGCCGGGTGAGCGGGGTATCTTTCGACACGAGGCATCTCTCTCGTCCCATCCATGCCATCGACCGGAGTGTGCGTCTTTCTGCACTGTATCCTGTAGCTGTACGCACACGTACCGCGCCACACGAGCGATAGGCCGACGCGGCGGCGCTGCGCCCGATTAGTCGGAGGCGAGGTGGACGACAGCAAAGTGAATTACACAAAACTGCTCTAGGACAGCTCGCAACAAATAAACAAATAGTACTAATCCTCGATTAACGCTGTTCTTATGGCAAATCTGACTAGTAGGGCCCAACCCTAAGTGTTGAGTTGGTAAATAGATTTTGAGGTGGGCGTAGGGCCCACAGCAGCACCGTTTTCTTTTATTTTGATTTCTTCCTTTTCTCTTTTCTTATTAACTTCCTTTTGGCCCCACCTATCAGCCCTACACCTCCTTTTCCCCTCCTCCTTCTTCCCATGTGTGCGCCAAGGTTGAGCACGTGCATGACAAGGGAGAGCGCGCTCGGATGGGCTGGTGCGCGTGTTTGACACACACAACTGTGACGAGTCGAATGAGGGCGGCGCCGCCATTTACTACTCACGGGAGAAGCTCTGACGTCGAGCTACTACAGCGACAGACGGAGGTGTATGACACTGCGACGATACATATCGGGAATGATGATTCGAAGAGGCCCATCCAGACCGGATGCTCACCAGGAGCACGCTGGAGGGTTCAACGAGGATATGCATGGATGGATGGCGTCAGAACCTGGCTAGCGCAGGGACAGTGATGGAGAAGAAGCGAACGGAAGCAACGGTTGGGGTCGCGTAGCTCCGATTCCTTCGAGGAGGATGACCAGCGCAACAAGGCGAAGCTCCATGGCTGCTCAGTGAGGTGAAGGGAGGCGAGGAACAACGGCGGTCGACGACGGCCTGAGGTGAAGGAGGAAGGGAAATGAGGTGTTGGGGTGACAGATGGAGCCCATGGGTGGTGAATAATAAAAGAGAAAAAAAGAAATAAAAGAAAATGACGCTGACGGGCTCCATGTCCACCTCAGCATTTGTCTCCAGGGGCGGAGCCAGGATTCAGACATAAGGGGGGCGAAGAAGACGAAGATCGTCAAAATCGAAAATTATTGTTAAAATTTCACGAAAGTATACATATGATAGTACCAATACCAACCATTAGTTCATAATCAACCAAACTTATTCATAATAGAACCATAAGTACAAATTAATATGAAGTAGATTGTAATATAAAAATTATGGGCTAATGGGCTATACCCTTGTGCGTTGTGGATTTCAGGATTGAACGATTAGACCTATAGGCTATACTTGAGTCTAATAGGCAACTAATAATTGTGATTAATGCTAAATAGTACGCTGCAGATTGTTAGGGGGGCGATCATTAGGGGGGTCTGACCCTCTAGCCCCCCTGGCTCCGCCTTGTCTCCCACCCCACTTCCACCTCGTCATCTTTTTGCCAACCCAGACCTTACGGATGGACCCTCGGTCAGATCTGTAATCAAAGCTGTGTTAAAGGAATATTAGTTTGATTAGTCATACCGTGGTCTAGACTTGCAGATAAAATTATCAAAAGTGGTCCTGCCTTGCAAAGTATGTCCCAATTATGATAGTTTTATGTAATTTATTTACGGTGAGGGCGGCAGAAGGGACAGCGGGGACAGCCTATAAAACCATGGCACGGCCACAGTGGATATTTTCTCGTTCATTTTTGAACAAGCAGCCAAGTCATTACAGCACGCAGCTAGCTCAACGTCCTGGTAATCTATCGCTCCAGCAACAAAATCGAAAATAATCGACACGATCGAGGGCCACATGCAGAGTCCACCACGGCCTTTGCGAGACACGTCTGTCCGGGCACCAGCACCGCACGCTCGACTGACACCGGCGACCACCGCCGTCGTACACGGCAGCAGCAACCGGCCGCTACCCCACGCACTGCAAGCTTCCAGCAGGGCCGGCGGGCGGGCGGGCGACCTCGACACAAGGCATCTTGTGCGCTGCCACGGCATGTTTGTCTGTCTGCTGTAGTCTGTATCTGTACGTACGTGCCGCGCCACACGAGTACCGGCGTGACACGGCCGACGCGGCGGCGAGGTGGACGGCGGCGCGGCAGAAGGGGCAGCGGAGGCGGCCTGGACCCAGGGCACGGCGCAGGCCCAGTGGAAGCGGTGGAGCAGGGAGGTGCGCCAGGACGTCACCCGCACGGAACTCCTCCAGGCACACCGCGCACTCCGCATGCTCCGTCGCCGGTGGCGACGCCTTCCTCCGGCCCCAGCTGAACCGCCGGCTGCCTCCTTTCTTCGTGAACACCTCCCGCTGCAACGCGCTCGCCGCCGCCGCCGTCGCGTCCTTCGCCGGGTGGTGGTGGTTGCCGGCGTCTCTGGGGCTGCTCGACGGGACCGGGAGCCGGAGGCTTCCCGTGCTGTGGCGCCTGCGAGTTGCAACCCAGAATACAGTACAGTTATTTTCCTTGAAGTTGTTGTAGTATAAAATTAACCTGGATTGGCAGAATCAAATAAACAACCAAAAAGAATTTATCTTGATACTGATCCATATTCTGTTGAGAAAAAAAAAGGGTATCTGCTACAGGACTGCAGCACAGCTGATTGATCAGCGAGCTCATACATGATGCATGAAGATGTGCTTCTGCTCTAGTTACGTCCCTACCCAAAATAAGTACTCCTACCGAAATTTCCTCTGTTTTGAAAACACGAAGCATGGCAGATGAAGGCTAGATTCTTGCACACAAGTGTATTTCGGCAGGTTATATCAACAGAGGAAACGGCTAATGATGGAGATCCATATGTGCTTCCCAATCTGGACATCTTCCAGCGCATGATTTCAGACAAGAGTGTCTTCGCCAAGTCTGAATCTAGTAGTATGAAGCTTGACAGGCAAAAGACATTCAAGAAGGCTCGTAGTAGCTCTGAAACGTAACCGCAAGTACCTCTTGACCACAGACTCTCTCTGGCTCCTGAGCTTCTGATCCAGCCGCTCCTTGGCCTCCCGGGCGTTGCTGTCCAGCGGCGCCGTCCACGCCTCCTCGCACACGCCGCTCCTCTGCTCCAAAACCAATCGACGTGAACCAGATTAATCGATATGCAAGCAGCAAGAACACAATCCATGGAAATATCAAACAGGGTGGGAAAATCGATCCATTGATTCTTGTTTACCTTGGGGAACCCTGCCGCAGCATGCTCATGCCCGTTGGCGCCGCACCTGCCGAACGACGTCCTCCGCGATGTCCCGGCGCACGGCGCCTCCGCCGCCGACCCGACCGGCCGGAGCCGCCGCCTCCTGGCGAACTCGACGCCGGGTAGCATCCCGGCCATGAGGCCCATGCACCACACCCAGACAGCACACACGCACCAAGTGACAACAACACAGCACCTGCCTGCCTGCCTTTACAACGTTAATTTGTACCTACTATCTACCAACCAACCTTTTCCTGTGTAAAGGCGCTAGGCTACAAGATCCAGGAGCTAGGAAACAATCTATCCCCGGCGTATGTGGAAAGCCTCCATTTTGAGCAGGAAGACGAGGAGTTCATCCATGTCCGGCCAATCATCAACCAACCAGGTTCGTCCGTCGCTTGGACGGGGAGCAGAAGCTTTCTATCTAGAGGTGGGAGGAGGAGCTTATCATCATCATGGTCATGGAGTGGGCGCCCTTCAACTGTGCATGCCAATTGCCCCAACTACCTCCGCCTGTCGATCCACACATAGGCAAGGGGAATCGAGTGAGTGGACGCGCGGGGGCGTATATATGTGATCCCCGTGCGATGCGTGGACCCCCAGGTGACCCGAATTCCAAGCATATGGTTTATATGGTGCCAGCCACATAATTTGGCTCAGCGTGGGATAATTTGGCCCGTGGCTATTTCTACGGCGCTCGTTTCGATTGGCTGTGACATGCTTTGGCTAAATTTAGTTTGTGGTGAACCGAGTTAAAGCCTAAAACTACCATTTTGTGGGCAAAATTTACGAGATGACACCATTTTACATTTTGGCGATGTAAATTTATTATGCTAGTGCATGTACTTTGCAATTAACGCAAATGACAGGCTAAGAGCATATTAACACGAAAACTGGCACTAGGAGTGGCCTAGCGGTCAAAAGTGACGGATTGTAAATCTGTTGAAGGTTTTCAAGGTAGGTTCGAACCCTTTCTTTCCCACTTGTTGTAGACTTAAGAGAAGAGAAAGTAGACGGAATCCTAGGAGGGTAGGGGCCAACCAAAGTTAAGCTCCTGCCAGGATGATGTGGCATGGCAGAAACGACATGTGGGTCCCAATATGCTCAGGTGTACAAGGTCCCACTTGTCAGCCCAATTAAAAAACAATATTATAACCAAAACAATCAAAATACTAAAACAATTGGGAGGTCATATTCTTCCCCACCCGACACCACCATCCCGAGCATCTCCCCTCCATGGACGAGGTAGGCAAGCTCGGGGCGCCACTCCCCAAGGCCTTGGACCCCTCCCAGGGGCCAGAGGTTGGCACGACCCCTCCGTGGGCACTTGGCGCTTCTCCAGATCACCCTCGTCTTGGGGCTTGGGGGGCCACCGGCGGCGCATGGGTGGAGGTGGGGGGTGCACCGCTAAGGAGGGGCGGGGCTAGGGAAGCACCCATCAGCGGGTACATGGTGGTGGTGGTTTGCCTAGGCTTTTCTTTTCGATAATTAACAGGAGCACTACGAATCTATATATTAAGAGAACAACCGCATAATTCACATTACTTCCGACGAGTTGGGAAGGCATGTGTCCATGGCCGCTGCCATCGTGTCCCCTGCTCAAGTCCGAGCTCCTTCGTCGTGCCCTGCTCGCATCTAAGCATGCGGTCAGGTAGGGCAGGAGCTGCTCGTAGCCATCATGCCGGAGCTCGATGGAAGAGGTGAAGCGATGTGAGGCTCCCGAGGAATTTGCTGTGGACTGGAGCAATGCCTTGCATGGGTGGGAGGCTCGAGCCTGGCAGCCTAACGCGGCATGGACCGCAACCACAGGACTGGAGCGGTGGGATATCAGCTGTAGTGGCGAGCCATGGTGGAGGCGTCGTGAGGGTCGGGCTAGGTCTGGTTGCGGGAGGTTAGGGACGAGGGGGTTTGGCGGGTCTTTTTTTCTGGTTTTACTTTTTAGATCTTTAGGTTTTATTTAAGTGTGTTGACATGTGGGACTCATCCCAACTCAATAAACTATTTTTTTGCCACCTTAGCATTGAAAAGTGGGTCAATTTGAATGTCAATACGCTCATAGCCCATTATTTGGGTGAACTGAAAATTTCATGCTCTAGGATGGTAGATGTACGTTGCAAAAATGTGAAGTGTACCATTTTGTAAATTTCAACCTTAAAATGGTAATTTTATGCTATTAACTCTGATGAACCTGCCGTTTTGCACACACTTAATTCTTTTTTGCGAAATTCTACTGATCTTACAAAGTGTCCTAAACATAATATAAATTACAAATAGTTTATTGGATCACCTAGCGACGACTACATACACTAGCACGATTCGGGAGGTATCCGGAACTCGTCTCGCCCTCCATCGGAATCGAGCAAAGCTTGTCGTAGTAGAGCTTATTATAGTAAACAGATGGAAAGTCATCGTGCTAAGGCCAAAAGGACCAACACACCAAAAATGCAACCATCGCTAAAGATTACAAACATAGATAAAAAGAGACTTACCTCAAACCATACAAACGAATATGAAAAACGAATAGACCCCCAAAGATCCGTGGACACAAGACTCCACGTGTCCTTTGTCGATACTAGACACACCACCAGAGCGAGGATAAGGCGAGAAGGATCTTATTCGACTCGACGTAGCCACCATTCAACATCCTGAAAAAAACACTGGAAATAGTCTAAACAAAATACGAGACCTCCCGTCGGCGAGGGGTCATGGTCCGCCACGACTCCAAGCCCCTAAGACCTCCGAAGACAAGATGAACCGATGGCGTCGCCGGCAGAGGCAAGGAACCCTAGATGGATTTGGCCGTCGTCTCTCCTTTGCACACACTTAATTAGCCACGATTTCTTAGGCCTCATTAAAAGTGACGCTAGCGATGGAAGAGTGACTCCGACCGAAGAACAGAGAATACTAGTGCATTTCCTATTACTCCAATATAATTGCAATTGAACCAGATAAGTTCTGTTATGTGAGAGGGGAAGAACAATTGTATTATTGCTTGTCTGCACCAACCAAAATCGCTGTCAGAGATTACCAGTGTATCGCAATGAATAATCGCTCTCCCAGAATAAAATATATATACTACACATTTCATAAAATCGAACACGAAACGTACGCGCGCGCAAAAGAGATGATCCCAACAAATTCGCGTCCACATTTCATCAACTCGACGTGACCATATGATGTAGCACAGCAAGCAACCGTCCCCCACCACCAAGTGCAATCAGACTCTCCTTAATGCGCACGAAAGCAACACTTTCGATGAACCAATCAGGCTCCCGTTTCGATGGTTGCCTTCCGTTTCTTAAATTTAATTTTTGCAAATGACACATTAGGCCCCGCTTGGGAGTCTAGTGTACTTTTCCAACCCATGCATGATTTTTGACCATAGTTTGGCTTAGTCATACAAGCATGAAAGAAATGGCCTCCTGAGGTCCCTGATTTTGTGAGGACAAAGAATTACTCCTGTTTTGACCGCAGAAATAGCCAACTAATAGGGCCTTAACCATAATTTACTAGACCTCCAACCCAGTGTAACCTTTTCGAACTTAGGGATACCACAACCCGATTTCTAAATCTTAGAGGAACATGCCTATGTAAGTTCAAAAAAATACAAAATAAATCACACATGTATGTATCGGTTAGAAACTTAGGCATGCAAACTTTTTTGAAAATAATATGACTATTTTTTACCTGAATAAAATAACAAAATGATAGTGATATACAGTTTAAGTATTGAAACTTAATATATCTTATTTTCTCATCTCATGAAACTTAGCAAATAATCATACTATTATTTTACAAAAATTTAAACAGGTGGTTTGAACTCAATATCTATGTGTGACTTTTAGCATTTCCATGGATGAGTGTTGTTGTGGGACAACTCTTTGAAGCGAGAGGACAATGAGAATTCTTTTAAAAAGACAGGACAACACCTATCAAAAATTTATATTCCTCGTATTTGTGCATTTTTTGTCGTAGTAAACCAGAGATCATCATGTCAAACAAATAGGAAATGAGGAAATTTTATATCCAAAACCAAGAACTTGCTCTAACATTCAAAATTTTGGCTTCCAAATGAACCACTGAAGTTGTGTGGTAGGTAGAGATCAACTACTACCCCCATTTGATCATCAGTTGACTATCAAGTGGTTTAGATATTTTTGCCCTTAGCTCGCTTGTATTTGTCCCTCATGATATAATAATTTTATATTAAATATAATGTGGCATGGATATAATGCAAGCTTTCGTACTAAACTTCAACATGGAAACGGAAAACAATTAGTAAGAAAATAGCACAATATTGTAGCAACCTTTCACATTTTTGCAAAAATTTCACTTTTTAGAAATCTGAAACGCTTATATTAAATCATAAGTTATTTCTTTACTATTAAAATTTGAGCAAAATTTGGTCATTATTTCAATAGGAAATCAATTATCGATTTTTTAGTCAAATTTTAGCATATGCACATCCCAGAAAATCTAAAACAAATATAGTTAATCATAGATGGTATTCTGACTAATATGGTAAAATTTAAACCAAGTATGCGTAGTAGTTTAAGCGAAATCCAATGATCAAGTTTCGTGATAAAATTTGGTTGGTATTTGAAACATCTCAAAAAAATTAAACCATTCGGGTCTAATATGAGTGATTTCCGCACGATAGTTTAGGAAATAAAATAATCATGTTTTCGGGTGAAAAGTTGTCAAGATTTGGAACTTTCATGAAAAGTAATTAAATCACGATGCAACTATTCATTGGAAGCGAGCATGCGGGAGAGACGGGGTCTAGCGCGGGAGAGAACTCTTTTTTCTTCTTTACTTAGTTTCTACCCTGGTGATCTAAGAGTTTGAATGGTCAGTACTACGAAAAGAACTGGCAAGGTTTTATCTCTTCTACATAGTCAATGTCTAGCCAACTCAAGGCGATGGCGTATTCACCCTAGAGTAAATTTTGTGGCATATTTTGCAAGCCTGAAATGTTAAGTTGTTTTTGGGGATCTGAGCAAATACTACTACTACTCCCTCCGATCCTAAAGAAGTGTCGTGTTTTTTAACCAGCTCTAGTTAAAAACCGCGACACTTATTTAAGATCGGAGGGAGTAGTAGATATGAAATTCTTATGAACAATGTATTGCTTACGTGTATCGTGACGAGGGTTGTCCTTACAAATTGCATTATCGCAATAAAATCAAACAAACACCCAGAAGATAGTGCCAAACCGTACGTATTTCATCAAGACGACGCGACCATGACCATGTGATGTAGCAAGGCAACAAAGCAAAGCAAAAGCAACCGCCCCACACCATCTGCAAGCACCAAGTGCGATCAAAATCTCCTTAATGTGCACGAAAGCAACGCAGCTTGACTCCTGTGCCACTCCGGTGGCCGATCCAATCAAGAGGTTGGAGAGAGAGGTTCCCTTCCGTCCACCTCGCGGACAGGGACACCGCCACACCGGCCGGCCACTCTGATTAATTCTCACACCGCCCCTGGCCGGGGCATCTACATATCCGCCGTCGTAGGTCGTCGTGATCTCAGGCGAACAAGGCGTGGCTTTTGTCGGCGATGCGGCCGAGCGAGGCGGTGAGTGGAGTGGGCGCACAGAATCCAACGAGGGAGCACACGCCGCACCCCCACCAGCAGGCTGCATTTTGCCTTTGCCCAGTTGCCATGCGCGGTTGCTCTCGTCGCCCCACTGCTGATTGGATGCGTGATCGCGATCGGCCTCGGTGTTTATCGCGACGGAGGAATATAGATCGGGAGATAGGTGCTGGCACCGATGCACAAAGATATTTGTCCAATCCACGGGAATTGAGCTAGCTGGGAGTGTGGAGTGGGGTGTTACATGGAGGCTTCGTGCGTGATGGTTCAGTGTCGAAGCAAGTTGGGCTTTGGTCCGTGGAGAAATATTTTATTCGCGCCATCGTAATATTCAAGGCAATATTTGATATGAATTTTCTAGAGCACACACTACATCACGTGCCTGGATCAGCGGCATCAAAAAGTGCCGGCAAAGGCCAAAATTCTGCCTGCATTTAGTCATGTCGGTGAAGGATTTGCCGGCAGTTTTGAAAAGTGCCGGCAATGTTTGTGCTGAGGCAGTTCTGAAATCGCCGGCAAACTTGTTTTGAGGCAGTTTAAAAAATGCCGGCAATATTTGAACCGAGGCAGAAATGAAGTTGCCGCCAAACTTGTTTTGAGGCAGTGTTGAAAACCGACGGCAAAAACATTAGCGGCACTTTTCAAAAACGACGGCAAAAACATTGTAGGCAATTCTTCAGAAGTGCTGGCAAAAACCTTTGGAGGCAGTATTTTGATTTGCCCTAGATTTTTTTACTGGCATTTTTAAAATTGCCTAAACACAATCAAATGCATAAAATGGCAAACTGCCCGTAAACACAATCAAAAGCAGAAAATGGCAAAGTGCTTACGTCAAAAATGGTAAACTGCATGTAAATCAAATAAAGGCAGTAAATCAAAGAAGGTAGGAATGAAGATCTTCTCCATAATATGATAACAGATGCAAAATGGTGAGATGATATTTACTTAAACATATGTAGAAGCTTAATTGTAAGTATATTAATTATTGTAATATTTGTATTTTCTGTAGAAATTGGTTCACTTGTAGGTACTTGAAGAAGTATCTTGATAAACCAATTTATGTAAAAGGTGAGCACATGGAAAGCAATAATAAAACATGTGTTAGGATGAAGATCAGTGTGTGAAACAAAGCTATCATGACAAGTGGCCGGTACCATGCAGTGCAACTGTACAAAATAATAAAGGGAGACATTATCCTTTTCAGCTTCTAGATCAATGCACAAGAAAAGCTGAATCTTGTCATAGCAGAGCTTCCATCGGAATGTTGCTTCTTAGCATGAAGCTCTGCTGGATGACAACATCTTTTGGTAAGTATGGTTGGTAATTATGCATGGATGTGGATGCTAAGTACTCCCTCTGTCTCAAAATAGATGTCTTATGTTTTTCAAAAATTTGGATGAATCTATATCCTAAATAGTGTCTAGATTCATCTAAATATTAACAAATTTGAGACATCTATTTTAAGACGGAGGGAGTATGTTATTTAGTCTGAAGCTTGTTATGGACTATTAAGAGTTATTTTAGATGTGGATGTAAGTATTCTGGATGTGGATGTACTAAGTAAGTGTAGGACTGCTAAGTGTTAGTATGAACTGCTAAATGTTATTTTGGACTGCTAAGTATGTTGTTGGACCTCTAAGTTTGTTAATTGTTTGTATTATTGAAAAATTCTAATAATGTTTGCTGGCATTCTTATAAATGCTAGCAATGTTTGCTGATTGTGAAAACTGCCTGTAAGCAACTACATCAATTTTGAAAAGTGCCGCTAATCAGCAAAACAAAGAGGCAGTTCTTGCATATACCTATAAACAGTGCATTGCAGGCAGTTTTGACAGGTGCCGACAATCTAAATAAATACAGTTTGTGCAAAACGCCGGCAATGAATAAAGGCATCTGATAAAACTGCCGCTAATCACATAGCATTACCGGTAGTTCACTAAAACTGTCGGTAATCACAAAAATATTGCCGGCACTATCTCTAAAGTGCCTGTAACCAACAACATTTGGGGCAGAAATTTAAAATACCGGTCATAAATTGCCGGATATCAGGGAACATGAGCTAGTGACAAGTCTCGACAGGTAAACTTTAATATCCATTTATCCCTAATTTTCCGGTTCTAAAATTTTCCTAGTTAACAATTTTTTCACTGATCTTTAAAACAATTATATAAATGACCGTGCCTTTCTACGATGTGAGTAGCTCTTCTCAGAACACTACTTGTGATATCCTCGGTGGTGGTCTCGCCTATTAAAGCTTAAAATTCATTTACCTCTAATTTATCATTTCTTATATATATCCCAGTTAACAATTCTTCACTGATCTAAAAAACAAGTTGGATATCCATGTGTTGTGACGATTAATTATAATAAATTAATCACTATTGAAAATATAAGAAAATCTCCAAATAATTTAATCCGAATAATTAACTCATAAATCATGATTATATAAGCGTGTTGGAGATATGCCCAAGAGACAATAATAAAGTGGTTATTATTATATCTTTATGTTTATGATAAATGTTTACATCTCATGCTATAATTGTATTAATAGGAAATATTAATACTTGTGTATTTTGTAAACATAAAAAAGTCCCTAGTAAGCCTCTTGTTGAACTAGCTTGTTGATTAATAGATGATCATGGTTTCCTAGTCATGGACATTCGATGTTATTAATAACAAGATCATATCATTAGGAGAATGATATGATGGACACACACTCATAGTAAGGATAGCATAAGATCAAGTCATTAAGTTCGTTTTGCTACAAGTTTTCAAATACATAGTAACCTAATTCTTAGACCATGAGATCATGTTAATCACCATCACCGGATGAGTTCTTTGATGACATCAAACTCCACTTTTGTGACTGAGTGGTTATAAAGGTGGCATTGGGTATTCTAAAAGTATGTGTTAAAGCGCATGGATCAAGAGTGGGATTTGTTCATCCAAATGAGGATCGATATACTCTGGTCCCTCTCTGTGGAATATCATCCAATTGGCTTGCAAACATGTGACTAGGTCACAAGGGATGTCATATCACATAACGAGTAAAGAGTACTTATCGGTAACGAGGTTAAACTAAGTATGGAGATACCGACGATCGAACCTTGGATAAGTAAAGTATCGCGTGACAAAGGGAATCGGTATTGTATGTTAATGGTTCATTCGATCACTAAGTCATCGTTGAATATGTAGGATCCATTATGAATCTCTAGGTCCCTCTATTTGTTATTGATCAGAGAGGGGTCTCGATCATGCCTGCATAGTTCGCGAACCCTAGGGTGACGGAGTTAAGGTTCGAAGTTGTTTTAAGTAGATATGGAATATGAGTTGGAGACCGAATGTCGTTCAGAGTCTCGGATTGGATCTAGGACATCACAAGGAGATCCGTAATGGTCCAAAGAATAAGATTCATATAAAGGAAGTTATCTTTCGGGGTTTGGAAAAGTTGTTGGTGTTTTGACCGGAGCTTCTAGAATGTTCTAGAAGGGACTCTAGTGGGCCCACAATCCCGGGAGGGGCCACATGGGTCAGAGGGATGCTGCGGGGGCTCATGGGCCGGCCACACCAAGCCTTAGAGGCCCAACCGGCTAGCCCCAAAGGTTTAGGGCAAAACCCTAAAAGGAAAGGGGGAAAACTTGAGGGGTAAGTTCCCCCCTCCCTTTGTGCGCCGGCCCGAGGAGGTGGAGGCCAAGGGGGCAGCCCTAGCCACACCTCCCTCTATATAAAGAGGGGAGGGGTGGGCGCACCCCTTGCCCTCTTTCCCAACCCTAGCCGCCACCCTCATCCTCCTCCTTCCACCTGCTCCGGCTTAGGCGAAGCCCTGCAGGATTCTCTCCACCACCACGCTGTCGTGCTATTGGGATTCCGAGAGGATCTACTACCTCCGTTGTCCGCTGGAATGGAGAGAGGAAGGTCTTCATCAACTCCATACGTTTGACCGAGTGCGGAAGCGCTGCCGGAACACGGAGCCGGAAGGATCGTCATCGCGACCTTGAGATTAGCAAGTGATCGACTACATCAATCACGAGATCTGATCTCGTAAACACTTTGCATCTATGAGGGTTAGTTCTCATCAATCTCGTTGCACCTATCTTATAGATTAGATCTTGGATTTTCCATAGATTGGATCTTGGATTTATGTGTTCTTGCGGTAGATTTTTTTTGTTTTACAGGCAACAAACCCTACAAAGCATACCAAAACTAGTTATGTAGACTAATAGAGTAGACGAACATACCACATATAAAAAATATAATCCTATCACATCTACTGCACATGCTAGAAACGTAAATTCTAGCAAAATCTGAAAAAGGGATTAGGATCACGTACGGTGCGGCTTGAGCAGCCTGAGCAGTAGCAGCGGCGAGCACAGCAGCTACAACAGTATCAGTGTTCTCACCCATGCAGAGGTTACTGAAGAGGTTGACGTCCAGAAAGAAGTCGTCATTCGGGAACTTGTCATTTGACGAAGCCGCGGTTGCTAGTAGTCGCGCTAGTACGCTCCCCAAAAACCTTATCGCCCCTCCCTGTGTAGGACCACGAGAGGTGAAGTTTCGGAGGCCTTGTAACATCCCAAATTTTTCCAAATTTTCGAGTGCTAGAATAATAAAGTAATTTTTTTATTGGTTTGTCTTCGTTGAAAATTCTCAAAGAAAAGAAACTTTTTAAATTGAAAATCCTCTCAACCTTTATTATAAAACCTTATATTCTTTTGTTATGACCTAAGTAGCCATATTGGCAAAAAGGTATGGATTGATTCTAGATTGTACAATTAGTGTGCAAGATTTCAAAAATTCAAAATCATTAAGCATGCATGAGCATCATTGCATATAAACCCTTAGAAAAAATATTGCCCAAAAGAAATTCAAAAACAATGGGATTTTCCCATTCTAAGTGCAACCTAAGAGCTATGGTTTTGTCCATAGTGACTTTGAGCAAGCATAATCCTAAATGTCACACTATAATAGATGACACTTTTAGAAAACCACAGAAACTTATTTGAGTCCATTTCGAGATAAAGTTCAAAGTTATGTTTAATATAAGAAATTATAATAATGCCCTATTGGACAAACTAAATATTTATTGGTTGGTAAATTAGAAATAGAAAATAAATAATATAGTTAATATCCTAAAAAGAACATGATGATTTTAAATTTTTTTAGAAATTTAAATGGTTCAGTTTGGATTCCTAAATCAAAAACTATAAAAGATAACAGGAAAAAAAGAGAAACATAACCTAACTCACTAGCCGTGCCAGCCTAGCACATCTAACCTATCAACTGTGCAGCGTAATGCGCAGGAACCCGCAGTAGCGGCCCAGCCAGCCCATCTCTTCCCTCTCTTTTCTCTGTCATTATTGTCTGTTGACATCATGCGAGATTTCGGTGTTTCGATTTCGATGGTGTTGAAAATTGGTGAGAATGTCATGGCGGTTGAGATTTGAGGACCTGTAATGGAGGACCAGGTGTTCAAGGTGATGAATACTTTGTTTGGTGATTTGTGACTCACAACAGTAGCCTCGACATATGGGGGTAGCAACAGTGGAGGAGTACAAAATTTACCTTTTATGGTGAAAACCCAAGGTCTACCCTTAATTGGATGTATCTAGCAAGATATTGTTGAAGGCATTGTTTTGAAAGCGTATGCTTTTTTAAAGGTAAAAGTCTAATATTTTTTATCAGGCGAAGGCGGCGCTGGTGCACTATTTTCTCCTGGAGTCGTCACTTTTGGAGAATGTGGACTCCGGGTGTTGTGTTTGGCGTTGGTTTGCGCTGCAGCTACAAGGAAGTGATCACTATGGCCGGATCTTTCTTTCTTCTTACTTTTATATTTTGGCTATGTGCATCCATAAATATCTTTTAACATTTGGTTGGTGTAGAGGCTGTATGTAATTGGTATCTCCACGGTATTAATGTAGTCTCTTTGTAAAAAGAAAAGTGTAGCATTGTGTTCACTGATGAACCCGATTAATTTTGAAGGACTTTTTTCATAGTCATCTCATCCAGAACTTTACTTAATGAACTAAAAGATTTCAGTTGTCTTATAGAATGATTTTGCGCCACCATAGTATCCTTCGAATGATCATGCTTTATAAACGTAGTTTGTACACAACGGCTACCAATCGTTTTACTATCAAAGAAATCATTGAAGAAAACTTAAATATAAATTAATTTCAACATATCACACTTCTGCGGTTGCAACTTACAAGCATATTTATACAACTCTTACAACACCACACAACAACAATCAACAACCATCAAAGGACTTGTTTACAACAATAGTTTATAAAATACAAGTTTAACACAGCATAAGCCCCTCAGAGTTCATAATAGAATAGGTTCCACCGTATAAACCATTTATTTCCGTTTGCTTACAATATGTGATATGCTCCAAACCAAGCACATCAATTGTACTTCATCTTCATCAGTATAATCAGTCTCAACATAACCATCTTCTTAAAAAGTGATGAAGTGGGATCCTCAACTTCTTAAAACATTACGAAGTCGGAATATTCGGTGTCATCGTGAACTGATTTGTGACATTTAGCAAAGGTAATTATTTTGAAAAGAAAATAAATCTGAAAACAAAATACTTTGAGATGAAAGCATAATGAAAAATACATGTTTTGTTCAAGTTATGCAGAGAGGTGTAGAAAAGTTGACTAAAAGGGAACCCTTAAATTAATAAACCCTTGCAAAATAGGTGCCCAAAATCCATACTAACCAATGGTTACATCATCAAACCACCAAAATATGTGAATATTATCCAACCTTATCGATTGTAAGTTTGGACTTTTCATTAAAATCATGTTTTAATTTGACCTGTTGATCACTAACTAATTTCCAACTGCCAAATCATACTGTGAAGTATAAAAGCTTTCAAATGAATCACATTAGAGAACAAACGCAAATCATATTGGCCTAGAGAGCGTTGCAAAATTTCTGAATATCCATTCGAAACAATTCATGTGGTTTATTTTCTATGGGAATACACTAAACATAGCAAATGATTCTTGTATTATTCTTAGTTTAGTATCACTTTCTATATGTTCCAAAAAGGTCCTGAGCTATCATACCACCATTGAAAATATGTGCAAGTTTAGGAAACTTCAAAATAGTAATAATTTTGCATTAGCCACCAAAAACTTCACCTTTTGGAGTTATCTTAGTACTTTGTATATATGCCAATTAAGGTCTGCCAATTATATTTCACATTGTTTTCTGTGGGCTGAATTACACCGTGATAATCTATATGCAGGCAAACCACTTCAGTACCCGTGTTCTCAAACTACCCCGAGTGATAATTATACTCAAAAGGCTTAAACTTGATTTTTTACAATAATTAATTTGATGAGGTATGAGCTGGGCCGCATGTAAATAAAATTCCAGGTACAATTCCTTGTGCAAAGCAAGAAACGAAAACGTTTGCTATATTTTGTATACACACTAGAATGTTTGATATGTTTACTATAGACTACAAAATACTCCCTCTTCTCCATATTTTTTTGTCGTGATTGTAGTTCCAATTTGAACTAAACAAGGAAAATAATGATGGAATGTCTTAGAGTATATGTTCAGTTAAGAGAAGATTAGGGAGAGATAGGGTTTGATTTTTGTCTTGTACTACAACTTGATCCTTGTATGTCTATATATAATACATCCAACATATTTCACTAATCATTCTATATCATTCTACATGGTATCAGAGGGTTTTGTTCCCCAACCTCGTCTCTAGACACCCTTCTGTCGTGCCGCCCCCTGGGAAATCGATCTCCAACATCTCCGCCGGGGGCATGCAACCCATACCAGGGTTCATTCGCCGATCCATTATTGGCTGACCTGGCGAGTATTTTCGATCTCTACATCGGGTTTTTCTCTCCGCAGGTCACTTGACTAGTACTCTTTTTTGTTTCACCGACCATAGATCAGATTTCATCACCCACTGCATGTTCTCACCACGCGCCTCTACTCCTACAATAACGTCGACTCTATACTGGCCAGCTCGTCATCATCGCACGGCAAGGCTGGATGCGTCGCACAAGGGATGCATTCATGCGTTGTTGCCAGCTAATCTCGGCTGTGTGCTCTTCACTTCCAGTCCTTCTTCGTCGTCATCACCCAGGACTTCATCGACAACGTCGCCGATGATACTGATCTACGTTATGTTGTACTCACCATGGCTCATACAGTGCACCATCGGTCTGATCAACCGATCACGTGCCTGTCTACGCCAATCACGTCCCGGCCCTAAGCATGTGCCTACCACCTATCGAGCATCAGGCTTCCACTGCGTCACCCCTTCGGGCCGCAGCGCCGCCGCCCTTTGTCCATGCTACCGGCTTTCAAAGCGCCTTCCCTGGCGTGTACGTCGCTGGTGGTATCTAGCTGTTGCACCGACTCACGCCCTAAAGAGATGTCATCCCCTCGGGTTGTAGCATCGCTACACGCAGTAACCGTCATCGTCCCCGTGCACCTTCATCAGTCTAGGCGTACAACATGACCACTCCAGGACGGTGTTGGTTTCTCCTCCTTCTACGTCTTCTTCCACCACGACTTTGCCGCCAACATCATCCAGTCGTACTCGACCACACCTTCGCGTCTACTCCGACCACTAGCAATATGGGTATGTGTCGCAGGTCATGATGGTCCCTACCTTTGCATGCCTTGTACTGACAATATTGGTACGTGCCTTCGTCCTAGCGTATTGTCGAGTCTAGCAAGCTTGGTCTGGTGCCTTGTCTTCATCGACATCAACATGGTCTTCTTTGGCACCGCCTCCCGCCTCTACGACTACCATGACTGCGTCAGCAACAAGTTCTTGTTCGACAAGACTACCTCCTCGACGACTGTCGTGACGTGTCTCTGTCATTCTCCTTACGCACTATGCGCATGCGGATTCATGTGCGACTACGTCGATAACGACACCCGACCACGAAAACCCCTCGCATGGCTACTTAGGCCAAGGTTGCAACACTCGGTGCGCTCAATACTCTCGGCTCCATCGACATCGGCACAAAAAGGGCTACCACCTCGCCTGATCACCTCACCATCTTTCTCTACAGTCCAAGCTACCACATCACGATACCGTTTAGGATGTTCCCGCTCCTACTGCGGGGGATGTCAGCACACTGGTTCTACTTTGATTTCTCTCCGATCTTACCCTCGTGATGTTCACGATACTACCTCTACGACTGCGGGGGAATGTTAGAGTATATGTTGGGTTAAGGAAATATTAGGTAGAGATAGGATTTGATTCTTGTCTTGTACTCCAAATTGATCCTTGTATGCCTATATATACTTGTCCAAGAGGCTCAAAAATAATTCAACATATTCTACCAATCTCTATCTATTGTTCAACAGAATGGATGGGGTAACATGGTTTAGAAGTGCCAAATTGATCCTGGTGGGCCTACATATATATATTCGTCCAATAGGCTAGAAAATACATCCAACATATTCTACCAATCTCTCAATATATATGGTTCTATAGAATGGACGGGGTAACATGGTTTAGAATAGTGGCAAACACCAAAAATTCCTAAAGCCTATATATGAAGGTTTTGTAGAAGTTTGTGAATTTCGTTTAATTACATACCTTGAGCTTGCCATGCCTCCCGGAGAAAAGGAACACCAAGAATGATCGATAATACCCTGACGTATGTGATGGACTCCCCGCCAGTGCTCAGATTCCTGATGTGCAATGCAGCCTCGCAGTTTTGCGCCAGGTAGCATAGCATCTCAACCCACACCGTGGCTATGATCTCCCATCGATCAGCTGGTCGTTTGATCTTGAGAAGCTCCTTGGCATCTGCACTGGCTCGGGCGGTAAAAAAGCCATGCCCCTCGTACCCATACAGGATGACCTTGCTCTGTTCCAGGCGGCCCCCGGAGAAACGTTGGTGAGCGAGAGCCTTCCTCACGTCACGCCGGAGCTTACCGAACTCGAATTGCCCATTGCTTCCGTTCTTGACGCCGCACTTCCCAACGAGGTACATGACGTACTCGGAGAGTTGCCTGCTCATGTCCATGTGCAAGGACGAGGATCTGCCTTCCTCCTCCTCCTCGTCTGTGGTCACGTAGAAGCACATGTCGGTGATGAGATGCCACATGAGGACGACGGCGGCGACAGTTCCGCCCTCTAGCTTGAGGATCGACTGATCGACTGACCGCTGAATGTGCGGGAATCCCATGTCCAGTAATCTGTCACTAGTTTAGTGTCAGCTATCTCCAGCAGCTTTGTGAAGAGGAACTCCTTGAGGCTAGGAGAGACTTGTACGTGCTTGATGTCTGACACAATCCCGGCTTTGCGCAGTGCCCACTTGAATATATTTGCATTCTTCTCGTTGATGCACTCACCAATCATGTTATACTGCGCCATCCGCCCTGACCACAGCCCCTTGCCTAGCGGCTAGACAAGCTTGGTCACATTGAACATTGCACTCTTTCCAGGAAATCCATCTTCCTCGGAGGGGTTTCTACCAGGCAGGTAAGGCCAGTAGGATGAGATGACCATGAAGATGGAGGACAAGTCCAGTGCCACGGCACCGGCTAACAGCACGTAGGACACCACGACATCAGCTCTTACATCGCCGGCAAATTGCCCATCTAGGTCAGCCATCAGGAACAACACAAGGGCCACGGAGGTTGCGCCTCCCTATGCATGCAAATTTAGATTCAAATCCCATGCTATATAGTAGATACGAAATAAATGTATGTACTTATTACCACTTCTAAAATGTTGATTTTTACGAAGATGCATGTTATACGAGTTGAAGAAAAATCTATATATAATAATCCAAACATTTCAAAATTAAATTTGATCTACATATATAGAACAAAACACGAATCTAGATATCAATACCGTGTCAAAATATTGTTTCGTGTTTTATCCTTCTGGGATATTGTTGACAACTGTATTTGTATTTTATTGTTCTCTATATGTAGATTGAATTCCGAGCTGAAATTTCGCGACATTGTAAAAGTATCACTTGCTCGCCAACACATAATTTCATTTGACTTACCACTTCGCCAAAGTAGGTTGATAGCCAAAGGCGGGCCTAGAATTTTTTCGAAGCCTGGGCGAGCCAAAGTGTGACTCAAAATTTTCGCATACACAACAGCGAATATAAACAGGATATAGACCTATTTGTAATTTTTTTTACTTTTGGGTCTCTTTATACAGCTTTTGATAATTTTTAAAATATATTGGTGTAATTATAAAAAATAGAGAAAATATATACTTCAGCACGAGTTTTTATGTGACAAATCGATTGGTAACTGGACATGACAACAGCTAACGGTGGCCCAATGTGAGGAATAAGCAACTCCCGGCCCAATTTGTGGCCCTTGATGGGTTGGCATGGGGCATAGCACAAGAATTGGCTGTGAAAAATGGTTGTGCAAAAGCCCGAGCAATGGCCCAGACAACATGGATGGCTGGTCTGCTCTTGTTGGTATCACTGAAAGTGTGGTGGTAGCACCAGAACTATTTGTAATTTTTTTACAAATATAAACAGGATATAGACCTATTTGTAATTTTTTTACATTGTAAAATTATCGCTTGCTCGCCAACACATAATTTCATTTGCCGAAGTAGGTCGATAGCCAAAGGTGGGCCAAAAAATTTCGAAGCCCGGGCGAGCCAAAGTGTGACTCAGATTTTTCTCATACACACCAGAGAATATAAACATGATATATACCTATTTGTATTTTTTTACTTTTGGGTCTCTTTGTACTATTGTTGATTTTTTTATAGATTGGTGTAATTCTCAAAAAAAGAATATAGGGGAAATATATACATTCAACACGAGTATTTATGTGAGAAATTAATTGGTAACTGGCCATGACAACAGCTAACGGTGGCCCAATGTAAGAAATAAGCAACTCCTGGCCCAATTTGTGGCCCTTGATGGGTTGGCGTGGGGCATAGCACAAGAATTGGCTGTGAAAAATGGTTGTCCAAAAGGGTCACGTGAAAGAGAAGCCCGGGCAATGGCCCAGACAACATGGATGGTGGGTCCCCTCTTGTTGGTAGTACTGAAAGTGTGGTGGTAGAACCAGAACTATTCTATTCCCCTCATACATAATAAGGCCCTCTTCTTTCACTTTTTGGTCGAACATAAAAGCTGATCAGCTTCTCCGGAATCTTATCTTCAAAATTGCTCAAACTTCTTAACTAGTAGTTTCAATGTCAATTTAAAAGTATAAACGATTTTTAACATATGAGATTACGGGAGAAACTGTTCTGAGGAGAAGCAAAAAAAAAGGGGCCTAAGTGTCAGTGTTTTAGTATTAATTTAGTATAAAATTTGTACTCCATGTTTGACACTTATTTTTGGATCTAGGAGTAGTATTTTCACTATGTGTTTTTTGCAGCGGTAGTGCCAAATATGATATAAACTATCTTATGGATGATCCCTTAAGTTTATAACATGTTTGGTTTGCCAAAAATCACCGGAGCATTCGATCCAATTTGGAACATTGTCCAGAGCTAGATTTGTATTTATATTTATATTTATATTGTTGTTTCTTCTATGTGTGGATCAAAATTTAAATTTTGGGGGATTATATACGTCTCTTATTGACTCACTCGATATTTTCAGAAGATTTAGAACTTTTTGAAGGTGCTACCATGCATTGGTAGCACCCATATCTATGATAACACTAGGACATTTTCTCCTCTGCTGGGTTAGAGGTGGTTGGGCGTGTTGTGCTGGGCTAAACATCAATCATGCTAGATCGAACCTAGAATGTATGTTTGGTTAGTCATGAAACCCAATGGTCTATCGTCACTTGATCCTCCGATGGAGATCAATCAAGCTAATTCAATGGTTATTGACGAATTTCAGTTGCTACTCTTCTATTCCATGGACTAGTTTACTTTAGGTTTCTGGTTTTACATTTTTCAAGATATATACAATAGGCAAATTTTTCTTAGGCTCTAAATCAAATTGTTGAATCATGTTGCTTGTAGCACTTAAGAAAAAGAAAAGAAGAAATTGCACAAGCACACACAAGGCTTATGGCTAAGGTAACAAAAAACACACGAGTCATTTAACAAAAAAAATTGTAGTTGAAGGGTAATATGTAACAGCAAAACCCATAGATGAAGTTGATTTAGACACTTAAGAGAAGGTAAAACAAAAAAAACCTGGAAACCGAAGGTGCCACTAGAAGTAGTTGTCGGTCAACAATAATAAGAAAATATAAAAAATTAAAGGTGTCACTTAATATATTTTTTGCATGGTGCCTTTTTAAATGAGTAATATTTACTAAGGATAACCTTATAAACCGTAGTGGTATAGGATTATAAAGTGTGTAGGAAAAAATGGAAAAAAATAACTTCACTATGAAAAAAATATTGAAAAAGCTCTGGCCGAAAGAATTTTACCAAACTAATTCTTTTAAGACGTTACACTACACAATGTATAACGTCCTTTACCTAAAGAGTTACACTGTAAAGTGGAACACCCTGCACAAGGACGTTACACTGTTGAGTGTAACTCCTTTACGAAAGATCCGTTACATAAAAGTGTTAGTTTGGTAAACTTCTTTCTGCCAGAGTTTGTTTTTTAAATTCCTTTTGCCTTGAAGTTATTTATATACGTATATTTTTTCGCTCGTGCATGCAGGACTGAAGCACAGCAAGTCAGCAACGGCCAAAACTTGGACTAGCACACGGAAACGGTCAAAACGGATTTCCACATATGGAATCACCTGGAATGGTTACTATTCTCTCTAAGCGAGAGTGCTGGTTTGGACGAGTGAGTCAATCGTTTGTTCCCTGTTCCGTGCGCGGTTCGGTGACGTGCATTAAGGTTAGTCATAGTGTAAAGTATAACATACTTCATTTCTCTGTAAATAAGTATATATCTAGCACTTAAAATTTGACTCAAAAAAATTGTATATCTACAATATCAAGCCACTAAATAAATGCAATTAGCTCCTCGTAATCACTCCTCCACCTCATCCTCCAATCTCTATTCTTCTCCTCCATATCGTCCACCAATCCTCATTCTTCTCTTTTCTTGATAATTGATAAAGCCTCATAAAAAAGAGAGAGAAAACTAATTTGTCTAGTATTTCCTAGATGTACACTTACTTGAGGACGAAGGGAGTAGAGTAGTAACATGCATATGTTATTAGTCTATGTTATTACCTTTATAGTGATAAATAACTTATGTAGTAACATGCAATATCAAATCAATTATGTTATAGACTCATTTTGCTTTGATATGTGTGCTGTTACAGTAACATAGCTAGTTAGTATATCTATCTCTCTCTTCATTAAATCATTGTCACATAAAAAAAATGCGGACTTAGACTCTTAGTTACTAGCGAAGTTACATCCACTATGACTAGTCTAAGGCTGCCGCTTGTGAATCCTGCCAGTCGTCGCGTGGTATCGTTGATATGACGGGACATCTTACTATGCCCGCCTGTGAAATCGTCGCCACTTTTATTGAAGTTGCCCAATAGTTGAAGACAGCATTAACTTATGCTGACCTGGCACTATGCCAATGACATGTCTGGTCCATTTGTCGTTATCCGACGTGGCTTTAGTTGTTGTTTGTGTCCGGCGCTCCCATAAGGCCCCCTTGTGGGCAGGGTTGGCCTATGGAAGTCGTCGTCTAGGGTTGGTTTATGAACGTCCGCGCATCCACTCTAGTGGATATAGAACTACGGCTGCTCCTAGCCCTTAGAACTCGCGAAAATTAGCAAGTGGTGTCCCCGCATCTAGCCTAGTGCATACAAATATATATGGAACCGCAACAAGCAAGTAGACACACAAAACACACTATTGTAAGGTTCGATGCGCGCGCTCTCTGATATTTTGACACTCAAAGTCAAAGACAGTAAGTGAAAAATCTAGCAATTTCGCATTTACCTCATGTTCGCGCGCGATCCAACACTATTGTTCATGGCTCGCATGCTCGTTGCTCCTCTCATTCTCTTTGCGTATCTCCCTCGCTCGATCGGGCTTGATATAAGTTGGTGCTTGAATACTTGTCTTGAAGCAGCTGCTACTCACGACAGGGAGGCCTTGTACTTAAAGGATGCGGGAAAGTGTGAAGAAAATGTGTAAAGCAGCAGCTCCAGTTGGATGCAAGCCTCTCATTTGAAGGAAGGAATAAAGCAAAGCATGAGAGCTGCTGCTCCAATCTTTGCCTTGAGATCCACCGGCGATACCTGCCACGTTGTGTGAGAACATGACAGGAGCAAGAAAATAAATGTTGAACGTGAGATGGAAATGTTCTCAACTATCACCAGCTACAACACGAATATAGCTCGACCAAATGAGAAAAAAAATATGAACCCGAGGGCTATATATATGAAAGACGATTTGTGCTAAACTTAGAAAGCGGAAGAGTGAGTTTCAGCCGACGAAGGGAATGTCGAGCTGTATGTCTAGTGGGTCTTCTGGGATCCGGTCAATTTTTTTATTTCGTTTCTTTCTTTTTTTTTTGAAAAGGGGAGCATAACCCCGGACTCTGTGTCAATTGATGCACACAGCTTGATTTATTGCATCATCTCAACAGTATTCAAAATTCCATTTATTACAATCAAGAATAAGAGAGGGTCGAAACAAATATCAACCATCTTAAGATGAAAAGCAACCATAAGCTATCCATTTTGAACGCTACTAGTGTGCCGCCGTCCAGTGGCCAGGAAAAAGAAGTCATGTGCAACCGTAAGTAATCGGTGGCATCCAACATCCATAGGCTCTCGCTGATATGTTGGGAGAAGGCGCCAGCAGTCGAATAACCTGCGACTTTTTTGTACCCGTTTGTTTATTGAACACAATGTTATTCGTGACGTCAAGCGACGATGCTTGTGCACTGTTTCCTTCTTGAAGACATCGCTATTGGAGTGTTTGGACTACTAGTGATGTTAGTGTCGTTGCTACAAGAAATCGTTCGATGTAGCAGGACTTCTCTTTTTTGTATTTTTTTCATTTTTCTAGATTCTGTGCATCTGTAAGGCCGCTACGGATACGTTGTTGCAGAGACCGGGTATAGTTGGTATCTTCGCAATATTAATGCATGCTCTTTATAAAAAAAAGTCTTTTGGAGGCTCCCCGTGTTAAATATGATAGCATCAAGTAATAGGATGATTAGTCTTGATAGGCAAGATTAGAAGCCGTATCGTATCTCCTTTATACTATTGATAATTATTAGGGTTCCACACACCTGCAACCGGCGGTAATCGAAGCACCTATTGTAAACAACAGTAGTTTATAAAATACAAGTTTCATACAGAATAATCCTCTCCAAGTTTCATAGCAGAACATACAAAATCCTTTTTTTTGCTTAAAGGGGCTGACAAACTTCCACAACACATGCACAAGAACTGTAACTTCATCTTCGTCGGCACAATGGATCTCAAACAAATCAGCTTCTTCAAAAGAGCTGAAGTTGGGATCCTCCAAGTTATTTGCTTTAGAACATCACAAAATCGGAATACTCGGCATCATCCTTAGCTGATAAACGAGATTTACACTACAACATGAACCCACCTATTGTTTGAGAACATGACAGGAGCAAGAAAATAAATGTTGAACGTGAGATGGAAATGTTCTCAACTATCACCAGCTACAACACGAATATAGCTCGACCAAATGGGAAAAAAAATATGAACCCGAGGGCTATATATATGAAAGACGATTTGTGCTAAACTTAGAAAGCGGAAGAGTGAGTTTCAGCCGACGAAGGGAATGTCGAGCTGTATGTCTAGTGGGTCTTCTGGGATCCGGTCAATTTTCATTTCGTTTTTTTTTTTTTGAAAAGGGGAGCATAACCCTGGACTCTGTGTCAATTGATGCACACAGCTTAATTTATTGCATCATCTCAACAGTATTCAAAATCCCATTTATTACAATCAAGAATAAGAGAGGGTCGAAACAAATATCAACCATCTTAAGATGAAAAGCAACCATAAGCTATCCATTTTGAACGCTACTAGTGTGCCGCCGTCCAGTGGCCAGGAAAAAGAAGTCATGTGCAACCGTAAGTAATCGGTGGCATCCAACATCCATAGGCTCTCGCTGATCAGTTGGGAGAAGGCGCCAGCAGTCGAATAACCTGCGATTTTTTTGTACCCATTTGTTTATTGAACACAATGTTATTCGTGACGTCAAGCGACGATGCTTGTACACTGTTTCCTTCTTGAAGACATCGCTATTGACGTAGAGCTCATACTCAGTATAGGTGGAGGCTAGCAAAAGACTGGGAGCGACCAACTAAGAGAGCAATAATGGTCATAATCATGCAGAGCGACAAAAAATTATTAATCAAATCATTAAGTGATATCACAAGTCAAAAACTAAATGATCATAGAGGTTAAGGTGACTGGTTTATAGTCATAACATGGTGTAAGCATGTGCCAAGTCAACCCAAATAAAGCATCAAAGGAGAATACCACAATATTATGCTTTTGTATGCTAAAACAACACATGATTCTTTCATGGCACATTAAGCAACCTCAATTGTTTGAAACAAGTCATGCTACAACAATAATCACTAAGCATATGGTCAAAGCAACATCTAACATGACATGATAAAGTCTAAGCCATAATCAAAACAAGCTCGCTTTCGTACCACCATAAGCATGAAACATTCTACTCTTTTCCAACACCAATCAACTTATTTGAAACAACTCACAAAGATAATAGTCAATAAATACCAGAGAGCTTGTCTCACCTAACTAAAAGGAGAACTAAAAAGTTCTAAGCAAAAAGAAGAAGAAACTAAAGCTAAACGCAGTTCTAGCAAAAGAGAACACTCACAGAACAATAAGAGTGAAAACTAGAGTGTTCTAGGCAATGAAGAACGGGGTGTGACTTCTCCAAAAGAAGTGTGCTGGGATCCAACCAACTTATTGCAGCAAAAAAAAACTAAAAACAAAAACAAAGACGCTCCAAGAACAACACAGAGTGCATGAAGCAAAAAATATAGTATCTTGAAAGAAGACCTGAGATTTTTGTTGATGAAGAAGTGGATGCCTTGGGCATCGCCAAGCTTTGACGCTTGTACCTCTTGAATATTTCTTGGGGTGACACGGGTGGCATCCCCAAGGTTGAGCTTTTGTCCATACTTCATCTCATCACATCATTCTCTCCCTACACTTGAAAACTTCCTTCATACAAAACTTCACACAATCTTCATTAGCAACATTAGTATATGCAAGATAATAAACCTTTGGGTTCAGTTTCAACTCAAGTAAAACAACCATTAAAATATTAGCTACTATAGCAACTTCTTTTAAAAGCTCAAGTGATCAAAAGAACTCAAAAATAAAGAGATTAAGAGGCAAATGCAAATAATGGCAGAAATATATCAAAACAGACATGTAGGTAAAGACCGATTTTGTTCTAAAATCTTCTGTTGCTCAAATCGAAAAGTGCAAAACAAACGAAAGTTTGGTAAATACCAGCGGCATGCACACAAAAAATTGCAGATCAATATGATGTTCTGGAATTTTTCACGATTTTTTACAGCGAAGCATAGAAATCTATTTCGGGACAGGAACCTTCTTCCTATTAGAGGCTACTCTTGGCACAAGAACGAAATAAAAAGGATAAGGAGAGGTTCCTACAGAGGTAACAACTTCCAAGACTCAAATAAACAAAAATAAACTGAAAGCAAAAATATAATGGGTTGTCTCCCAAAAGCTCTTTTTTATAGCCATTAAGATAAGCATGATAATTTCGATGATGCTCACATAAAAAATATGAATAGAAGTAAAAGAGAGCATCAAGAAGCAAATATAAATCAAATTTAAGTCTAACCCACTTCCTACGAAAAATAATATTTTAAAAAACAAGTCATGAAAGCACAAAGCAACAAGCATAGGAAAGCAAAACAAGTGCAACTTCAAAATTTTCAACATAAAGAGGGGAAACTTAATATTATTGTGATACATAAAACCATGTTTCCCTCTCTCATAATAACTTGCAGTAGCATCATGAATAAAATTAACAATATAACTATCACATAAAACATTCTTATAATGAGCCACATGCATATAATAATTATTACTCTTCACATAAGCATAGTCATTCTTATTAATTATAGTGGGAGCAAATTCAACAAAATAGCTATCGTTATTATTTTCATCACCATAATCATCAAATATAGGAGTCATATTATAATTATAATTAATTTTATCCTCAATAGTAGGTGGACTGAAAAATATCATATTCATCATTATAATCATCATATATTGGAGGTATAGTATCATCATAGCAAATTTTCTCATCTATAGTAGGTGGACTAAAAAGATCATTTTCATAAAAACTAGCTTCCCCAAGCTTAGACTTTTCCATAGCATTAGCAATAATGGTGTTCAAAAAATTCATACTAATAACATTGCTATTAGCATGGAAATAAAGTTCCATTGGTTTTTTAATTTTCTCTTCAAACACTTTATGTCCTAACTCAAGATAAATACTATAAAGCTCTCTATTTTTTTTGTTTTTTTCCATTAAGCCTAACTAGTGAAAATAAAAAAAAACAAAAAGATATAATTGCAGAATATAAAGGAAATAACTTCGAGCACTCACACACCAATAAAGACTAAAAGATAGCTTAGTAGCGAGAGGATGTGAGTACCTTTTACCTTACCTCCCCGACAACGATGCGGAAAAGAGCTTGATGTCACGCACGCTTCTATTCTTGTAGACAGTATTGGGCCTCCAAGTGCAGAGGTTTATAGAATAGCAGCAAGTTTTCCTTAAGTGGATCACCCAAGGTTTATCGAACTCATGGAGAAAGAGGTCAAAGATATCCCTCTCAATCAACCCTGCAATTAAGATACAAAAAGTCTCTTGTGTCCCCAACACAACCAATACACTTGTTAGGTGTATAGGTGCACTAGTTTGGCAAAGATATAGTGAAATACAAGTAATATGGATGATTATAAGTGGTAGTTGCAACCCAAATCCGATATTTCCTTAACTATACCCATTTTCTGATTACAAATTTTAAACAGATCTGGGAACCTCTCACAAAGGGGGAGGTTTCCAAGCCATTCCCAATCTCCATCCTCCTTCCAGATAAGTAAACATTCTTAAGTTTAATTAAGTCCTTCCAAGCTGCAGAATCTCCCTATTTCACAACCAACCTCCAGATCCCATTAGTTATTTTGTATTTTGATGTAACAATTTTCTTCCAGAAACCATCCTCAGATTCCAACCTCCACCACCATTTACACAATAGACAGATATTAAACAATTTCAAATTCTTTATACCAAGACCATCTTTTTTCCTGGGTCTACATATCAAGGACCATCGCACCATATAATACTTCTTATTATTAGCCCATGTGGCCCATATTACCACTGCGCGCACTCTTCTTCCTGTGGTCTATGTTCGCCACTGGTCTGTGTCTTAGCTTGATGTTCAGAACGCATTTCTCAATGATGAGTTGCGTAAATCTTCTGTGGTCTATGTTCGCCACTGGTAAAGACCGATTTTGTTCTAAAATCTTCTGTTGCTCAAATCGAAAAGTGCAAAACAAACGAAAGTTTGGTAAATACCAGCGGCATGCACACAAAAAATTGCAGATCAATATGATGTTCTGGAATTTTTCACGATTTTTTACAGCGAAGCATAGAAATCTATTTCGGGACAGGAACCTTCTTCCTATTAGAGGCTACTCTTGGCACAAGAACGAAATAAAAAGGATAAGGAGAGGTTCCTACAGAGGTAACAACTTCCAAGACTCAAATAAACAAAAATAAACTGAAAGCAAAAATATAATGGGTTGTCTCCCAAAAGCTCTTTTTTATAGCCATTAAGATAAGCATGATAATTTCGATGATGCTCACATAAAAAATATGAATAGAAGTAAAAGAGAGCATCAAGAAGCAAATATAAATCAAATTTAAGTCTAACCCACTTCCTACGAAAAATAATATTTTAAAAAACAAGTCATGAAAGCACAAAGCAACAAGCATAGGAAAGCAAAACAAGTGCAACTTCAAAATTTTCAACATAAAGAGGGGAAACTTAATATTATTGTGATACATAAAACCATGTTTCCCTCTCTCATAATAACTTGCAGTAGCATCATGAATAAAATTAACAATATAACTATCACATAAAACATTCTTATAATGAGCCACATGCATATAATAATTATTACTCTTCACATAAGCATAGTCATTCTTATTAATTATAGTGGAAGCAAATTCAACAAAATAGCTATCGTTATTATTTTCATCACCATAATCATCAAATATAGGAGTCATATTATAATTATAATTAATTTTATCCTCAATACTAGGTGGACTGAAAAATATCATATTCATCATTATAATCATCATATATTGGAGGTATAGTATCATCATAGCAAATTTTCTCATCTATAGTAGGTGGACTAAAAAGATCATTTTCATAAAAACTAGCTTCCCCAAGCTTAGACTTTTCCATAGCATTAGCAATAATGGTGTTCAAAAAATTCATACTAATAACATTGCTATTAGCATGGAAATAAAGTTCCATTGGTTTTTTAATTTTCTCTTCAAACACTTTATGTCCTAACTCAAGATAAATACTATAAAGCTCTCTAATTTTTTTGTTTTTTTCCATTAAGCCTAACTAGTGAAAATAAAAACAAAAAACAAAAAGATATAATTGCAGAATATAAAGGAAATAACTTCGAGCACTCACACACCAGCAACAGTACTAAAAGATAGCTTAGTAGCGAGAGGATGTGAGTACCTTTTACCTTACCTCCCCGACAACGATGCCAGAAAAGAGCTTGATGTCTACGCACGCTTCTATTCTTGTAGACAGTATTGGGCCTCCAAGTGCAGAGGTTTATAGAATAGCAGCAAGTTTTCCTTAAGTGGATCACCCAAGGTTTATCGAACTCATGGAGAAAGAGGTCAAAGATATCCCTCTCAATCAACCCTGCAATTAAGATACAAAAAGTCTCTTGTGTCCCCAACACAACCAATACACTTGTTAGGTGTATAGGTGCACTAGTTTGGCAAAGATATAGTGAAATACAAGTAATATGGATGATTATAAGTGGTAGTTGCAACCCAAATCCGATATTTCCTTAACTATACCCATTTTCTGATTACAAATTTTAAACAGATCTGGGAACCTCTCACAAAGGGAGGTTTCAAGCCATTCAATCTCCATCCTCCTTCCAGATAAGTAAACATTCTTAAGTTTAATTAAGTCCTTCCAAGCTGCAGAATCTCCCTATTTCACAACCAACCTCCAGATCCCATTAGTTATTTTGTATTTTGATGTAACAATTTTCTTCCAGAAACCATCCTCAGATTCCAACCTCCACCACCATTTACACAACAGACAGATATTAAACAATTTCAAATTCTTTATACCAAGACCATCTTTTTTCCTGGGTCTACATATCAAGGACCATCGCACCATATAATACTTCTTATTATTAGCCCATGTGGCCCATATTACCACTGTGCGCACTCTTCTTCCTGTGGTCTATGTTCGCCACTGGTCTGTGTCTTAGCTTGATGTTCAGAACGCATTTCTCAATGATGAGTTGCGTGAGGATATTTACATGTAGCCTCATCCAGGGTTCTCTGTCCTTGATGGCATGATTTGCCATCTTCGGCGCTCTCTTTATAGCCTGAAACATGCCCCTCGCGCCTGGTTTGAGCGCTTCGCCTTTGTGGTGACTGATGCTGGTTTCTTCCCTAGTGCTCATGATCCCGCACTGTTTGTTTACACTTCTCCTCGTGGACGCACTCTTCTACTCCTCTATGTTGACGACATGATCATCACTGGCAATGACTCTAAGTATATTGCCTTTGTTAAGGCCCGTGTTCATGAGCAGTTTCTTATGACTGATCTTGGTCCTCTCCGCTACTTTTTTAGGATTGAGGTTTTCTCCACTTATGATGGATTTTATATCTCCCAAGAGAAGTACATCCAGGATCCCTTTCCTCATATTTCTCTTGGTGATGAGCGCACTGTTGAGATTCCTATGGAGCTCAATGTACAGCTTCACGCTTCTGATGGTGATCCTCTCTCTGATCCGACACGCTATCGTCATCTTGTTGGGAACCTTGTCTATCTTGATGTCATTCACCCAGATATATCCTATCTTGTCCATATTTCGAGTCAGTTTGTCTCTACTCCCACCTCGGTTCACTATAGTCATCTCCTTTGTGTTCTTCGCTATCTTCATGGCACGATCACTCGTCGTCTATTCTTCCCTCGTTTCAGCTCCTTAGAGCTACAGGCCTACTCTGATGCTACTTGGGATAGTGGTCCTTCAGATCGTTGTTCCCTTTCTTCCTACTGTGTGTTTCTTGGTGGTTCTCTCATTGCATGGAAGACGAAGAAACAGATCGCGGTTTCTCGTTCGAGTGTAGAGGCTGAGTTGCGAGCTATGGCTCTTTTGACTGTTGAGGTGACTTGGTTGCGGTGATTACTTGCCGATTTTGGTGTCTCCGTTATGATGTCCACTACTCTTGGCCGACAGTACAGGTGCTATCAGTATTGCACGTGACCCAGTAAAGCATGAGCTTACCAAGCATATCGGTGTTGATGCTTCTTTTGTCCGTGCTAGTTTGCAGGATCAGGTTATTGCGCTCTAGTATGTGTCTTCAGAGTTATAGTTGGCAGACTTCTTTACGAAGGCTCAGACTAGAGCACAACATAGTTTCTTTCTCTTCAAACTCAGTGTTGTGGATCTACCATGAGTTTGAGGGGGGTGTTAGAGAGATATTCGTATATTGTAATTTTCCTAATAGTTTGGAGGGTTTTTCTACATATTTTACACTTGTACATGTACTATATATTGTGGCATTTGGTCCCCTAAAATACAAGTTGCTATTCCTCCAACAATATCAACTCTTTTTCTTCATGCGGGGTAGAAGATGACAAAAAAAAGTGCAATCTGGATAGATTTTCCCAGCCGTAATTTATTCAGCCACTTAGATAGTGCTGGTGGAACGAACAAACACTAACTCCGCGTGCTAATCAGCTCGCTAAGCATTGGTGCATTGAACGAATATATACACATACGGAGTATATATATAGATAAATTTCTCTCAATACTGCACTACTGAGGCAACAGATTAACAAACTGCTTTGCTATTTCCTCCTCGCCAAAATGGCATGGTTATGGTCCACAGGGCCGGGAGTCATTGCAATGTTCTCTGTTGTGGCTGTGGTTGCCGCGGCAGGTCTGCCGTTGGGCGCCCTGGCGGCAGTTACCCGCGGCGGGAAGAGCAGCTGCACCACCATTTGCGGCGGTATCAACATCCCGTATCCATTCGGGGTGGAGCCTGGGTGCTACCACGACGGCGGCTTCAACCTCACCTGCGACCATTCCTACACCCCTCCCAAGCTGTTCCTCGGCGACGGCACCGTGCAGGTGCTCGACATTGATCTGCAGAACGCCACGGTGCGCATCGACAGCAAGACGACCGGCGTCGATACGGATAAAGATGGAAACATCACACTTCACGTTGGCAGCCAGCAGGGATCCGGCGCCGGCGCCGGCGAGGGGCCATACTTTGTAGCAGAAGGGCGGAACAACTTGGTCACAATCGGGTGCGACGTCCAGGTCGTTCTCGTGGGAGAGAATGGCACCCTCGTCAGCTCCTGCGCCCCTTTCTGCCTGGACGACGAGGGCGTAGCCATGATTGATGTCCCTGTCTGCTCCGGCGTCCTATGTTGCCAGGCACCCATACTCATCGGCCGCGCTTCCTACGGACTCCAGTTTCACCGCCTCGGGAATCAATCTTCATCGATCATCTACCCGACGTCCATAGTGGAATCGGACTATTCTATCAACATGAAGTATTTTTATTCCAATCTGACGGTCCCTGCCTTGCTAGGCTGGGCGATTAGCAGCTCGGTATGTCATACCAATGGATCCTCGCATTCCTGCCGCAGTAAACACAGCTTTTGTCGCAACAATACCAAGCCTTTTGAATTTGGTTCTACTTCTATTCATGGCCAAAACTGTGGGTGTTCTGGTGGTTACCAAGGCAACCCATACATCTCCCATGGCTGCTATGGTAATTATTATACACAACTCAAACTGTTCCTTTTTTGTACTACATCTTCATGCTCAAACTACTTTTCTTTAGCCACTGCATGCATGCACCTATAATGTTTTTCGAATGACCATATGAAAATAGTGAATTTGTTCCCACAAAATAATTCATATATAGTAGAACAAAGTTACAACTTCCTTATATGAGTATATATGTTTAGAGCAAATGGGTGTGCATAGTGCAACGTCGGACGACTATAGAGAACATAATCTTCTGCCAGGAAAAACATGAATACTTCGCTATATATTCAATATATTATATGTATGGGAAATACTTATTATTCCTCAACTTATTTTACATTCCTTGTGTATATGAACCTGCAACGGTATACTTAAATCCAGTTTCTGCTGATATTGCGGTATGTCCAGATATCAACGAATGCGATTATCCAGATATCTACCCATGTTATGGTGATTGCAAAAACACGCCCGGAGGATATGATTGTCAGTGCCCTCGCGGCTTCAAGGGAAATGCTTCTAAAGCGAAAGGATGTGAAGGTACCATGATAAAGATCCAATTGTTTTTTTTTTTTTGGAAATGGAGATCCAATTCTTAGCTTTATGCTTATTTCTTCACTCGTGATGTTATCTCCTTCTAAGGACCAGCCAAATAATTTTGGTAGTTCTACTAGAAACAGGTTAGTTTTTTTTCGAAAAGGGGGGCATGCCCTGCATCAATTAATGCATACGAGCTTTATTTCATTATTTGAAGCAAAGTATTACACCTTATTACAATCAAGGATCACTCAAAGTTTCCACAAAAATAAGCCAGGTAAACAAATCTAAAAGTAAGTTGCGCATAAGCATCTTCATTATCTCCTTCTAGTAAGGACCAGCCAAATAATTTTGTAGTTCTACTAGAAACAGATTAGTCCGACTACCTTGTTACCATATGGTGTATTCACATATTTATATGTATCTTGCTTAGACATTGACGAGTGTAAACACCCGGAAGCATATCCATGTTATGGAATCTGCATCAATATGCCCGGAACTTTCCATTGCCAGTGTCAAGATGGTACATACGGAGATCCATTGATTAAACAGGGATGCATCAGCGTCACAGCAAGAAAAACGTTTACAGGTAATAATATCATTTTTTTCATCATCAATCCATTCCTTCTCAAAGATTTTGAGTTTTCCAAATAATGACTTCATCTCTTCGTATATGATACCATCTTTTACAGGTTTGAACATAGGTTTAATTGTGAGCGGTGGCTCGGTTATTTTGCTTCTTGCACTTGCTGCCCCCTTTTTGACACGCAAAATCAAGTTACATAGAGAAAACAAACAGAAAAAAAGATTGTTTAAGCAAAATCATGGGTTGTTGTTGCAGCAATTAATATCTCAGAAGACAGATTTTGGTGAAAGGATGATCATTCCATTGTTAGATCTACAGAAGGCCACAAACAATTTTGATAGAACTCGTGAGGCTGGTGGTGGAGGACATGGTGTTGTGTATAAAGGAATTCTAGATTTACTTGTTGTCGCTATCAAGAAATCCAAGATTGTCGTACAAAGAGAAATTGATGACTTCATAAATGAAGTTGCGATTCTTTCTCAAATCAACCATAGGAATGTCGTGAAGCTAATTGGATGTTGCCTTGAGACAGAAGTCCCGTTGCTTGTTTATGAGTTCATTTCAAACGGAACACTTGATCACCATCTTCATGTTGAAGGCCCAATATCACTATCATGGGTTGAACGAATAAGGATTGTGCTTGAAGTTTCCAGAGCTCTCTCTTATCTTCATTCAGCTGCTTCGATGCCAATTTATCACAGGGATATTAAATCATCTAACATACTTCTAGATGATAATTGGACAGCCAAGGTCGCTGATTTTGGAGCTTCAAGGTACATCCCAATCGACCAATCAGGGGTGACTACAGCCGTGCAAGGAACAATGGGGTACTTAGACCCAGAGTACTATTATACCGGTCGGCTAACAGACAAGAGTGATGTTTTCAGTTTTGGTGTTCTTCTTGTAGAACTTCTAACTAGAAAAAAACCATTCCTCTACCGTTCCGGCGGTGATGGTGTTGGTCTTGTTTCACATTTCGTTTCGCTGCTCGCGGAAGACAACCTTGATGAGATAATAGATCATCAAGTCACGGAAGAGGGAAATGGAGAAGTCAAGGAAGTGGCTACACTAGCTGCGATGTGTATTCAGTTGAAGGGAGAAGACCGGCCTACAATGAGGGAAGTGGAGATGAAACTTGAAAATTTGAGAATTAACAGCATCAATTTGGCAACTAATATTGCAGCAAGGACATACAGGGGTCAAGCTGGGACTCAATACATGCCAACAGAAGGGGCCATTGTGGAAACAAGCAGACAATACACTATGGAGGAAGAAATATTGTTGTCTGCGAGTTATCCTCGATGATCTTGCTTCAATGTTCTTGACAACTCGGTGCTCTACACATCTGTTTCCAACATTGCAAGAGAAAGAACAACAAAAGTGGAATAAGACATGCTGTCTGCTTCTGTACTAGTTCCACACATCTGGATATCTGTAGTTTTGATTTGAGGAAATAAAGCACAACCTGCAATGTGTTTATGTACTAGTTTTTATTTTAAAAGTTGCGTGTTTCTCTAGTTCCATAGATCATACTAAGATGTAGTGTACTGTGGACAGGAAATGCTCCCTTTCTGAATCAGGATTTAAAACAAGAACCATTGGTGCTTCAAGAACTGACGAGAGTGACGACGCATACGAGAAGAGCGACCGAACTAAAACCAAAGACAACGCAGTTGAGCGGCAAGGTCTCCATCCACGTGAGGCGTTGATGATCAGCGACAAGCGTGCCGTCGTCACCAAAAAGGCCCCGATCGACGGCATATATCCTGTTCTTCTTTGACGCAATCGCGAGGCATTGAAGTGCCTCATGCAGCGGCGGCTGCGGGATTTTCTCGTCGTCATGCGCAAAAGCGACGAGCGCCATCATTGTCACAGTAGCTGTTGCCGATGTCACTACTGTAGCCGCTGTCAATGCCGCTGCTACTAGCTCCGACGTCGTCTTCGCCACGACAATTTCTTGCAGGATCATGTCGCGGTAGTACATGTGCGCCATCAACACCTATAGTCCATCCTCGATTTATTGGCGGTTAAGACCAGGAAGTCATCCTTCCTTTTCTTCACGTGACCCTCTCCTTCTCGGCGGCGACTGTCTCCTTCTTGTAAATTTGTGATAATAATAATTATTGATGATTTTACAATGAGAGAATACAATGGTTTATATAGGAGAGGAGGGAGAGGAGGTGCAGCGCACGCGGCCTAAACCCTAACTTGATATGCAAGTAAATATAATCTAACATCCCCCGCAATCTCAACCGTGGGCTCGACAACGTTGAGACTGAAACGAATCTCTGTAAATGGTGTAGTAGCAAGTCCTTTGGTAAAAATATCTGCAAACTGGGCCGTAGAAGGCACATGAAGAACACGCACTTCTCCCAAAGCGACCTTCTCTCGAACAAAATGGATGTCAATCTCGATATGCTTTGTCCGCCGATGCTGAACTGGGTTTCCAGACATGTAAACAGCTGAAATGTTATCACAATATACCACTGTGGCCTGACCAATAGGTCGATATAACTCAACAAGTAATCGACGCAACCAAACTGAATCAAGCTGCGTGAGCAACGACGGTACTCAGCCTCTGCGGACGGCGAGAAACCGTAGTCGACGCTCAAGACCAAGAAATTAAATTATTGCCAAGAAAACACAGATCTGAAGTGGATCGACGAGTGTCTGGACAACCAGCCCAGTCTGCATCGTAATATGCTGTCAATGATGTGGGTGATGAGTGGTTGATATGCAAACTATGATCTAATATACCTTTGAGATATCTAAGTATGCGTTTGACATGGTTAAAATGCGGGACTCTTGGATCATGCATGTAAAGACAAGCTTGCTGGACAGCATATGATATTTCTGGACGTGTAATGGTGAGATACTGAAGGGCTCCAGTTAAGCTACGGTATAAAGTCGGATCAGGAAAAATATCACCATCCGAGGAAAATTTAGAAGAAGTATCTACAGGTGTACGGGATGGTTGACAATCTAACATTCCAGCCCTAGTTAGGAGATCAACAGAGTACTGACGTTGAGAGAGAAAAGGACCAGAAGAATCACGAGTGACAGCTATACCTAAGAAGTGATGAAGGGAACCTAGATCAGTTATAGAGAATTCAGTTTGTAGGAGAGAAATAATATGAGTGAGAAAAGTTGTGGAGGAGACAGTGAGAACTATATCATCAACATAAAGTAGGAGATATGCAACCTAGGTGTTGGAGTGGTAAACAAAAAGAGAGTAGTCAGAACGAGAGGGAATGAATCCTATAGTTTGAATAAAGGTAGAAAAACGTTGAAACCAGGCTCGGGGTGCTTGTTTGAGGCCATAGAGAGATCTTTGGAGAAGGCAAACGTGATCAGGAAAAGAAGAATCTTCGAAACTGGAAGGTTGTTGAGAATAGACGACTCCGTTTAAGGAACCATGAAGGAAAGCATTTTTTACATTTGAGTTGATGAATGGGCCAGAAAGAGGAAACAGCAAGACTAAGAATGGTTCGGATGGTGCTAGGTTTAACTACTGGAGAGAAAGTTTCGTCGTAATCGACACCATGTTGTTGAGAGAACCCACGACAAACCCAACGCGCTTTATACCGAGAGAGAGAGTTCCATCAGAATGAAATTTTTTACGGAACACCCACTTTCCAGAAACAACATTTGCATTAGGAGGTCGGGGAACAAGTTGCCATGTGTTATTGGATTGGAGTGCTTAAAACTCATCGCGCATGGCGTGGACCGATTCGGATCAAGAAGAGCAGATTTGTATGTTTTGGGAAGAGGTGAGAGTTGGAGAAGCATGAAGATTGAGGCGTGTTTTAGGAAGTCGAAAACCAGACTTGGCACGTGTGCGCATGGAATGGTCGTTGTTAGGTGCGATAATGGGAACGACATGTGAAGGAGGAGCTGTTGCATCCGGCGCAGCGGAGGAGGAGGACGCAGCAGCATGAGGGGCAGAGGATTGGGTAGTTTGATTGTCGGGGGCAGGAGTTTTGGGGCGGCGAGCGTAAACTTGGGTTATGGGTGGTCGAGACACAGGTGCTGATGGGGCTGTCGGGGCAGCCGAGTCGGCCGGGGCAGAGTTAGGGACTACCGTGGCAGGAGAATCGGGAGCGGTATTGGTCGAGGCAGGATAGTGGGCAGCCGTGGCAGGGTTGTAGGGCAGGTTAGGAACGAAAAAGTGAGGTTTTATGGAATTGGCTGGGAGAGGGGTGGATGTGGTGGGAGTAGATGTAAGGGTTCTAGTGGCGAAAGGAAAGGTGTTTTCATCGAAAGTGACATGCCTAGAGATGTGAATGTGACCGGTCACAAGATCAAAACACCGGTAGCCTTTGTGTTCATCTGAATAACCTAGGAAGACACAAGGAAGGGAACGTGGAGAGAGTTTGTTTGGGGAAGTTGCATAGACATTGGGAAATCAAAGGCAACCAAAAACGCGAAGCTCAGTGTAGTTTGGGTGAGAGAGAATAAGGGAGTAGAAAGGTGTGGTGTTTGGGTTAGTGCTAGATGGTCGAATATTGAGGAGATAGGTTGCGGTTCTAAGAGCTTCAACAAAAAACGTGGAGGGCATAGATGATTGAATGAGGAGTGTGCGAACTATGTCATTGATGGTGCGGAGTGATCGCTCAGCCTTGCCATTTTGTGGGGAAGTGTAAGGGCAAGAGAAACGAAGGAGAATGCCATGTTGGAGAAAGAAATTACGGTTTGCAAAGTTGTTAAATTCTTTTCCATTATCACATTGGATAAATTTTATGGGTAAAAAGAAGTGTGTGTTGACATAGGTTTTAAAGTTGATAAAAAGTGAGTGGACATCAGATTTGTTGCGAAGTGGAAAAGTCCAAACGACGTGTGTAAAATCATCTAAAATAACTAAGTAGTATTTGAAACCGGAGAGACTCACGGTTGGAGAGGTCCATAGATCACAGTGCAAAAGTTCAAAGGGATAAGTACTATGAGAAGTAGAATGCGCAAATGGTAAACGAACATGTTTTCCTTGTTGACAAAACTCACAAACGGAGGAATTATAAACCTCTTTATTACAAGGGATCAAAAAAATCACTAAGTAGAGAGGATAAAGTGGCTTTATTCGGATGTCCTAAGCGTTGATGCCATAGATCTACGGAGGCGAGCATGGATGATGGAGACGAGGCCGCAGGAGTGCCATGAACAGAGTAGAGGTCGCCAGAGCTATCGAAGCGAGCGATCTCCGCCTTGGTCATGAAATCCTTCACAGACAAGCCAAAAGGGTCAAATTCGACGGAAACATAGTTGTCTTTGGTGAAACGACGAACAGAGATTAAATTTTTAATGAGGGCTGGTGCAACTAAGACATCTTTAAGTAGGAGTGGTTTGGAAGTGGAAGATGCAAGGTTTGTATGACCGACACATGAAATTGGTACGGAGGAACCATCGCCTAATGTAATGGATGAAAAATGAGATGGTATGCAAGTTGACAGCATAGTATTCGATGAAGACATGTGACTAGAAGCACCATAATCGAAAATCCAATTAGTACCTGAGTTACCTTGAGCAGCAAAATTATTCATGGCTCAGAAAGCGCAGCTTGGTCCCAGCTCGGAGTAGAGGGAGTCGGTGCTTGATTTGAGCGGCATCGGCGCAGTGGTGGCGGCAGCAGAGTCAGTACATGGTGTATGGTGAGTAGTAGCCTCGGATTATAAGTGACCGTGCGAAGGTCCAGGACCCATAGCAAAGGGCATCGGCGAGTGCATCGGGCATAGGGAGCCGGCGATGGTGCAAAGATACATGGGCGGTGAAGGAGCGGTGTAATGAGCTTGTGCAGGACCCGTGGTGCAAGGAGGCTGTGAGCTGTATGAGGATGCACGCTGGCTGCCACGAACCAAAGGTAGGCAGGTGGCGCGTCAACAGAGAGGGCGGTCTGTGGCATTGTCCAAGCTGAACCATGCCATTCCAAGGGTCTGAGAAGATCGCCAAGTCTGTGCAGGTGGAGCCGGTGGTGGTGCCGGTGGAGGATCCGATGTTGTTGGAGGAGGTGCAGGTGCGGCCGATAGATAGGCCGGTGCCCCTATAGTTGGGGCTAGGGCGCCAACTGGCGGTGGAACAAAGCGGCCGGAGGTGATGGCGGTGCAGGAGGCCGTGGAGCAGCAGCATAGGCCTGAGGGCGAGACTCTTGAGTGGTCATGGCGCGGTCCACCCAGGATAGCATGGAGCGGACTTCTGCAAAGGAAGGAGAGGGCCGCATCATGGGGATGAAGGATCGCCGCTTGTCGGGTTACCGATTGAGGCCGACGAGGAGGATCTTGATGAGTTGTTTATCCTCAACGGGATCACCGAGTTCACGGAGTTCATCGGCGATGGTCTGGAGGCGCTGGCAGTATACCCCCACGGGCAAGTCGCCCTGGGCGGTGTTCCGAAGCTCCGTGTTGAGCATTTTGACACGGGCGTCGGCGTTGTCCTGAAAAAGATGACGGAGGGCTGCCCAAAGGGCGGCGGCGCTGGTGGCAGCCCTGAAAACGAGATTGAAAATCTCGGTGCTCACCCGCTGGTAGATCCACTGTATCACAGCGAGATCATCCTTGACCCAGCGGGGATCCGAGGGAGACGATGGGATGTTGGGGTCAACGTGCGCCATGAGGTTGCAGCGACCCAAGTGCACCTCAAAAAGATGCCTCCAATGGTAGTAGTTGTGTTTTGGGAGATCTAAAGTGATGAGAATCAATGGAGTAACGTCGGAGATTGTATCGGCGAAGTTGATGGTGGTGGCGATAGGAGGTGGGGCGGATGAGGTGGATGGTTTGGCAGCCACGATGGCGGCCATGGCGGCGCGCCACTCGAAGAACCCCGGAGGGGGCGGCGGCGGGGTGGGAGGCATGGGAGCCATGCCCTAGAATCTAACCTTAATCTGATACCATGTAAATTTGTGATAATAATAATTACTGATGATTTTACAATGAGAGAATACAATGGTTTATATAGGAGAGGGGGGAGAGAAGGTGCAACTCACCGGCCTAAACCCTAACTTGATATGCAAGTAAATATAATCTAACACTTCTCGATCACGAGCTTGTCATCTTGCTTGGACAATAAAGACTTCCACCATTCATCACTCTTCTCCCCCAGATGAGTAAGTTTGACAAGACATCGATGAGACACTTGTCAACTGACGCCTAGACCCTGTAGGATGATGCCGCTTGAGTCCTTGAGCCATGGCTACCTTTCCCTTCTTGTTTCCGATTGGTCTCCTCACCAAGGTTGCTAGTGGCGCGTCCAGATCGATTAGGTCCCTAGCTGCCTTGGCCAAATGGATGCACGATTTGCCTCCATTTCTCACATTCTCTGAGCTTAGTGTAGCAATCCATGAATCCAAACCCTTTTCCGCTCTTTTTTTATCGCGCTAACCAAACATGGGGGCCTCTGGGCCCCCCCCCCCCCCCCTCAACTACATGCGCTATTCGTTTATCCAGAGGGCCACAAATTGGTTTTCCATTTGGTACATACGCATAATATATCCTCGGGCATGGGTGAGTTGGATATGTCCTCGAACTTGATATTTTGGTGGACAGCAGATGCATTGTATACGTAAAGGCGGTATGGTAGAGAGAGCATCTTCCATAGTGGATATCATATCCTTCTCGGCCGTAGATGCAAGCGTTATACCACCCTTGATAATCGTCATACCTTCTGGTTGGGTCAATACAGTAGATGATACCTCTGGATACACGCGTAATTATGGGACAGTTCTTATTGTGAAATTTGGAAGGCATACATAATATGTTGCCTAAAGGATTGAACATGCGTTTGGATACAGTAGTGTACCCCTGCAGAGTAAATATTTTCGAGAATTTTCATGTGTCCATGGTTATAGACGCCTCAGGAGTACAGTGTCATGATCATAGACAATACCACTAATGCTTTGCCTCTAATAATATGACTAGTAATTAGCCTTATCAACTAAACAGTTAGAAAATTAAAACTGCAACTTGCGTGTTCCGTAAGAGGTCTTCCTCGACTGGTCTTCGAGAGGGAAACCTTCGGATGGGTTATGCTTGGTGTTATATTCCTGTTACCTTAGTGCTCTCTTATCTCGCTCTAATAGAAGTTGTAGATTGTCTCTATAAGTTAGATAGTGCAAGATTTTTTGTCACTGAGAACACCATACCCATGTAGGCGAGAGCCGATGAATTCTAAGTCTCGCTGTGTAATAGCCTTAATACCGAACTCTCTCTTTTTCCTTTGCCTTTGTCACCCCCTTTGAATTTTGACAGTATGAGTTTGATGACATTAGCAAGGTTATCCTTTCAGCTTGGCTTGGCCAGGGTTATGGACGTCGCTTGGTTATTCTTCAGGACTCTTAGTCTCATTTGGTTCTTATCCGTACTTGGATACTACTTTGCTCTCTTCATGATTTGTATCTTTGAATTGTATTTTGAGTCTTTATTATGCATATATGTTTCTTGTGGGTTATGTTGTAAATTATTGTGATGTAACTACTTGTAATAAAATCCACCCATACGAAAGTGTCTGGTGGAAGTCTTTGAGTCGATTCTATGAGGATTTTGGCAGAAACGCTGAGATCTGCATAGATCAGATTCGGGGTGTTACAAGCATCCACAAAGGAAGGGATCTGGGACTCTCAAAAGGGGACCAATGCCTGGGTAAAGTCGTCACACAAGGAGTCCTACAATCGTCACAGATGCGAGCTCAATGCAACAACAAGCAGATGTACCAACCAATGGGAAAAAATCAGACGCAAGCATGATCTAGCACGAACTATTGAACATACCCGTCAGTCCAAAGAAATGATCTAACACAAGATCTTGCAGAAACTCTAGATCTAACATGATAGTACGTATTGATGATCTAACAGGAACCCATAGATCAAATTCCACTCAAAGATGAGGACGAGGAGGAGTGATTATTTTTAGTCATTGATGGAGGTGGAGGTGAACTGGACTCAGAGGAGGTAGTACTCTTGTCACCGCCGCCACTTGACAAAAGATGAGTGCACCACTTACATGCTCTCCGACCAGCAATGGATCTCGAAGGGGAGGGAAAATGGTGGATTTTGAAATTGACGTGCGATCATGGGGTAGAAATAGAGGAAGGATTTCAGCTGGAGGTGACGGAATCCTTGGCGTGCCCCCTTTGTCCTTTTCACTGCAACACGCATTCTCTCTCGCCATCTTCATGCGTGACTGCGCTTGTGAAACGAATCGCACCTTTTCCATCTCGAGAACACACGATGAGACTGGCTTGCAGAAACAACCAAATCGATAGTTCCTAGCAAGTCTTCCCTGGCGGTGCTTTGAGCTTCATGTGGGCCACAACATGGAGGGCAGAAGACAACCAGTCGGCCTAATTTCACTTTCCCAAGGCCTGATCGGACCTCAAAGGGGCTACCAAACATACCTTAACATCCATGTAAAAACCGGCCTGGCAAACAAGGCCATAGGGCTCTATCTTCTACTCCCTCTGTTTTAAAATATAAGACGTTTTAGTTTTGTACAGCAAATGTATCTAGACTACTTTTAGTATGTAGGTTCACTCAAGCTTGGAGTGAATCTACACACTAAAATAAGTCTAAATACATCTTTTTCATAAACCTAAAACGTCTTATATTTTGAAACAGAGGAAGTATTACCTGACCTACTTCTTTTTGCATGGTTTATCATATTCTTTTCTTCACAAGAAAAGGTGGATTCTATGCATTCTGGCAATATACCACTCCGGCTCACCCTTTATTGAGGTCGAGACGGAGACCAGAGACTAAAAAGCCGAGCCCGAAGGATTCATAAAGAATTAAAGATCGGAAAGACTAGCTTGAAGAGTCCACAAAAAATTATACAGAGCTACGAACCACTTAGCATCCTTGTCCTTTTTATTAGCTGACTAAAGTTCTATGAAATCTTCCCAGAAAATATCACGATTCATAGCAAGACACGAAGGCATATACATCATCACCATGCGCACGCCTGTGATTGTAAAACATAGACTATTTTAGACCGGTGTTGACCGATCTCTTATACAGGCTAACATGATACACTTATTTGACTCTTATGGAGTTCCATGTAATTTCCATGGTGAAAAATCATGATCATATCGAGCCTTTTTCTTCACGCGTGGGCTAAAAGCTAACCGTGCATGCAGTGCTTTCCAAGTAGATTTTTTTTCTTGAAAGAACTTTCTAACTAGATTTGTTCCACTTCCACCTAAATTACCAAGGAGGCAGTAATTTATTCAGTCACTTGGATAGTGCTGATGGAACCTAACTCCGCGTGCTAATTAATCAGTACACTGAACGAGTGGATATATACTTCTCTCCTTGCGTACGACGATTGAGCTAACAAATTAATTAACAAGTGGTTATAAGATCAGGGCTGGGAATCACTGCAATGTTCTCTCCTACTGATGCCCTTGCCGCGCTTCTGCTGCTGCTGTTGCTGCTTCCCTTGGGCACAGTGGCACGGGCACCGGTTGCATCAGCTACCGGCGGGAGGAGTAAGTGCACCACCCACTGCGGCAACATCAGCATCCCATACCCATTAATTCGGGGTGGAGCCTGGCTGCTACCACGACGGCGGCTTCAACCTCAGCTAGCTGCGACCACTCGTACAGCCCGCCAAAGCTGTACCTCGGCGACGGCACCGTGCAGGTGCTCGACATCGATCTTCGCAACGGCACGGTGCGCGTCAACAGCAGCACCTACGAGTTTCCCGGTCGCTATGATGAAGATGCCTCAAGCATCAACGTCACATGGCGCGCCGGCGGCCGAGGATACGCCGGCGATGGGCCATATTTTCTAGCAGGTTCAGGGCAGAACAACTTGCCCTCTTAATTGGGAGTGAATGACTACTTGCTTGTCAGCGCCTGTTCTCCGTTCTGCTCAGGCTATCCTAGCACGGAGTCGCCCATCTGCTCCGGCATCGAGTGTTGTCAGGCAACCATAATTAGCGGTTGCCCTTCCTACTCGCTCCAGTCTCACCGTCTTAGCAGTTTTTTGATACCTACTATCAAAGTCAGACGGTCCCTGCAATACTAGGCTGGACGATCAGCGGCTCGGAATGCGATGCCGGTGGGTCTTCGCCTTCCTGCCGCAGTAAACATAGCTTCTGCTACGACTACGCCATGGAGGTTTCTCTGGGTCCACCGGTGGGTCTTGAAGCTCCTGAGGAGGTTTTTTATGGCCATAACTGCGGCTGCTCTCTAGGTTACCAAGGCAACCCATACGTATCACATGGCTGCGATGGTAATAATACACTGCCCAACATAATTCTTTTTTCTTTATCTTATTAGTGCTCACGGTTCTTTAATTTATTAGCCATTGTACCTAGAGCGTTTTTGAATAAACATAGAAAAGTAATTGATTTTTCTGACAGAATAATGATTTAATATGGTAGTCCAATAAAGGTAATAATTACTAGTTCTATAAGTATATGTTCAAAGAAAAGCTTATGCAAAGTTGCATCTTTTCTAATAATAATCATCCCCCATTCTTTCTTGAAGAATTTGACTACAAATTCATGACTTTGGCGATGATACCATATATTTTACAGGTTTGAACATAGCTCTAGTGGTCAGCGGTGGTTTGATCATTTTGCTTCTGGCACTTGGTATCCCATTCATAACTCGTAAAATCAAGATAAATAGAGCAAACAAGCTGAAGAAAAGATTGTTCAAGCAGAATCATGGTTTGTTGTTGCAACAACTAATATCGCAGAAGACAGATTTTGGTGAAAGAATGATCATTCCCTTGTTGGATCTAGAGAAGGCCACAAACAATTTTGATAGAAGTCGTGAGGCTGGTGGGGGAGGACATGGTGTTGTGTATAAAGGAATTTTAGACCTAATGGTTGTGGCCATCAAGAAGTCCAAGATTGTTGTACAAAGAGAAATCGATGACTTCATAAATGAAGTGGCAATTCTTTCTCAAATCAACCATAGGAATGTCGTGAAGCTAATCGGATGTTGTCTTGAGACAGAAGTCCCATTGCTGGTTTATGAGTTCATTTCAAATGGAACACTCGATCACCATCTTCACATTGAAGGCCCGATATCACTCTCATGGGATGATTGAATAAGGATTGCACTTGAAGTTGCAAGAGCTCTCTCTTATCTTCATTCAGCTGCTTCGATGCCAATTTATCACAGGGATATTAAATCATCCAACATACTTCTGGATGATAATTGGACAGCCAAGGTCGCTGATTTTGGAGCTTCAAGGTACATCCCAATCGACCAATCAGGGGTGACTACAGCCGTGCAAGGAACAATGGGGTACTTAGACCCAGAGTACTATTATACCGGCTAATGACAAGAGTGATGTTTTCAGTTTTGGTGTTCTTCTTGTAGAACTTCTAACTAGAAAAACCATTCCTCTACCGTTCGGCGGTGATGGTGTTGGTCTTGTTTCACATTTCGTTTCAAGGAAGACAACCTTGATGAGATAATAGATCATCAAGTCACGGAAGAGGAAATGGAGAAGTCAAGGAAGTGGCTACACTAGCTGCGATGTGTATTCGTTGAAGGAGAAGACCGCCTACAATGAGGGAAGTGGAGATGAAACTTGAAAATTTGAGAATTAACACATCAATTTGGCAACTAATATTGCAGCAAGGACACAGGGTCAAGCTGGGACTCAATACATGCCAACAGAAGGGGCCATTGTGGAAACAAGCAGACAATACACTATGGAGGAAGAAATATTGTTGTCTGCGAGTTATCCTCGATGATCTTGCTTCAATGTTCTTGACAACTCGGTGCTCTACACATCTGTTTCCAACGCATTGCAAGAGAAAGAACAACAAAAGTGGAATAAGACAACCTGTCTGCTTCTGTACTAGTTCCACACATCTGGATATCGGTAGTTTTGATTTGAGGAAATAATGTTAGTTTCAACTTTACAGAGGATCTAGTCTAGATCTAACAGTAGCACTACACATCACCTTTGTAGATCGAGAACTGAGAGAGAGAGAGAAAGAGAGAGAACGGAGACGCGCTCTACCTGCTCCCTGGCTTGACAGACAAGAGCGGAGGAATGCTCGAACCGGCCGAGCTGGAACCTCCGTGCTGGCCATGGGTGAAAAGGGGTGAGTGTGGCGGCGTGTGACTAGGGTCTTGGCGGAGCTTCCCGTCGCAGCGCTAGCCTAGATCGGATTGGCTTGTAGGTGGGCGGCTAGGGCACGGCTAAACCTCGTAGATCGTGCTGCCGACTCCCACCACTTTATATAGCGCTGGCGACAGGGGCCCACCGTCCTAGATAAGGATGGGCGCCCGATCGAAGCGCTAGAAGGCGTGGGCCGTTGGGCTCACCACGTTGAGATCTATCCAACATTCTCCCTAGATCTCGACTTTACTTTTAACCTTGTTCTTTATTTCATCACGTAATTATACATAGAGCATGTTTCATCGTCTCAAAGACAATTGCCGATAGAATCGATACCACTATATACCTTCATGTTCAAACAAATTACATTTACTTTTGGGCCTCCATGGTCCATGAATCATAGGCTTTCCATTAAACCCATGCGGCTATGTGTTCCTTGAACACATTGGGTGGTAAGCCTTTCGTTAGCGGATCCGCAAGCATATCCTTTGTCCTTATATGCTCGAGACTTATAGTTTGATCCCGGACTTTGTCCTTCACAACATAATACTTTATATCTATAGACTTTGAAGCATTACTCGACTTGTTGTTGTGAGCATAGAATCCGCGGGCTCGTTGTCACAAGACATCTTTAGTGGCTCGATGCGACCAACCACTTTCAAGTCGGGTAAGAATTTCTTTAACCATAACGCTTTGTCCCATGGCCTCATAACATGCTATGAATTCGCATACATCGTAGATGATGCAACTATCGACTGTTTGGCTTCTCCACGAAATAGCACCTCCTGCGAGAGTAAAGACATACCGTCGTGGACTTTCTCGCCTTTATCTCCAAGAAAATCTGCATCTGAATACCCTTTTATCTCTAGGGAATCGGATCTTACGTATGTTAGCATGAGGCCTTTTGTGCCTTGCACATAGCGCAAAGCTTTCTTTACCATCTTCCAAAGGCTCTATGCGGATTCTCTTGATATCTACCGAAACCCGGTGATAAATGCTAAGTCAGGCGAGTGCACACTTGTGCATCTGTAAGCTTCCAACACCAAGCATATGGTATGCGACTTCATTTGATCGATCTCATATTGATTCTTTGGACATTGGGATTTCCCAAAATTGTCGCCTTGACTATGGGAGCAGGTGTTGAATTACTCGCATGCATATTGTATTTCTTTAAAATCTTTTCACAATACGCTTCTGCGATCCCTAACACTCCATTCTTTCTCTCGGTGAATTTCTATGCCCAAAACATAAGATGCTTCACCAAGGTCTTTCATGTCAAAGTTTGATGACAAGAATTTCTTTGTTTCTAGTAGTAGACTAACATCACTGCTAGCAAGCAGAATGTCATCCACATATAGAATTAGGAAAATATATTTCCCACTTTTGAACTTTGCATAAATGCAATTGTCCTCAACATTTTCTTTGAATCCAAAACTTTTAATGGTATCATTAAACTTTAAATACCACTGCCTAGAGGCTTGCTTTAACCCATAAATGGATTTCTTTAGGCGGCATCCCATATTTTCCTTCCCCTCCATGAAAAAACCCTTGGGTTGTTTCATGTAAACATTCTCTTCTAAATCTCCATTTAGAAATGTCGTCTTAACATCCATTTGATGTAACTCTAAATCAAAATGTGCAACTAGTGCCATGATGATTCTGAAGGAGTCCTTACATGAGACCGGAGAAAAGGTCTCATTGTAATCTACGCCTTCTCTTTGCGTAAAGCCTTTTGCCACGAGTCTAGCTTTGTACTTTTCTACATTCCCATTGGAGTCATACTTTGTTTTGTAGACCCACTTGCATCCTACTGTTTTGGCTCCTTTGGGAATTTCCTCTAAGTCCCAAACATTGTTGGAACTCATCGACTTCATTTCGTCTTCCATTGCCTCCACCCACTTGGCTGAGTGAGGGCTACTCATGGCTTCTTCAGAGGGGGTAGGATCGCCTCCATATGAACCACATTGTAAACTTTATAGATGTCTTTGGAAATGGCTGGTCTTCGTTCTCTTTTAGACCGTCTGAGTTCATCGACTACGGCTCATTTCTTGCACGGGGTTCAGCACATTTACTCTAGGTGGCTGTTCGGCTCCCTTCGTGCTCAACAGTGGTGGGTTGGTGGCTCTGATGGACGGTTCGAACTTTCGCCCATTGTTGTCACGTGTGGAGTCACAACAGTGCTGCACCACAACCTCGGGGTTGTAGATGGTGCACAACAGTAGCGAGAAAATGGCTCTGAATCATCGGATTAGGTGCATGCACCCTCTTCTCCTCAAGATCAATTTTCCTAGCTACCGTGCTCCCCTCATCAATTCGTCCTCCAAGAAGGCGCATGTCTCGCTTTCTACAAACTTTGTGTATCTGTCGGACAAGAGAAACGATAGCCTTTGGACTTATCTGGATAGCCAATAAAATGGCAAGATACTTGTTTGGGGTCTAACTTTGCAATGTTGGGATTGAAAACTTTTGCCTCACTGGGCTCCCCTGGACCCTCAAGTGGTGCGAGAGGGGACTCTCATCACAATTCATACGGTGTTTTGGGCACCGACTTACTTGGTACTCTGTTGAGAATATGAATGGCGGTTTTAAGCGCCTCATCCACAATCCCAATGGGAGGATGGAATAGCTCATCATCTCGCACCATATCCATAAGGGTACGGCGCCTTTCACATTTTCTTTGAGGAGGTTCGCGGCATTGAATCTTGGCGACTATTCCATTTTCTTGCAGGAACTGCAAAGGGTCCCGGTACTTGACCATATGGAGTATGCCGACGTAGTACTCCCCCACGATCGGACCGAACTATTTTGATTCTTTTATCGCTGATTTTCTACTTGACTTTGAAAATTTTAAATTTATCCAACGCTTGGATCTTTCTTTTATTGGATAAATATAACCATACCGGAGTGATCATCCGTGAATGTTATGAATGAATCATAGCCATCCACACTTTTCACGAAACGGTCCACAAATATCCGTGTGGATTATTTCTAGTGTAGCTATGCTTGGTTTGCACCCTTTTTAACTGTTTGACATACTTTCCTTTAATGCAATCTATGCATTGTTCTATGTCGAGAACTCTAACGGAGGAAGAATGTCATTTTTAACGAGGTTTTCAATTCTTCCCCTCGAAATATGGCCTAGTCTGCGGTGCCATAGTCTCGAGGAGTCAAGAGTTCGCTTTCTTTTCTTTTGTTCTTTGTTCGACAAGGAACTTTTCCATTCACATCACACACGAAAAACTTTCTCATGCAGGGATAACAAATATAACTTATCAAATAATGTAGCGACACCCACACATTTGTCTTTCAACCAGATGGCACACTTGCCATTACCAAAAAAACATTCGTAAGAGTCTTTATCCAAACAGAAACACTTATTAAATTCCTATGTAATGAAGGAACGAAAAGCACATCTTTCAAAGAAAGCAAAGAGCCATCACCGACTCAGGGGACGTCACCAATGGCCTCCATCGCCTCTATTCCATTCGCCACTTCAATGTGTCTTTCTCTTCTTGGCGTGGTCCTTGTCGAATGGAACCCCTGTAATGAGTTGGCAACGTGAACAGTTGCTCCAGAATCAATCCACCAAGTGGATCTAGTAAACTTTTCATACAAATATTCATTAACAAAAGAAACAATATCTTTACCATTTTTGGCCATGATGTACTTTAGCCAAATCGGGCAGTCTTTCTTGAAGTGCCCCGGTTTCTTGCAGTGATGGCACTGACCCTTCTCCCGTGTGTGGACTGGTGGTCTTTGGTCTTTGCATGGGACCCTTGCCATGGGGCTTGGAGGGTGAGCCACCATGGTGGTCTCTGTGAAGCCTCTCTTCTGTTGTCCTTCACGGTTCGAGAACCACCGTGAAGGGCTTTCACCTTTCTTCTTCTTGGGAGCACATCCCAATGGTCTTTTCTATGTCCCACTTTTCGGGGACATATTATAGTTTATCACGAAGTTTTCAAAGGCTGTGGAAGAGGCCATCACAAGATGCACCAAGTGCTGGCTTTAACTCGAGGTCCTCGTCCATTGGCTTGAGCTTTGCGGCCATGTTCGACATCCTCAAGATGTGCTCTCGATCCCGTGGGTCCTCCAGATACTTTTCAAGAATCACCGCTTTAACGGTGGGTCGATATCTTTGAAGAGCCGGTGAACGGCTCTTTATCTTGGCGAGATACTACCACGGTATACACTCTCCGATTGAGCCCACAATAGCGTTCTCAATCGTGTTCTTCTGAACGAGACACTTTTGTTGGCGTTCACCCATTCTGTTATCGATAGTACGCCACTCCAATGGAGCATGGTCCTCTTCCTTCTCTCAAAGTCAAGATTGTCCTCATTGTCTCTCGACCGGGTCGGCGGGCTTGACTGTTGCTTGGTGTCAACCACCAGTCCACCTCGGCGCATGAACGCCAAGTCCACTTTCTTTCTCCATTCGAGTAATTGTCCCCGAGGAGCGGGGCGTCCTTGAGACATGCCATGAGGTTGAGACCTCGAAAATCACAAAAGATGTGAGATCACCAAGTAAAACAATTGTATGCGTTAATTCAACGTTGGTATAAATTAAGCATGCAATCGTTGCTTATTTAAAATTACATCACCGTTAGGCGTAAATAAATTTAAAAGCACCTTTTAACATAAAATTACAACACATGATCATGCTATTAACAACGTTGGTTATATAATAATGAATCATAATCATATTTTAATAACATTTTATCACATCTTTTGAAAATTTAATTATCACTTTATTGCATTTGAGCAATTGTCTTTTACTATTTGCAATTGAAACTTATATAAACTTATACTTTGCGGAAAAATCTGCCTTTATTCCATCATCTAGTCACAATATACTCCAAAGATAAAAGGACTAGAAAAACTATGCAAAATTTGCTTAAAAACTAAGCAAAACAATTAAAACCAATTCAGAAAAGAAAAACTTTAAAAGCAGAATGGCCTTGGCCTTGACTGGCGACTCACAGACGGCCCGCATCAGCTGTCGCCACATGTGGCCAACCAGCGTGGCTGCAGCCACCATCGGCCCGCTTCGTGGCACTCACAGGCCAGCGTGGCCGTGGCGTCTGTCACACCGCTGCTTCCCGCACGATCTCACCGTTGAGGCGGAAACCTAGATCCTGATTGGGCCGCGCGTGGGTATAAAACCCCACGACCCCCAAACCTAATTCATTTCCCCTTGCCCCTCTCAGGGTATGGCCACCGCGGCGCCCGCAGCGTGGTCATCGCGTCTCTCCGCGTGGCCGCTGCGGCGCCCGTCTGCGTGGCGTGGCAGCGCCCGGCGTCGCGCATGGCTCGCCGGACTGGGCGCCCGCTGGCCGGCCCGTGGCAGGTGGAGGGACCGTGGGCACCAGCGTGGCCACTGCAGCCACTGCGGCGCCACAAGGCGTGTGGCGGCGTGCCCTCACTCTCCTCTCTCGGCGTGGCGAGCGAGGCCGAGGCGAGTGGCGCGTCGCGTGCTCCTCCCTCTGTGAGACATGGCCCCCCCCATCCTCCTTGCCGGCGGTGCGTCCACCCGAGGGTGGGCGCACCACCGTCGAAGCGGTGGTGAGCCGTTGCTCCCTTTTTTTTTTGTTACTTATTTGGTCTATGGCGGAACGGCGACGGCGCCCCCCACCTTGCTCCTTGCCGATGCGTGCATCCACCCGAGGGTGGGTGCACCGTCGTCAAGTGGCCTTGGCGGAGACTCTTTCGGTGAGGCCCGGAGTGAACCCTTTGATTGTCTTTGTTGTGGAACTGCTTTTCTTTTGGGGATCTTTCGGGGTATGGATCTAGGGTTTTGCTTTGCCCCGAAGGGTGTGTTCTTCTTCTAGATGTCTCCATAATGGATGCCCATCTAGATCGAGAGGAACGGCGGCCGATGGCAAAGCACTTTGGATCTAACTCTTTCTTTTGAACCCTTTACTTTCTACAATAAGCATTAAATCTAGCAACTAAAACATACGCCCGATACCAATGTTAGTTTCAACTTTACGAGGATCTAGTCTAGATCTATGAGCACTACACACATCACCTTTGTAGATCGAGAACCGAGAGAGAGAGAGAAAGAGAGAGAACGAGACGCGCTCACTGCTCCCCCGGCTTGGACAAGAGCCGAGGGAATGCGAACCGGCCCGAGCTGGAACCTCCGTCGTTGGCCATGGGTGAAAAAGGGTGAGTGGCGGCGTGTGACTAGGGTTCGCGGTGGAGCTTCCCGTCGGTAGCTAGCCTAGATCGGATTGGCTTGTAGGTGGCGGCTAGGCACGGCTAAACCTCGAGATCGTCGCCGACTCACCACTTTATATAGCGGCATGGCGAGGGCCCACCGTCCTAGATAAGGATGGGCGCCCGATCGATGCGCGATTAGAAGGCGTGGGCCGTTGGGCCCAGTCACGTTGAGATCTATCCAACAAATAAAGCACAACCTGCGATGTGTTTCTGCACTAGTTTTTCTTTTAAAAGTTGTGTGTTTATGTAGTTCTATAGATCATACTAGAATATAGTGTACTGTGGACAGGGAATGCTCCCTTTCTGAATGAGGATTTAAAACAAGAACCATTGGTGCTTCAAGAACTGACGAGCGACGACACATACGAGAAGAGCGTAGAACTAAAACCAAAGACAACGCTTGGCGGCAAGTCTCCATCCACGCGAGGCGTTGATGATCACGACAAGCGTCGTCGTCACCAAAAGGCCCGATCGGCGGCATGCATCCTGTTCTTCTTTGGACGCAATCGCGAGGCATTGAAGCGCCTCATGCGGGCGGCACGCGGATTTTCTCCGTCATGCAAAAGCGGCAGCGCCATCATTGTCACAGTAGCTGTTGCCGATGTCACTAATGTAGCCGCTGTCAACGCCGCTGCTACTAGCTCCGACGTCGTCTTCGCCACGACAATTTCTTGCAGGATCATGTCGCGGTAGTACATGTGCGCCATCAACACCTATAGTCCATCCTCGATTTATTGGCGGTTAAGACCGAAGTCATCCTTCCTTTTCTTCACGTGACCCTCCTTCTCGGCTGTTGTCCTTCTTGTAAATTTGTGATAATAATAATTATTGATGATTTTACAATGAGAGAATACAATGGTTTATATAGGAGAGGGGGGAGAGGAGGTGCAGCGCACCGGCCTAAACCCTAACTTGATATGCAAGTAAATATAATCTAACATCCCCCGCAATCTCAACCGTGGGCTCGACAACGTTGAGACTGAAACGAATCTCTGTAAATGGTGTAGTAGCAAGTCCTTTGGTAAAAATATCTGCAAACTGGGCCGTAGAAGGCACATGAAGAACACGCACTTCTCCCAAAGCGACCTTCTCTCGAACAAAATGGTTTTTTGAATGGAGCTTTTGCGCCCTACACACACACCCGGCTTTGTCGCCTTCAAGCCTGCACCGTTCGCACTAAGCGGCAGGCAGCCACAGGGGTTTAGCCATGACGCAAAGGCGCGAACATGGTGGTGGCGAACTCAGACAGGAAAGGTAGCGGTGAGCGGGAGAAAGGAAACAAAAGGTGGGTGATTTGGGTGCGATGTAGACTAGCCTCGTGGATGCCAGACACGTTATTGCCACTCGCCGCAATGTCAAAGCGGGCAATCCTATACCTACGGAAAAAACTTACGGACTGAACCTACGGACTCTACTTGGCCTGCTGTGGTTGGACGTGATTTGTGTCCAATTATTTTTCAACGAATCACGGGGCACAACTTCTAGCCAACTCATCCTGTAAGCCTGATCCGTAAGAAAACCTCCCGTAAGTGTAGCATTCATTACTCATGTCAAAGTGTTGTGTCCAGCCTGCCCACAAAAAGCCATGTGTTGTCTTGATGGCTTCGGGGAGCCCGACACATTATTGGGCCGCACTGGATAGAAAGGGCTTTTGGGCACGCTGGAGAATCCCTGGAGGCCTGGTAGAATCCCTGCCCAGTTCTTTCCGGTCACCGTCCTGGACTCCTGGATACGAGCGCGCGGTTTAGTACCACCTCGGCAGCTGAGTTGCCATGGGTCTGGAGGGGCGCCTACAAGGCCAGCACATAGGTCAACGTTGCAACTTGGAGCTCCACTGGATGGGGCCAACGGCCAAGGGCCCTTGGCCGTGGCCTAGATCAACGGCTCGCATTGCACTCTCGCGAGAGCGCTGGTCTACCATCTCCCCTAGCGGGAGCATGGACATCATAATTTCTGGTAGAGGGGGCACGCGGTGGTGCGGCCCCTGCCAATTCTCTAAATTCAAGCTTTGGATCTGCAAGTTCAAACTAGATCCATACCACATCTACCATCCTCCGAACAGAAGTCATCATTGTCACAGGAAAACAATGGATCTACAGTATAATTTATGTACAATGGGGAAGGGGCTACAAAGGCCAAAAGATATGTACAGGGACTTGTTGTATTCAGGGATTGTCATGAATCAATTCAGTCGAGTCGCAGGTTTTGGCTATGGGGAATCAGCGCCCTCTGCCGATGACAGGGTTTGGCTAATGTCTTACCAAACAGCTTCGTCGGTGGTTGCAGCGCAAGGTGCTACTGTCTTCAAGAAGACGGCTTCAGGAGCTCATGGAGCCGGTGTTGAGGTCTTCAAGCGGCGCCGCCACCTTCGCAGACGTCCCCACGGCACAGCGGGCACACCCTACATCATTGTATTGTATCAACAAATTTTAGCTAGTGCAACGGGCCCTAATTTATCAACGATCTAAGCAAAGATTGCCTTTTTTGCATCAGGAGAGAGCATGATTTTTACCTGTGTACTTCTTTAAGCCACTTGTCAACGCACTGCAAGTGAAACTCGTGCTTGCACGGGAGAGTTCTTATCTGATCTCCGTCCTCATATTCAGTTAAGCAGATATGGCACCTGAAGCAGGAGAGAAGCAAAGTGACAACATGTTCAGCGTGTGAAAACCTCTCTGAATGAAAAGAGGCTGGCCGGGAAAAAGGGAGTCAGCAGACTATATTTCAACTGAAGGGTGACTTTTATAATAGCCTTACAAGGAGATGTCATCTTTCTAGCTACAGATCTTCGGCATCACAAATGGAACCTCAAGTGTACTACAATTTTGGTATAACTAACGTATAATATCATCATTCTCAATTCCTGGGTGCTAGACATAACAAAACTGCAAAAACAAAAGGAAAGGGGGGAGCAACAATCATTTTACCAAGCTGAGCAGTAAAACTAGCATTCCTCGTAAGATGTTTTGGATTATTATAGGTGAAAGATAAACTGATAGTCGGGCAGTTTATTTGAAGCAACTAGCAGAAATATACCAAGAACAAATTAAGTAAAACTTCCTCCTTAGGGAAATTAGACACATTAAAATTACAAGAAACTCACTGTTCCATATCAGCACTGCATTGGGCCGTCTCAAGCTTTTTGTAGCTCTTACATGGTAATGAATTAACCACAGATTCTGGAGCTTGAACTGAGACCATGGAAAGTGAAAGTGATGAGGACTGCCGATGAATTTCATCCAATACCTGAAACGAATTGTGCAGTTGAGCATACTAAGTATATAGAAGATTAATATTATAAAAACAACAAGGAGCAGAGAAGTTGACATAATAACATCTTCTAAACATTCCACTCTTACTTTAGTCAATGGGTGCAAAATTAACTTTGAATTAGATTCTCACCCTTTATAGCCTGAACTGTCAAACTTCCTATTTCTCATTTACATGTGGTGCCTTGGCCTCATAAATTATCAATTGAAACATGTCGATGGAGTCACTAAAGCAGTAAATAGTTTAAATTTCAGTATACTCTTGTGCTTTCAAATTTATAAGTTGCTTTGCCAGAATCAGGAACTAGAGTAGAACTCTACGAGAGTTGCATCACATACCATTGTCAGAACTATATACATATATTCAATTCTCTCACTTAGTTCTTCTAGAAATACAACTAGAATGCTGCTGATAATCCAATGAATAAGACTTGAGAGAAATAAATTCAACACATCAATGCTAAAGAGTTCCAAATATTTTTTAAAGTCCATTTCAAAAAGATGAAGGGAAAGAGCAAACCTCAAACAATGCCTCCGTTAACATAACAATTCTTGATACACTTGCTCGAGCACTAGATTCTTCAGCGACCAAGAAAGAATCACACGTGCATCTGCCAATTTGGTGAATCCCCAATGGACAGGCAGCAGTACTTTGTCCATTCCCACTATCAAAAATAGCACGACGATGCTCCCTAATCTGTAGCATACCAATAACACCAACTTCAGGACCCATGTGCATGAGATCAAGCAGAAAATGATTAAGACCGTAAAAGTAGTACTATGGAGTGCAAGAACCAGAACTGAAAACCGATAGGGCATAACAGAAGTGCAGAAATAAAAAGTGTGTTTAGTTCACATAACTGTGAATATGCTATTAGAAAACAGAGAGAAAAGCTATGATAATTGAAGGTATGTGTATCTGTTCAGATACTAGTGCAAACCTACACCAACCATTAACAACCTAATATGGACATACTAACACCAACAAAATGATCATAAAAATGGAACTGCAGCATATCAAAGAGTAGGTGTAGCTGCCATAGCAATTACCCGAGATCTTGAATACTGGTTTACTCTGACTGAACCATGGCGCCTGCGATGAAAGTATCGTGCCTCCTCAACCTCGTCTCCAAAAAGATCATCACCAAGGTCTAGCCATCTACTGTGGAATCCTAGATCATCAGTGTCTGAATCTAGATAACCTCTAGAACCACGTCTAGAAAATGCATCCCATATAACCCTTCTATGGTTTCTTCTTGATTCACTGCTGCTCGAATCTCTAGAGCGTCCTGAGCCATCATTTGAGAAAATGCTAATCATGTCATCATGCAATGTACTTCCACCAATCTGACCAATGGATCCGCTGACCATGAGAACATCTGCTCCGCTAGGAGTGGCATCTGGAACTGATTCTCCAGTGATGGATGATGCGGTTGAAGTAGCAGCCAACAAAGGTGTTAAGCTGGATAGAGAAACATCTGACCTTTCACTTGCCAGACCAGATGCGGACGGATTCCTGTGGAGAGCTATCTGTGCATCTTCCAAGTCAGACATGATCCTTTCAGACGTCATCAGCGAGGAATGGAAATCAGACCGAGATATGGAGCCACCAACTTCTGTAATGCAAACTGTATCAGGATGAACATTATGAGGTGCATGTTCTACATGCTCCCGCCCGATAGTTATCTCAGCATTTTCAACATCATCACTGAAACTTCCCCTAATCATGACACTCTTTCCTGATGAACTCTCAAGACCACTTGTCTCAGGATTTTTAACTCCCAGTGAATCCTCCTTGTTCTCACGGCAGTCCAAGTGATTGAATCTGAGGTGGTGACTTATGGTGCTTGAAGACGGATGCACTCTTGGATCCGGCTCGCTGGTGTGGCGAAGATCCTTGGCAGACAGAGAAGGACGAAAATCCAGCCCGGCCAGTGTTCGCTCTGCTTGCCGAGTATCTACCTGCACAAAACACCTTCCAGATATCAGTTATAACAAACCTGAAGATAACATAGCAGAAGGAACATAAAGCACTTATCCACTGAAATCATGAAAGCACTTGTACTTGAGCATTCAGAATGGTGCAAATTCACAATTTTTAGTACAGCTTGTTACTCAGGAGACCCAACCCAACCCTTTGTAATGCGGAATGATGGTGCCTTGAACTCTCCAGTACGGCATGTGCATTATGAGGGTTTCAAAGTAAAAGGCTACTAGCAATTCGGAAGGCAGTTAACCATGACTGCATGCCACGGATGTGTAAGGAAGGGTCGTAAATATGATGAGTTCAGTTAGTCAACTCAACTACTCGTCCATACGTATCATGATTGAACAAGCGGCAGTTCACGAGATGGTGATTAAAAGCTCCACAAGCATTTCTGCTTTGAGCTTTCCATACCCGCTCCATGGCTTCCACTAACCGAAGCTACGCCCCCCAAATCAACATACCCATTCCCACGACCACCGGCAAACCCGCCGCTACAAACCCCACCTCTCCGCGAGGCAACTCGAACGGCGGAACCCAATCGCGCAAGGCGACGGCGCGGTGCTAGGAGGAGCGACTACCTGGTGCGCGCGCGACGAGGAGGAGGTGGTGGTGGACGAGGAGGAGGAGGGGGAGAGGGCCGCGGCGAGCCCCCTGCCGCCGCCGTCGCCCGCGGAGGATCCGGCGCCGAAGCACCCGCCGAGGCCGATCCGCGGCCGGCGCCGCGACGAGGGCGCGCCGGCGGCGCAGCTGCTCCCTGCTCCCATCTCGCCTCGAGCTTCTTTTGATTCCTCTCCTCGCTCCGATTTGTCCGAACGCGATGGGGAGGAACAGGGAACTCGCTTGGGAAGCGCCGTGGATGCGGGGGCTGTGTCGCTTTATGGATGTTGCTTTTGCTCGTAAAATGCGAGCGCTGCCGGATTTATCTGAATCTCAATCCATTGACTTTCGCGCTACAGTCAAGAACACACAAAATTGATACTTTTAGCCCACAAAAAATGAGGAAAATGGTTTTTAAAAATACGCCTCCGGGAGTTAACTGCCGTGCTTACTCAGCATAATACGATTCTCTTTTAAAGACGGATTCGAATTTATCCATTAATTCAAAACTCAATTAGATTAAAAAAAAACAAGGAGACCGCGAAAGTAGAGGCGGAGGAGGTCGATGCCACCGCCGATGAGAAGGACGATGACTTTGACTTCGGCGATTACTACGAGAAGATAGAAGAGCCAATAGACTAGAGGGTGCTCCTCTCCTCCATCCAATTTGTGCGCAGGCTCCAAGCGGGAGTCAATCCATCGGCGGGACGAAGCGGTCATCATTGACCTCTCCCCCAAACAGTGAGATGAGGGGCGTGGCGCTAGTTCTTTCGCAAGCAGAGGCATGCTGAGTACTCCTGGATCGGACGATGATGACACTTTGGTGTTGTTCATCCTCTCGAGGGCATTAATGTGGAGCTCGAGATGCATGGAGGGGGTCAGTCGGTGGAGCGGTGTTCTATCTACCGTGTCGGCGGCGGTGGGTCTCGGCGGGATGATGTCCTCGTGCAGGGCTTGGGCCATCTTTTGTCGTGGTGGTGGTGCCATTGGCAGGATCGGCGAAGTTTATACTAATCTTAACCATGAAGACTATTCGGTGGTTCGACTGTGGTTTTTTTTTTGAACGGTCAACGGGTGGAAGCCACCCGACAGAAGCTGCTATTAAAAATATCTGGAGTACAAGGGAACCCAAAAGAACAGAAAAATTACACAGGGGTCCAAAAATAAGCACAAAGAACCTTGGGGAAAAACTTGAAAAGCAATCAAGTCCCCGGTCCTCTTCCTCCTCCAGAACCAAGCTCCGGCGTCGGTGCAGCGACTCAATGCCACTTGAGACGGAGGCGAAGAATACCGACGGACGGAAGCGGCGGCGGCGGCAGCCCCTCGCCATTCGGTCCGGCGCAAAGGCGGAAAAAGCCGCCACTATACCGGAGAGGAGCTCCAAAAGCCGCCCGCAGACTCCCCGGCGCACACTCGGCGACCACCACAGGCACTGCGGCAAGCGGAGAAAGCCCACGCGACATGGACAGCACCGGCGCTGGGCGAAAAGAAAAGGCGACGTGGCGCTCGACCCCTCGCCACCACGGCGGCCGGAATCGAGCAAAACCACGTAGCCACCTCCACCTCCCTCGCCACCACGGCCGGCCAAGGAGAGCAAAGAGGCCACAGATCACACGCCAAGCACCAGCTCAGGCGCCTTATGAAAGCTTGCCACGGTAGGCCTCGGCTTGGATCCACCATTGATCTAAGTGGAGGTCGGTGAGGCGAAACAGTGCGCCAACGCACCAAGAGGAGCTGCCACCACCAAAACCGAGGAGGACACACTCTTCCAATCCCCTCGCACCACCGGCCCGGCGGGAGGCGGGAAGCGAGCCACCACAAGCTTGAAGCGGAGGCGGGGGTCTTATTGGAGATCCGGATCGAGAGGCGAGGCACACCGACTCCGCCACGGAGCACACCGCGCCCAATCTCCTCCACGGATGTGCCAAGCTCGACCCGGCTTGACACCTACTCACAACTACTGAGCACAACGGCCACAACCCTAAAAACTACTCCAGCGCCTCAGCCTCCCGGCCACCATGGCCGCCGGAGGGGCTCGGGATCGGCCCGGTCTCGCGAGATCTGGGAGGGTTACTGTAGCAGGCTCTCAGAGAGGAGAGTGACCCTTGTCCCGAAAATGGTTCGACTGTGGTGATGGCTTCTTTGGCGTGTACATGAGGTAATGCTAAGAGTTGTGCTAAACCAGACGTGCGCTCTCCTCTAGAGGGTGTCTCAGGGTATGCGATTGTTTCTGGTTCCTAGCTGGTAGAGGGATTTCTTTGTTTTCGGGTCATAAGGCCTTGTTGACAAGTGGAGGCAAGCGATTAGCGGAGCTGGGGGCAATGGTGTAGAGTGACAAGGACGAGGCAGAATCCTCGTCGACAGCGGCTGAGGTAGCGGAGAGGGTGAAGAGGAACCGCTGTAACGAGGCGACAACCGTTTCTCTAGAGCGGATGTCCGTGGGAAAACTCTAGCGGCGTGAGGTCACGGTGCAAAGACACCACGATTCGATTCCGTAGCGGTGAGGAATGCGGACGAGGATAAAGACGACTAGGACCGAGAATGCCATGCAATTTTTATTTTCTGTAGCCAAGAGGGATCTACATAAAAACTTACGTTATTTAAACCGAAATCTATTTATATGGTTGATTATTGGTGTATGCCGGTGTGATTAGCATATCCAAAGATATTCTCGGACCGGTGCTCCCAAATTAATTAAACGACTTGCCGACGCGGTAGAGATGCTCTAACTCGGGGCGGCATGGCCACAATGCCATGGTCCATGCCTTGATGGAGGAATCGCCACCACCCATCGCCCATGCCGGCCTCGCATTGGATCCCAAAGTCACACGCTCATGCCGTGGCGATACGGAACGGCGAATAGTACACTGTGTGTGTCTCCCTCTGCAGCGGCAAACGGCTTCTGCCCGTACGAAGCACGGGTGTACTACGTCGGTCACGCGGCGTTCAATCAATGCGTGCAAGCAAGGTGGTCGGTCGCCGTACGGCGCGGGTGCTCGCGCTCCAAGTCGATAGCTAGCCCCAACGGTACCCAAGAACCACCGCCCGACGTCGGGTGTAGTACCTTCCGATCGATTTGGCGCGGCGCGTGACACGATCTGGTAGCTCAGTACGTACGTCGGGTGTACTGTCATGATGTTAGCATGTACGGCTCCCTGATAACGGGAGCGCATGAGCCAGCATGCTAGTACATTTCGTGGTTCGTACGGTGCGTCGGTGACTGCTTACGTGAAACAGCTATAGCTGTCTGACGAACCACACGGCACACAAGAAATAATTCCAGGATGATGTGTAGAGTAGTCTCCAAAAGATGTAGTACGTCACAACTAACTAAAAACTATACGTATTGTCGAAATAAATCGTCTATGGACTCTGGTGGAGTGCCTAAGATCGCCCTAACCCTCTGCTGCATCACCCCGACAGCTTCATCCTTGAGGCTGCGGACCTCGGCTGTGGCCAGGATGGCATCGCCCTCTGTCCTTCCTCGAGAGGTGCTAGAGTGGCCATGTTCGTCTCTCCTTACGACCGGGAGAACGCGGTCAACAATGGGTCGTTCGTAGGAAGAGAGGCCACGGTCTACTTCGAGCGCCATGATGAAACGGACAACCGCTTCATCTTTGAGCATGAGGCGTTGGCGGCTCTGGCCATTGAAGACTACCCTCTTGAGCACTGGCACCGCGACCACATCATACACTCCTACCTCCATATGCCAATCCCCACACCATCGACCCTATCCGCTTGACGGGGCTCAATTTTTCAGATCCTTGTCCTTTGTTAAGCGAGAATCCATTGTTGACATTCCTTCCAACCTCACCCTCAAAAACCATTGCAACAAGGGAACTATTGGAACCATCTCCATCATCGATTATGATGACCTTGCCCTGTGATCCGATCCACCTTCCGACCATGACTTCTCCCTGTCCTGAAGCTCACTCCTCGGACGACGAAGATGTCGTGCATCTTGAGGTGGGGCTGGTTATCTTAGAAGTGCTCAGGTACAGGCGTCCCCCCTCCTCTCGTGGCTCATCTTGCTCCGTCAGTCTTGCTCTGCGACCTCCCATGTCGCCCAAGCACTTTCCAATGCCCTCTTGCTCCTCTTGCTTACGGCATGCCTCTCAAATCCAAGCCAAAAGATTCTCTCTGAGCTCCACCTTGGTTTTTGACATTTTCGCCTTGGGATCCTTGGGGAACGGTCCTTCTTCGCATCCCCATGCTGGCCACGGTCGGTCCCCGATCCTACCTGCAAGGGGCGATGGTGGTTAACCTTGCATACATGTAGGCCTCATTGACACCATTGCTCGGTAGGCGGTAGCTATATTCTAACATGAGACATTACGGTCCGCTACCTCTGAGCCATGAGCTGGCTGTCTCTCTCTCCGCAGCTGCCAATCTTGTCATGGGTGGAGCGGGCAAGCCACTCTTCCCCTCTATACAATCTTGGGATCCTCCACCTCCCTCACAAAGTGTTTCTACCCCTGCTCTTCAGACTACTGATGTTGAGGACAACCTCATGATTGCATCTGAGCACACCTCTGCTGCCCCCCTGTTGTTGTCTCTCCCTACTTTTCTTCCTCTAGAGGTTGGTGTCTCTCCTGTGCGCGCGACCTCCTGGCTGGCGCCACCCAAGCCGCCTGCCTCGAGGCGCAGCTCTCGCTTGATCCTTGCTGAATAGGACCGTTACATATCGGTGGTGGACAAGGCGGTGATGCGCAAGCAACAGCTAAACGAAGGGTCTAGCAAGCTGACTAGACGTGTCGGCAAGCTCAATATTGACGATCTGCTGGCCGTCACGATCGATGATGATCACCCTCTGCCTGATAGCGATGTCAATGTCCTTGCTACAGCTTGCGACATAGCTGCGGACGAGCTCGGCAACAACTCTGCTCTGCTGCCTGTCGATGGCCCATGATAGAGTCCTCTCGGCTGGGCTAGGCCGCCCCAGATCATCTCGCCACCACTCCTCCTATTGGATATGCTTGTTCTACCGGGCCCATGAGCTTTGCTACCTATCTCGGACCTGCCTCCCAAAAGTCTCGCTTTGCTAGAGTTGTATTGTCCATCCGGCTCTTAGAGCCTTTTATTTTTCTTGTTCTGTTTTCTTTGGGCCTTAGAGCTTGCCCTTGTAACTGTGTTGTAATTCGCACTTCATTTATGCTAAGAATCAAACAACGTGGCCTTTTCTTTTTTCCCAGTGTTGCCTTTCTGCTGCTTCCTTATTTCTATGTTAATTAAACTTCTTTTCATGTGTTGGAATGTCCGTGGCCTTGGGCAATCTCGTAAGCGAGATGATGTGAGAGCTGCCATTGACTCGCTTCCTCCCTCCGTTCTCTGTCTCCAGGAGACAAAGCTCTCTGATATCACTACCTTCCTTGCCTCGTCTCTCCTTCCTTCTACTCTCCGAACTTTTGTCTACAAGCCTGCTGAAGGCATGTCGGGAGGTATTCTCACGGCCTGGAACGACTCCATCCTTGAGCTCATCGATCACTCGATCGACGCTTCTCAGTTACTACCACGTTCTCCTTCCGAGCCGACAACCTAACCTTCTCCATTATAAATGTTTATGCCCCTTGCATCCACATGTTAAATCCCACCTTCCTTGCTTTCGTGGAAAATATTATTACAAGCATCTCCCATCCTATAGCCCTTCTGGGGGATTTCAACCTTGTTCGGAAACCACAGGAAAAATCTTCGGATAATTTCAATGCTACGGAAGCCACCTGGTTCAATGATTTCATCAACAACTCTAACCTGATCGAGCTACCCTTGCTTGATAGACAGTTTACCTGGTCTAATCACCAACACCCACCGATCTTGGCTCGTCTCGACCGCATGTTGGTCAATTCTAATTGGAGCACCACTCTTCCAAACTCCACCCGCACCTCTGTTGCCCGACCAACTTAGGATCATGTTCCCCTCTACCTCGAAGCCTTGTCCAAGGCGCTCCGCAGCACCATCTTTCGTATGGAAAATTCTTGGCTATCTCATTCTACCTTCCGGCCTATTGTCTCACAAAACTGGCAAAGCGTCGGCCCATAACATGACCATCTATCATGTGTCAGTAAACTGTGACTCAAACTTAAGCGCATCAGATCGGCTGCCAAAATTTGGGCCCGGTCTCGTCGCCTCCCTTCTATTTACAGCAACCGCATGCGGTCATCTCTCTTCTTGATCGCTGGAGGAGACTCGTTCTCTCTCACATCTTGAATCCGTCTCGCTCCCTTGCAAAAATTAATCTCGAGAAGATGAATAATGCAAAGCATCAAGGCCAATGTGACAAAATTAAGCATTGTGTGCTTGGCGATGACAACTCAAATACTTACACCTTTGTGCCTCTGGGCGCCTTAGAAAAAACCAAATAAAAAACCTTGATAATGATGATGGGAACACCATTTTCTCTCACGAGGCAAAAGCCTCCATTCTCCACCAATTCTTTAAAAATCTCCTTGGACAACCTCTCACTTCCTCCGACGACCTAAGCCTCCACACTCTGATTTCCTCCACCTCCTCACCCCTTCCCAAGATTCTCTCACTAGGCCTTTCACTATGGGCGAGCTAAGGCGGTGTTTTCCATGGATGAAAACTCCAGTCCGGGCGAATGGCTTTGGCCCTGCCTTCTACAAATGTAATTGGGACCTTGTCAAAAATCACCTCATGGAATCGCTCAACAATTTCCACTCCCTTACTACTGACTTGCGTCCTATCAATCAATCCTACATTGTTCTCCTTCCAAAAGATTGGGGCTAATCGCATACGAAAACTTTCGACCTATCTCCCTTCAAAATTGTTGTCTAAAGTTTCATACCAAATGCCTCACTATTCGCCTCGGACCTTATCCCTTCCTTATCCACCACGACCAAACTGGTTTTATTTCGGTCGCTATAGCGGAAAACTTTGTTTATGCCGCAGATATTGTCCAAACCTGCCATAGGCGCTCTGCCCCCGCCGCGGTCTTTAAACTCGACTTCCGCAAAGCCTTTGACTCCATCAGTTGGGAAGCCTTAGACAAAATCCTTCTCGCCAAAGGATTCCCTAAGCTTTGGCGGTCGTGGATTAAAATGCTCAACCTTTCTAGCAAAACGACCGTCCTCCTCAACGGCATTCCGGGGAAATGGATCCAGTGTCGACGTGGTCTGCGGCAAGGGGACCCCCTATCTCCCTTTCTATTTAACATCGTTGCAGACGTTCTTCAACAACTCCTCCTCCATGCCTCGTGACAAGGTCTTCTCCTCCACCCCCTTGTCGATGATCTACCTTGTCCTATTCTCCAATACGCCGATGACACCCTCATCATTATTAGAGCCATCCCTAATCACGTCCAAAATCTCAAAACTCTTTTAGACGAATTCTCTTTGGCCACAGGCCTTACCATAAACTTCCACAAGAGCACTTACGTTCCTATAAAAACTGGGCCTAAGGTTGCTGCCTCTATGGCTTCCACCTTTGGATGTGTTATTTCCTCCTTTCCCCAAATTTATCTTGGGCTCCCTCTCTCCACCTACAATCTTCGCCTCTCTGACTATATTCCGATCATGTCCAAATGCGACATGCGTCTTTCTGGTTGGCGTGGCCGTGCTCTCCCCATCGGTGGGCGCCTTCTCCTGGTCAACTCTGTTCTAACGGCGATGCTCGCCCATGCTATGAGCGATGGACTGCTTTCGGCCGGAGTCGTTGCGGCTATTGACAAACGCCGCAGAGCTTTTCTCTGGACCGGGGACGACTCGTGCACCGGAGGGCAGTGCAAGGTCGCTTGGACTCAAGTTTGTACCTCTAAGGACCGTGGGGGGCTGGGGGTTCTTTCAATCTCTAACCAGAACTCCGCACTTCTTGCGAAGTTCCTCACAAAAATCCACTCTAACACGGATGCTCCCTAGGCTTGCTGGTTCCGTGCATTGCACGGTCCGAGACACAGGAGATCCACACTCTCTTGACACCCCATCCGGAAAGATATTGTGGCGGCCTAAGCTCCTTCCGATCCATCTCCATTGTCAACATCGGGACGGGTCTTCCAGCTGCTCGGCTCGACAATTGGCTTGGGGACACCACTCTTAGTGAACGCGCTACCCACTCTCTTCTCGCACTCTACCAAGCGACACATCTCTGCTCGAAGGCTCTCCTCCATGGCTGGAAAACTCCTCGTCCCGCGTCTCACCCATGCGCCGAGGCGACATGAATTCCTGCCTCGATCTTCTCTCCATCCAACTTCAACCACAAACGCGGACTCTAGATTATGCCGATTTACTAACAAAAACTTTCAAACAAAAGCTTCTATGTCAACTCTTGCACATGCAGCTAGACGAGAGAGCGAATTTTTGGCATGATCAAGGCAAGTAAGATCTTTGGCTGGTACACCGATGGAGATTACCAACAAATGAGAATGTTTAGACACGGCCTTTCCTCCTCGCCAAGTGCCCTCCGCACGGAAGACGAGGATATCGACCACATGCTTGCTCATTGTCCTAGAGCCCGGAAGTTTGGGGCACTCTTACATCAAACTCTCCTCCAAACAGGTTTGAAATGGGACCCCGATACCAAACCATGGAGGAAAACACAATTCAGACATTGCATGGAACATTTGGAAGAGAAAAAATGCCCTCGTGTTCAACAAGATTGACGAAGACCTTACGATGATCCAACGTAGGTACATCGAAGACCTTCGCCTTTGGGCGTTCCACTGTACCACGCCTCGCTCCTCTCTCTTAATCAATACGTGGTGTAATAGTTTCGATCCCCCTTGAACCTTCTGACCCGGATGTATCTCTCGCTATTCCAAAATTATAAAGAATTGTACCAGTTTGATTTGGAGGTATTAGCATTGGGGGTACAAATACTTGCAACTAAGGAGCAAACTCATACAACATGTTGAAAAATGGGGCCAGGTAGTACACAAAGTATACATGCGGATTGTATTTGGTACACAGCCCTTATGCAGCCGACACGTGTATGCCATGTCATATCCACCCTGGCGCGTAACATTTGCAGAAAACCCCCTAGCTTCGCCTCTTATTTTTCTCAGCGGTGTAGCCAGATAAGACAGAACAGACCGCACCTGACCGCCGCACCACGCGGTGCCCTGTCGTCCACACGATGTGCCCGCACCTGTCCTCCACACGCTGCCACGCTTCCTTTTCTCTTCCTAGCTCCGCCGCCTCTGCTCTTCCTAGCTCCGCCGCCTCTGCTCTTCCTAGCCCCGCCGCCTCCTCGCCGCTTCTTCTGCCCCAGCTCCGCCGCCTCCTCTTCCTAGCTCCGCTGCCTTTGCTCTTCCTAGCTCCGCCGCTCGCTCTTCCTAGCTCCGCCGCCTCGCCCCAGCTCAGCGCCTCTCGCATGATGCCTAGCTGGAACGACGGGGAAAGTTCCAGCCAATCGAGGCTCGGGGTAAGTTTCGCCTCTCTCTCTCTCTGTTAGGGTTCATAGCAATTTGGGGAACATCCATGATTTGCTATCGATTGAGCTCGTGTGTATATGTTTGATTAGGAGTTCATGGCGATAGACTACGCTCCAGATCGCACCGATGATCCCAATTTCAATGGGATTGCCAGGGGGTGCTCAGAAAGGTGTTCTGGGCATAATCTGGAGCCAAAGAGATGTGTTGCATTTGAAGGCACAAACACCGGGAGAAGATTTTACATGTGCCCTATTGAGAATGTGAGTTTTCTGCCTACCAATGCTTGTATTGTGTGTGCCTTTTACATTTGTACATGGAGCCAAACAGATGAGTTTTCTATTAGCACTGCACAGTGCACTTTCAGTTAGTCCAGGAGTAGTGCAGGGTTTTAGTTAGTGCCAATAAGATGTCAGTTAGTGCCAATAAAATGTACATACACTTTCAGTTAGTGCCAATAAAATGTCAGTAGTGCAGGGTTTGCAGTAGTGCAGGTTTCAGTAGTGCAAGGTTTCAGATCAATAAGGTGGTTTCAGAGTGTGGTTTGCTAAGATGTCCTTCAGAATGCTTTGGCAAAGATGTACATACACTGCACTAACTGACATCTTATTAGCATTGTGTTAGTGCTAATAAGATGTACATACACTGCACTAACTGACATCTTAGTGACTAACTGACATCTTAGCAAACAAAGATGTACATACACTGCAAATACACTGCTTGTAATTTCTCATATGCTAATATGATCAACAATGTGTGCTAATATGTCCATATGGTAATATGCATTCTTATATTCTCTGCCACTTTCATGTGCTTTGGATTGTGTTTTGGAAAAAGATTGAATTGTTTGCACTAAATTTATGTGCATTTTTATTTGTAGGATGCCTTGAACTGTGGTTTTATATCTTGGGTAGACGACCAAGATTGGACAGATGCCCTTCAGAATGCTTTGGCAAAGTTCTGGTCCATGTATGATGATGCCAACACTTGCAGAATTGAGGAGAGGGTGGAGAATGGCAAGCTGCTGTCTCAACTAGCTGAGGAGAAGACCAAGGCTGAGAAGAAATATGCAAGCCTGATGGCTGATGTTGGTAGGTTTGTGGATGATTCTCAGAAGAAGGTGATGGAGCAAAACTTGGCACTGCTGAATGGTAAGACTGAACTTGAAATTGTGGAGATGGAGAAGGAGAGGGATGCTCTGAAAACTGCAGTGGATATCTTTGAAGCATGTGCGTAAAAACACAGCGATGTGATGAAGACAAGGAGAAGAAATGGGAGGAAGAAAGGGATGCTCTCAAGGATGAAAAGAAAAAACTGGAATACATGTTGTATGATCTGCTCAAAGCTGGTGATGACAACAAGGAGAAGGTGAAAAGGATAAAGGCCATAGTTGATGAGTGATTTAGAATGCAATGTACTGTCATTTTAGTCTTGTTGGTGATGACAACAAGTTGTGTAATTCATGTTGTAGTAGTACTTGTTGACCTGCTGTTAAATTTGAACAAGTAATGTTGTAAAATTTGAACAAGTAGTATTTGTTAAGTTGTTAAATTTGAGTTGTTAAATTTGAATGTGCATTGCCATCATGTTTAAGTTGTTAAATTTGAATTTAACAGCAATGCTAGCAGTGCATTGCCAATAGTGCATTGCCAAACAGTGCATTGCCATCATGTTTAGCAGAGTGCAGGATTTTTAGCAGAGTGCAAGATGCCAACAGTGCATAGCCATCATGTTTGATGTTGAAATGTGCCACTGTGTTGTAACATCACCACTCTATTTTAATATGCATTCAATATGCACTAAGATGGCACATAAACCCTCTCCTCCCCTGTTCTCCCCTCCCCTGTTCTCCTATCTTATTTTCCCCTTCGACACAGAAACCCTCTCCTTTGTTCTCCCCTCCCCTGTTCGAGCTCAGTCGTCGATGATGGAAGTGCAGCCGAAGGAGGAGGGGGAGGTCTGCACCCTGCGCCGCACTGGAAGTGCAATGAAGGAGGAAGCAGCTGGCGTTGCTTGATTTGGCTCGGTGGCGAAGGAAGAGCCGCCGCCGGTCCCCGGTCGAGCTCAGATCTTTGGGGCCAAAGCCGAGGCGCGGGGGAGCGAGCTCACATCGTGCTATCATCGACTTCAAGAGGAGAATGATGCTCGAGGTACATTCATGTACAATGTTATTCATCAAATCTCAAGCGGCCCAAATTTCATCCACCGAGCTCTCCGAGGTGATTAAGATCACGGCTCGTAGAGGAGCAACCTTTGTTTCATTTTGTTTCTAAGCAAGATTTATAAGTTTTGCTTTCGAGCAATGTCGTCGGCCCCAACTCCTGAATCGAAGTGCCACCTTCATGGGTTCCTAGAGTTCTGAGGTTGCACATCTCGGTGCTCTGCAAGAAAAGTGCAGGAATAGTCCAGAGTTCTGTGAGGAGAAGAAGTACAGGAGTTGGTTGCCTTTTGGGTAGTTAGTTGCCTTTTGCCTTCAGATAAGTGCAGGTGTAGTGCAGGAGTAGTGCAGGTGTAGTGCAGGAGCAGTGCAGGTTTCAGTTAGTGCAGGAGTAGTGCAGGTTTCAGTTAGTGCAGGTGTAGTTTGGCACTATGTACTTTGCAACCTTTTGGTAAAATATGAAGAAGATGTTATGTTTTCATATTAGATATTGAAACATCCAAAATTATAGTACCCAAGTTCAATGCCAGTTCACTCATGAACTATGGTTTGCAGACAATGTTGTAAAATATATAAGCAAGTTCAATCATGAACTATGGTTTCCATTACACAAGTTCATATCTGAACTAAGCCAAAAAATTGTAGAAAACACCACTTCTTGGGTTTCTTTTCAGATTGGTGCATTTTGGGTAAGCACCAGTTCTTCTTGGGTTTCTTTAGGCACTGTCTCATTCAGGTCTGGGACAGCAAATCTTCCTTCAGTGTCATCACCAAATAGCATGTAATGAACTGATCCAGGTCCTGTTTTGTATCCTCTTTTCCTTCTTTTTGGTCTTTGAAGTGCCGCCTTCACTAGCATCTGACTTCCTGGAGGCCCTGCCTTTCCCTTTTGCTTCTCTTTGAGCTTTTGCACTCCCTCTCCCTCTTTGAGATGTTGCACCTCCTCTCCCTCTTTGAGCTGTTGCACTCACTCTTTCAGAAGGTGAGCTATCCCTTTCTGCTCCAGTCACTCTTCCTGTTCCTCTTCCTCTCAAACTCCCTCTTGTCTGAGCAGTAGTTACTCTTCCTCTTCCAGCTGGCATAGCATCTCTTGCAGCAGCAAGAAATAAACTCTCCTCTGGTAATGGGCCAGTTTCCCTTTGTAGTGGTACAAATGAAGCTTCCTGCACTAACAAAAAACTAAGTAATTATGCTGAACTGCTAAAATTCAGTGTGAAAATTTGAAGAGTGCAAGAATACAACCTCCTGGCCCATCCTATATACCATCATGTGGACTTGATTGCTTGGATCATTTTGAGGATTTGGATTTAGAGGGATAATGTCAGGCAACAAGAATTTCGGTGAGAATTGTACTAACAGAGACAACTCATAGAAAGCTGCATTGACAATTCATTGAACAAACTGGAGAATGTGTGGTCGTGTCCATCCCCATTATCACTGTCAAATGCATCTCCTTGCTCTTGATCTTCCTCACCTAACAATGCATTGGCTATCTTTTCCATGTATTTGGCATGCCCTTTCTTATTGTGGTCTGCATTTCCACATATAGAACAATGCATTTTCAGGCCAGCCCTAGTAAGAGTCTTGGCACCATTTTTTTCTACCTCCTCTAGTGTTTTCTTTCTATTCTTCTTAGGCCTCCCCATTACTTTGGTAAATAGTGGTGGGTGTACAACCACTCCATTCATCTTCTCCCAATGGCATCTAGCTCTCAGTGGATACAAGTAATGTGCATATGCCTTCTTGTGTGTGTCAATGGAGTAGCAGCTATGCACAAGTTTTTCAGGATCAATTATGTCCTCTCTGCAACAAGCAATAGCATGATGACAAGGTATCACACTTAGCTGCCATTTCTTACAGTCACAGGTCCTTGCTTTAAGATCAACAATGTAGCCACCTTCTACTTCTGATGAACTCACTTTGAACACCCCTCCACCAAGACTTTCCATCGGATGCCTCGCCTCCAAAAGGTATTTGTCTAATTTCTTCTTGATTTTTGGACAAATGATGCCAGCCAATCTTGATTCCTTATTTTAGTAACAATCATATGCATGATCTTGTAGAACACATTCTCTAGCATGGAAAGCATTGGCATTTCTCTTCCCTCTAAGATGTAGCTGTTGAACACTTCAGAATGGTTGTTCAAAAGCATATCACATTTTGGGAAGTCATTGAAGAATGCTTTAATCCATGTATTTGGTTGTAATTCTTCAACCCAAGCAAAAGCTTCTTCACTATCTGCCTTCAATTTGTCCATCCTTAGATTCCACTGAGGTATGTTGGTTGCCCTTGCTATGCTCCATAGATCATTCTTGAGTTTCTCCCCTTTGTGCTTCTTGTGAAAGTTTTGGTACAAATGCCTAACACAAAATCTGTGCTCAGCATCTGGGAACACTTGCTTCACTGCCTTAATGAGGCCTTTTTGTTTGTCACTCATTATTGTGAATGTGGATGTATTGGTGATGCCCAAGTCATCTCTCAATGTGGTTAGGAACCACTCCCAAGAACTAGTACATTCCACTTCAACAACCCCAAATGCTAGTGGGTAGATGCAATCATTGGGATCAATACCCACTGCTGTTAGCAAAATCCCCTTGTACCTTGTTTTGATGTGACAACCATCTATGCAAATAAAAGGCCTACACCCTTCAAGAAATCCCCTTTTGCATGCAGCATATGACCAATATAGTGTAGCCAAATGCTCCTTAACTTCTCCATCTTTTGTGGACTGATTTGTGGTAAGGAAAAATTTTGAGCCAGGGTTTTTTGTCCTAAACTCATGGCCATAGTCACACAGCAAATTAAATCTGTGCCTCATCACCATGTATTTTGGTCGAGCCCTTTCTTGCTCTTCTTAATTTCCATCTGTTAGGAGTCAAGTTGAACTTTCTCTCAGATTTTAGTTGCAAAGTTGGTAAATCCATCTTCCGGTTGTCTCGAATTCATCTATGAAGTACTACGCTAGAAAAGATGATGTTAGTGCCTTTAGCTCCCAAACTCTTTCACACTTGTGTGCACCACAATATTGTCTTCACACATTTACATCCCGCTATCCTTTGATGCCTTTAGGAACCATGTGCACACTCCTGTTGAACACTTTCCAACACACACAACATTGAGTCTAGCTTGTTCATTTCTAATTTTATGAAGGTTCACTCTTTCATTAATGTTGTATGCTTTGATTGCTTTCATTAGCTCTTCTATGCAAGAAAAGACCATGCCAACCTTGAATTGTGGCACCTCCATGTCAACTTCTGCTTTGAACATTTGAAATCTGTACTTCAACTCCTCCTCTTGCTCTTTTGTCAAACTGAGGTCTTCATACTGATACCCTGCATCATCCTCTTCTTCAACCATTTCCACCATTTCATCATGATCATTCACATCCTTGTCAACTGTTGCTTCCCAGATGTCATCATCACCATCTTACGCATCATAATCACCATCATAGAAATCAATCAGATATCTTCTCCCTCTTCTTCTTCATACTCTACCATGCCAAGTTCATGTACCCTAGCCCTCTTTGCCACTCTAGTAGCACTTCCATGGCCATCTTCTTCATCATCTTCTGCCCAAATAATAGCACTCTGCTCTTTCTCAACTACTGGTTGCTCCAAAGGCACTCGCTCTTTCTCAACTGCTGGTTGCTCCAGTGCACTCTTCTCTTTCTGAACATTGCCATCTGATGGGTGCTACCTTGGATTGATAATTACATCTGGCCTGAGCCCCTTGAGAAAATTTCCATGATCAACTAAAACTTGCAACTGCTTGTGCTTCTTGGCAGCTACAATCATTGACACAATATTAGCATCTTCATCAATGCACACAAGCCCACCATATTTGAGTTCTCTCCCAGGTAAACACCAAAACAAACTTAACCACTCAGTTATCACACACCCTAGCTCGACTATAAAATCATGTATCCATAGTAGTGACCATGTCTCACATCTGCAATTGTCAAAAAAGTCAACTGTCCCTTCCACATAATCTATATCACCTTCCAATCCATATAAGAATCCATAATGCTCAATTGCCAATGTAAACTTGTCTGGGTCATCACCTGCATTGCAGTACACAATTCATCAAATAACTGAATAGCAGTGCATAAATTCAGTAAAGCACAAATTCAGTAAAGCACAAATTCCGTTAATCGTAGTACAAAAAAGAAGCTTTCATGCACACCAATCACACATAGATCACACCCAAGAACAGATATATAACAACAAAGCATTTGCTATCTCAGTATTTTTGTTGCACAAAATTCAACAAGTAGACCACCTTTCTCAATCAAAACAAGGCGTAATTTTTGTGCATCCATCAAATTCGTAAAAAGACCATATTTTCTCTGAATCTAAAACATGGCACTATCCATCGACATCTCTAACATCTGGAACAACATCTCAACATGCCCCAAAGTCGTTCAACACCATTAATTTTGCACAAAGGGGATCCGAACACAGGATCGATGCCAAGAAGACAGTGAGGCCAACCGCATGATGAACATCTGACCACAAGACACTAGGGGGATCATGGCCATTACCCTGACCATGTCCATTACCCTGACCATGGCAACCAAGAACCCTGACTAAACAGACGCAACCAAGAACCCTAGGTAAATCCATGGAGGAGGACGAGCTAGAGCAGCAGGATGGGACAAAGAAGTATGTGAGAACACATACCATAATCGGGCGCCTCCATATCCCACCGACGGTAGTAAGGATCGTCGGCCATGGCGGCCTAGCTCCGCTCCTCGTGGGCGGCGGCGCTCCGCTCCTCGTGTACGCCGCGGCAGTGGCGAGAGGACAAAGCGAGAGGACAAAGAGTACGAGGTAAAGTGCAGGGCGGGGAGGCAGTGGCGACAAAATAGCCGATCACATGAGGTGGGGTGGGTCCTAGCTACTGATACATGTACTAATTCATTAATTGGTCGGAACAAAGAGTTCAAGTCATTAAATGTCACCCCCTGTCTCCAACTGCTGCAATGTGAGATTGTCCAACTAGCAAAGGTTGTTTCTGCAAAATTCCAAATCCTACGTGGTTCCTAGTTGGCCTCTTTTCGGACTGTGATGTACTAAACTAGCAAGGATCGTATACTTTATGTACCGTCTGGCCCCATTTTGCAACATGCACTAGTGGAGAACGTTGCATGCGTCCCGGTTGGTAAGGGACATTAGTCCCGGTTGCCCAACCGGGACGGGGCAATCGGGACTAAAGCCCGAACCTTTAGTCCCGGTTGCCCCACCAACCGGGACAAAAGATCATACACGTGGCCGCTGCTCTGTGCGAGGGGGAGAGGACCTTTAGTCCCGGTTTTTAAATTTTTTTTTTAAAAAAATTTAAATTTTTTTTTTAAAAAAAATTTAAATTTTTTTTTTCAATTTTTTTTAAACCTTTGAATTATTTACTTGTTAATCTCCAACATCTCTCATTTTTCTAATTTATACTTAATCTTAGTTCAGATCATACTTACAGTCAAACTTCCCATCCGGTCACCCATCCTAGCACTACTCCACTTCAAAGACGCTTTAACTTTCATTCCATCTCTCCCTGTGAAGAACTAATATATCTTGTTGTCAAGACTAGTATATCAATCTTATTAACTCATATGATATGTGACACGTTTTTATTTTTTGAAATTAAGAACAACTATTTTTAGTAAACAACAATAAATAATTAATAATAACATTTTATTCTAATGAAAGTAAAAACTAATTAAATTAATATTTTATTCATTTTTGCCATTTATTCATTTAATATGACATAAACAATATCTCAAATCTGTAAATCGAAATTTAACAAATAATATATCCATTATTATCAGAAAAATGCGAGGAATTCAAATATGACATAAAAAAATACTAAAATAATTTAATTTCTGAAATAATTTTTTTCTTTTCAAATTTTAAGAATCCAAAACGGCCTAAGTATGTTGAAATCAAAGAGCTAATTTTTTCTGCACGTTTTGATAGGTTGAGCGCTTCGTCTAATTTTCTCTTTTGTACGTATTGATAGGTTCTCGTCGTTGAAGCAATAATATCTTACTCTTACATGCATTGCTAGGAATCTACTAGGACTATCTTTTCTCGGTTTAGCATTTACATAAACATCAGAAAGGCTGCGTAATGCAAAGTACTTGTCTCCATTCTTTTGCACTAACGATGAGTGAACCACCAGCTATTTGTTTGTTCCTCAACCAACTGTCTCCATTCTTTTGCACCAGGTTTCAGTCGAACTATGAATATGGTAGCATCGAAAATGTGTGTCAAAAACTATAATGGACAATCAACAACACATCATAAATTAGGTTCGCTGATGCATTTTGGTAGCTAGCTCATGGCCTGGTTGAGTCTTGTTTGCATCTTGTGATGTTGAACAGTTTTGGTAGCTAGCTCCATTTTTATAACCTTTAGTCGGTTCAGATCACCAACCGGGACTAAAAGTGCTTGATGCCAATCCCTTTAGTCCGGGTTGTGTCTGACGGGACTAAAGGTCACCTTTAGTCCTGGTTGGTGATCTGAACCGGACTAAAGGTCCGTCATCGAGCACCTTTTAGTCGATCTGACTAAAGGTCCCGCTTGACCTTGACTAAAGATTCTTGGCGTTACCGTTGGAACCGGGACTAACGCTCATATTAGTCAAGGTCCATAACCGGATTAATGCTTCCAGGGTGGACGTATTTACTTTTTTCTACTAGTGATGTTGTATGAGTTTGCTCCTTAGTTGCAAGTATTTATACCTCCAATGCTAATACCTCTTTGATTTGATATAAAATGGTTCAGACCCCGTAGTCCCGCTCAAAAAAAAAAATGCCTAAATCCATATCCAAATGAGTACTACTAGTTCTATTTCAAGAAAAAGACAGGGACAAAGGTGCTCGCGACCAAATAAATTGACAGGACAACCGACATGCATGGTCTATTATCTCGTTGTCTGGTTGTCTAACGCTGGAATAGATAACGATCAAGGAAAACACACGTCAAGGTCTAGGGGATCTGGGGATGCATGCATGTATATGTATGGGCATGAGTACGGGTCGGTAAGCTTCACCCATCAGACGTGGTGTTGGGCCGCTTCGCGCCGAATGTCCGGTAGTTCCCGTCAGTCTTGCTCAGACACTGACCGGTGCTGGCCCGTTTCTGGGCGCTGCATGCAGCGAAATTCCCAGCACATTTCCTGCTCAATTTGGCACCCATACATTGATTGTTTCTTCATTTCCTTACTACTTCTTCACTCTTTTTTATGCTCGCTTATCTACGTGTTTGCGGTGTTGCGTGTGGGAAACTGCCCGATCTTTGTCCAGGATTAGAGCATCTCCACTCGTCTATCCAGGATATCGATTCAGATGCCGAAAATCGGGTACCAGATGTTAGGTCTGTTGCCCTGATTGGACGTATTTTGGTCTGGTCTAGCCGAACCGATCTCCAATGCGCCAGGGGACGCCGGACCGCAGGCGTGGTAAAGCTCGCCGGCGAGATAGTCCAATCCCCACCCACTCCACTCAGACTGTGACGAAGAGCTCCCAGCGCCCCCTTTCGCCATGACTTCCCGGCGGAGCTCCCCCACGCCGAAACATGCCCACGCCTCTAGATACGCTCGCCGTAGTTGTCGCCCACCTCGACGCCCGCTCCGCCGCCACTTTCGCCGACCGAACTTCGTCGTAGCTCAGCTTCGCTGCGTGCTCCCACCACCACGCCCGCCAAGTGTTCGGCATTTGGCCGGATTCGTCCATGGACTCCGACGACAACGAGATACTCGCCATGGACTCCAACGACGAAGAGATACTCGCCATGGACTCCGACAACGAGGAGATGCTCGTCGTACTCCTGGAGGAGGAGAGCGCCGAGGTCGCCGAAGGTGAATAGCACTTGCAGATCCTCGCATCGCTCGTCCAGCTGTACATGCAGATGGCGAAGCCGAAGCGCGGTGGTTCGGCGCTAGGTCGCCGGAAGTGCAAGGTGAGACAAAGGATAGAAGGCTACTGTATGTTGTACGCTGACTACTTCGCCGACCAGCCACTCCATGGAGAGGACGTGTTTCGCCGCGTTTGAGATGAGCGAGCTCTTCCTCAAGATCGTGCATGCCATCCGGGAGTTCGACCCCTATTTCCTTTGCAAGAAGGACTGCACCGGCTTGGTTGGATTTTTCTCGCTTCAGAAGTGCACCGTGGCGATGTGGTTGCTTGCATATGAAGCGCCGGCTAACAGTGTCGATGACTATCTCCGTATTGCCGAGTCCATCGCCATTGATTGCTTGTACAGGTTCTGCAGGACAGTGATTGCAGTGTTCGAGGAAGAGTACTTGAGATCACCCACTGCTGAAGACACTGCTCGAATCCTCGCAGTCAATGAAAGTAGAGGATTTTCGGGTATGCTTGAAAGCATAGATTGCATGGATTGGAAGTGGAAAAACTGTCCATTTGCATGGCAAGGAATGTACAAAGGCCACAAAGGAGGTTGCACTATGATACTTGAGGAAGTTGCTACACATGATCTTTGGATCTGACACTCCTTCTTTGGCATGGCAGGATCGAACAACGACATCAACGTCCTCAACTCCTCAACTGTCTTTTCCAAGTTTGTTGAGGGTCATGCTCCCCCTGTAAAATTTGAGATCAGCGGGCACCACTACAACAAGGGATACTATCTAGCAGATGGTATCTATCCAAGATGGCCAATATTTATGAAGACTATCTCAAACCCAATGCTTCCCAAGCATTCTCACTTTGCCATGGAACAGGAAGCTTGCGGGAAGGACGTGGAGCGGGCATTTGGTGTGCTCCAGCAGAGGTTTGCAGTTGTTCGGTTCCCTGCTATGACCTGGTCGAAAGATCAGACGTGAGAAGTGATGAACTGTTGTGTGATCTTGCACAACATGATCATCGATGATGAGAGGAAGGATCCAGTGAGTTTGCTCGAGGAGGACGAGCCATACTACAGACATGATCCTCTTGCCGAGTCTGATCATCAGGTGCCTCCAACCTGAGCTGCATTCATCGTCATGCGTCAGGAGATCCGAAATCCGGCGATGCATCAACAATTGCAGGATGATCTTATTAAGCAACTATGGATACGCAGGGGAACACGTCGTAGATGTCGAGCATGAACTGGCCGAACTTGGTCGAAATATGTTGTATTTTATAGCTGACCGAACTATGTTTAAAATTTCGCCGAACTTTGGTCGTAAAATGTTCTGTATTCAATGTATGCCGGACTATGCCGAAATCTGTACGAACTTGAGCCGAATTTGAGCGGAAACGGACGACCTGAGAACTCGGGCTGGTACGCAAGTGGTAAACTAGACATACCCAGACTATAAACTTACTTCGTTCAGCCAAATTTTGGTCCGAATTTCGTTCTAAGTTTGACCAGAATTCTCGTGCGGGTTCCTTCGTGACGCTGATGGATGACTGGAGTAGTACTTCATAGCAACAAAAAAAAAATATCATCGACTTCGTGACTAGTGTTCTGGGCTTTTTGCGGGCTGCATTTTATTTGGATACAGACCAGCAGCGGGCCAACTCCACCGCTTCCATGAAACTGCCCTGCACCTTCCTGATCCTGCCGCAGAAGTCAAAGAACCACTCACTCCTTTTGTCCTAGGACAGACACACCCACGATCAGTCACGGATCCAGGACAAACGACCTGCAGACTTCGAGGTCAACACGCGCGCAGGGCCAAAACCCAGAGTCCTCGTCCCAGGATTTAAATAAGAATGCCGCTCTCGCACAGGGAACATCTCGACATCCAGACAGCAGCTCACTCACTGTCTGAGAGTGTCTACTTACTAGCTGAACTAGCCACACCGTCCAGTCGTCTCTGATCTGCATACACGGCTCGATGTTCCGGAGGCTCGCCACCTGCTTGCTCGTCGTCGTGGTCGCCGCCGCGCTCCTTCTGGCCAGCAGCGCTGTCGCCGCGCATCGCCTCCCGCGCCCTCTTCCTCCAGGTAGGCAGACGTTCGTTCATCCAACGAAATTTCCAGTTCTTAATGAGCTTGCGTATATATGTTCTGAATAATGGGTGCTCCGATTCTTAACGAGCTTTCCGTATATCTATATGTTATGAATAATGGGTGCGTCGAATCGATCGATATGGTTGCACTTTGCAGTGCCGCGGCTGGGCGACGAGGTGAGCGCGTGGGAGCGCGGCAGCCGGATCCGGGCGCGTGGAGGGAGTGAGCCGGGTGGGGGAGCCGCGACGGCGAGGCGGCTGGGGCAGAGGGCGTCGCTGGACAATCCTCCCTCGCCGAAACCCCACGGCTCGTCGGGCACCGCGATGCCTCAGCCGCCGCCTCCGCCGTCGGTCAACGAATAGGTGACGGCCCTGGTCGGCGGCAACGAGCTAGTGATGGTGGCAAATCCACGATGCTGGGCCTCGCTCGATCGATCTCCTGGTCTCTTCGGGGGTGTTGCGTGGGTATCCAGATCCACCACGTACCAGTGCGGGGGAAGAAGTACGTAGTAGCTACCTTGCTGCCATATACAGTGCACGAAAACTTTCGCTAGTGTGAAGGTTATTATATTACGGCTTGCCATGAAGTGGAGCGACAAGCCGGTGGAGCTTGAACTTGACTGCAATGTTTTTTTTCCTAATCGACCGGTCTCCACTTGCTCATCTGACTTCTATTATTAGAGATTTTTATAAGGCTATAATAATTCATATCATCTCTGTTGTAAAAGTGGATCATTCGTAAAATAGGGCAAGTCACCGTTCCGCAAATTTTGCAAGAACATAAGGTAGAACTATAATCTGGATTGGTTCAAGACCCGAGGGTCTGTCTCAAGTTTATGACCAAGACCTTCTTATAAACCCTATTGCTTAATATATCCCTTTTTACCAATAAAAAAATACCATCGCTTTTGTCTTCATTGCTTTATGTGAGACGTAATATAAGGTGCGATTAACGGCACACCGAATGGATTTGCTGATGAACAATGAACTCACCGTGATTGGAAATAAGAGAGGAGGAAAATTTTGGGTTCTCAAGGCTTAAAAGGGTCCCGATTGATCACTCATTTTTAGATCTTTTTCTATAATATATAATGATGTCCAACCATCTAATTCGATTAACTAAGCGGAGATGCTGCATCCAAGCACTCTGAAGTCGGCATCTCTAACTCCGTTAATCCCATCTACTCCCTTTGTTGCATATTTTAGCAATCCGAGTCTTATATTTTGCAACAGAGGTAGTATATATTTCTCCATGCACCCGACAAACAAATGGCAAAACACAGCTGCGCAAGCTTTACTAAGATCAATTCTAACAGATCTCGTAAAAATCATTAAATCACACATAAGGGATGTTGAAAATTTTGTTTATTTATTTACGGTATTTGGTTTCACGGTTTCTATTTGCGGAATCTATTCGGCTGGAACCCGGTGCAACACCACAAATCCATTTTTTCAGCATTTTGCCATTTCAACACATATATATGATTTTAGATAATTAAATGTAAATGACATCAATATAAACTAAATTATGAATGTTGTAAACATCACACAATGTGACAATAATCCAAATTACATAAATAGTTCAAATCCAACAAATAATAAATGGTCCGGGATGTAAATAATAGTTCATCCATCAAAATGCCATATGCGATCATCCACATAGCTGCTGAGATCTTTTGATATGGGCTAAACCTAATCAAGCCAACAACGTTCCTCTGGCAATAAAAAAAGCGACAATTGGCCTCGCAAGCCTTCCACACTCTTCACGAGCAACATTCTACTCATTCGATATCACCGACGAAATAGATGAACAGATGTCCGACGATTGATCCTCGCCACCTCTTCTTCTTTCTATCCCCGAGCTCCTTCACAACGAGAATCACGATCATTTTCTCGACATCCTCGTCAAAGAGAAAATGCTCATTATCTAACTCATCTGAGGACGTTGAGTCCTTGAAAAATAACTGTGTGCTCGGATCCCTCAGGTCCAACGATCTCATCTACAAAATAGATGCATAAAATCTATGTCAAATTTGATATGGCCGCAAGAACTACGAATGAATCACTGAAAAAAAGGAAATCAAATGAAATTTACCTCTAGTTCTGCGGGAACCGACAATCGGTGAGTGTTGAAGTTGTGGTCCAAATTCATAAGAAAGCTAACTTTGGCCTCCGCTACGCTTCGTCGTCGGCTAGGGTTGGTCGCTTCAACGAAAACCCATGGCATTATGTAAATACTCCCGTTATAGTTAATTTTTGTTTGCTAGCACTCATGTTTTTTCTCCATTTCTCTTTGGAGAGGTTTTTCCACATTAAAAAGATTGGGTCATTTGTGTGTGGTTTGTTCGTTCTTTCTTCTTTTGCTTGTCATATTTATAACAGCGAGGGTGATGTGGTTGATTCTAGGCAGCTTCCTCCAAATCAGCAGAAGGGCGGCGACTGCCTCTCCGGTGCAGCCCAATAGGGACACCTATAGCTCCTGTGAGGTCGAATCGAAGCTCTGTGCGGCATCCATGGTGTCCGCGAGCTTGATCATTTCTGCCGCGGAATGGATCTCTGACCAGCGGTCCAAAGGTATGGAATGCCTAGTAGTGGCTACCAATCTTTTACAGGTTTCTCCGTGGTACATGTATGTTTTTAGCATATTCCTCGTTCTCACGGGAAGACGGAAAAACCCTTGTTAGTATTTACATGTATATGGTTTCATACTCTGTCATTTTTTTCAGTTCTCTTGAAAAGGTACATGACTTTGTTTTTTTTTTAGCCTGACTACGGCGGGCTTACGCCGGCCTGAACTTTTCATAAAATCCAACTGGTTTGTTTACAGAGCTATTACAGGAAGAGGAACCAAGAAAACAGAGAAGATACAGCGAAACCTCTCAAGGCGGATCGTACCTATTACACCACGAATTTATTTTAGAGGAGGAGGAGGAGTTACATCTGAAAGCCCACAGTCTAATGTCTTCAAGACAGTTGTGAATAGTGACTTGAAGATTGTCATCTCTGATACTGAAAATCAAGGCGTTCCTACGCTTCCAAATGTTCCAAGCAATGGCAGTGTAGATGGTTCTTTTCTCGAAGGTGCAAGAGCTCGGTGAAAGAATTGAGTCAAGTCTTTCCGGGGGGGATCGAGGAAGAATTCCCAAACTTCACGCGCCCGATGACAGCCTCCAAGCAGGTGATACGTGTCTTCAGCCATGGGACACGAAGGGCAAGTTGCAGCGTTCGTTAACTGGTGGCGGAAGCGGCGTTCATTGGTGGGGAGACGGCGACGCCAGGCCAGCCAGAGGAATATTTTGTTATGAAAGAGGAAAGAGTTTGAAGATCTTGAAGCTATGCTCGTTTTTTTGAGAGGAAACCACACTATATTAAGCAAAGCAAGCCCGTCTCATTAAAAACCTTCCAGTCCCCTTAGGTACCCTTGAAGGAAAAGAGTGTGTCTGGAAACTTGTCCGCTGATCAGCACAGAGTATGGTTACACATTACAATCGTGGACAACAGTGTCCGATAGGCAGCTCGGTGTTGCACCACATAAGATACCAGAAGCGCCTGACTTTCCTAGTTGGGCTAGACTGTGCGCAGCAAGATTGCTACTACGGGGAACCTTAACTACAGAAATTTGAGTGAAAATCTTCAGGAGTTCCCTAGATTCCTCATACAGACACCAAAACCCTGATCTATTCGCCTCCTGACTGGAGAGAGCCTAAACCACACGAAGACAGTCAGACTCAATGATCGCCGGCCAACAGTTCAGGTGGATGAGGTGCTTCAGGCCCACAATGACGGCATGGATCTCCGCTTCTTCAGCACACATACAACTATGGATGGGTTTCCATTCTGAGAGGATAACAGTCCCTTCATGGTCACGAATAATGACACCAATTCCAGCCTTCCTTGAGAGGGCGTCCCAGCCAGCATCAACATTAGCCTTAACATCGCCAAACCGAGGGGCCACCCATGAGCTAGGGCCCAACGAGTCTGGGTGTACTATGGCATTGTTAGGGAGAAGCGGGGTCTTCCCCTTGTTGTCCGCCTTTGGATCATCTACAAAATTAAAAGAGTTGAGATAATTCACCAAATAAGGGACAGAAGCAGAGACCGAAGCTTTCCCATCACCGTGCACAATATTGTTCTTGTGGTGCCACACACGCCAGAAGAGGAAGATTAACCTAGCTCTCATATCAGTAGGCAGCTTATGAATGAGGACGAGAAGCCACTCCGGACCCGCGTCAGAGAAAGCCTCCTCCGAAGGAAGGGCCCAGGAGCTTCTGAGCTCCGCCCTGAGGGCTCTAGCAATGGTGCAGCGGACCAGCGCATGGTGCCCATCCTCAATATCTCTTCCACATATCGAGCAGAAGGGGTCCACATTTGGAATACGGTGTTGCAAGTTTAGTTTAACAGCAAGCGTAGATGTAGCAGCCTTCCAAGCAAATATTTTCAACTTCTGGGGAACCTTAGCCTTCCAGATCACATTCCAAATGCCTCTATCCCCTGAAGGCTCAGAGCTAGATTGGCCACCACTAAGTCTAGCGTAAGATGGTTCCATGCCAAGATGATATGCAGACTGAACCGAAAAAAGGCCATTGCTCTCCGGGAGCCACGCAATAAAGTCGTCACATTGTCTTGCGGGAAGCTTTATGGAGAGGATCAACTCAGCATCCGATGGGGGAACGCAGGACCGAACAAGGTTCGCGTCCCAGGTCCGAGTGGTCTGATCGATGAGCTCGGACACCCAGCGCCTACGGCAGTTCCCCAACTTCTTCGGGGTAGTAGGGGCATCGGAGCGGGGTAGCCAATTATCCCTGAAAATTTTCACTTGAGTGCCAGAGCCGATCCTCCAAATCACCCCCTTTTTAAGAAGGTCGAGGCCATGCAAAACCCCCTGCCATGACTGAGATGTGTTTTGAACAAAAGCAGTGTCAAGGAGGTTTCCCGAAGGGTAGTATTTAGCTTTGAGGACCCTTGCACAGAAACTATCGGGGAAATGGATCAATCTCCAAGCTTGTCGTGCGAGCAAAGCTTGATTGAATATACGAAGGTCTTTGAAACCCATGCCACCTTGGATTTTCGGCCTTGTCATTTTTCCCATGAAAGCCAATGCATGCGACGACGATTATCCTCATCGCCCCACCAGAAATCATGAGCAATTTTGGAGAGGTCCTCGGTCAGCCCTGCAGGAAACTTAAACACCCCCATTGCATACGTAGAGAGATATTGCAACACTGCCTTTATGAGGATTTCTTTCGTCGCACTAGACATATACTTCTTGGCCCAGTCATTAGCTTTCTTCGAGAATCTTTCCTTCTTTTTTGGAGCTTGCCCTTTTTCAACCTCCCCTCTGGAACAGGAAGGCGAAGATATTTTTCTTCAAAGCATAAGGTCTCATAACGCAGTATACCTTTGATTTCTTCCTGGGTATTAGAGGACACTTTGTCACCATATAGAATGGAGCATTTTCCCAAGCTAACAAGTTGTCCAGTGCTCTTTTCATATCTGTCAAGGATAGCTTTAATCACCGAGGCTTGGTTGGCCGATGCCTCAAAAAATAAAATTCTATCGTCTGCAAACAGCAGGTGGTACACACCCAACCCCCTTCTACTCAGCTGAAGCTCCTTAAGTGCGCCGTCAGAAATTTCCTTCTGGATTAGACGAGACAGACCATCAGCAACAAACAAGAACAAGTACGGAGAGAGAGGATCACCTTGGTGAAGTCCGCGTGTAGGAGTAAAAGGGTCCAATGTATTTCCGTTAAAGCGAATAGAGTAGCGAACAGTGGTGACACGGGTCATCACCCACCGAATCCATCGACTATGAAAGCCCAGCTTCGCTAAAACCCCTTCCAAAAACCTCCAGTCCACGCGATCATAGGCCTTGGCCATGTCCAACTTGTACGCACAGAAGTTCTTGCGAGCAGCAGAACCCGTCTGGATAGAATGAATGCACTCGAAGGCAACCAGATCATTGTCAGTAATGAGTCTTCCCGGGATAAAAGCACTTTGAGTTGGCGAGATGATGTCCTGCAATATTGGACGTAGGCGATTCACAAGACACTTGGAGACCACTTTGAAAATCACATTGCACAGACTGATAGGTCTAAAATCCTTAATCTCCTCCGGATTGTCCTTCTTAGGGATCAGAACAATTGCAGTATCATTTACCTCCTCTGGCATGACTCCATTAGAGAAGAACTCCTGCACAGCAAGAACCACATCATCCCGAAGAATATCCCAGTTACGTTGAAGGAATCTGGCTAGAAAATCGTCCGGTCCAGGAGCTTTGATTGGCCCAATCTGAAACAACGCATCGCTGATCTCCTTTTCTGAAAACGGGGCGCAAGGCCTCTCATTCATCTCAGTATCAATACATTCGTGGAGAACATTAGTGACAATGGTAGGATCAATAGTATCCTCTCGCGCGTAGAGTCCTTGGAAAAACTCCCTAGTGATATCCTCCATCTCCGAGGTGTCAAAAGTCCAAGACCCGTCCGCTCGCTTTAGCTTGCTAATGCAATTTTTCTTTCTCCTGTTAGAAGCCCTCCTGTGGAAATATTTTGTATTGCGGTCTCCTTCACGTAGCCATGTTACTCGGGAACGTTGCATCCACATGATTTCTTCTCGATAGAGGAGTTCATCCATCTCCTTAGAAATCTTAGCTCTCTCGTCCAAACTTTCAGCATCATTGAGAAAAGCTAGCTCCTCAATCCTTTTCCTCTTCTGTTCCAGATCTTTTTTAAAAGCGCTGAAATGATCCACTTTCCAGGAGTACAGGTTATTCATGACAGATTTCATCGAGGAGTAGATATCACCCAAATCATGCATTGGCACTCTACGAGACCAAGCCTCTTTCACAGTTGGAGCCAGAGACGGCTCACGCTTCCATACTATTTCGTAACGCCGAATGTCCTAATTTGGCCTTTTCTCAACGATAGGGTCCATGGAGAGAAGTAGCGGACAGTGATCAGACCGGGGGGAGGTAAGGTGGCGTAGCCGAGCATCAGGGAACAAGGCTGACCAAGCTGGTGAAGCGACGGCGCGATCAAGTCGTACCTTCACATTGCGATCTCCTCTTTGCTTATTATCCCAAGTCTAGGGGTTGCCCAAGAAACCAATATCATGAAGGTCACAATGGTAAAGGACCTCCCTAAAATCGAGCATCAGTCTCTCCGATCTTCGGGAATTCGAGAAGTGCTCTTCCTGCCACATAGCTTCGTTGAAATCGCCAATCATTAACCAAGGCTCAGTTGAGTGACGTTTAATTACTCGGAGTTTGTCCCACATAAAATGACGATCGCTAGCTTTCGGCTCCCCGTAAACAAAAGTACCACGCCATTTGGACTCATATGGGCCTCCACTAATATGAGCATCAATGTGTCTCTTACTGAACGAAAGAACTTCTACTTCAATGCCATCCAGAGAGTAAAGAGCAATGCCTCCACCAGAGCCCTCTCCTTTGACATGGAAACAGTTTCGCATACCTATACGAAAACGAAGGTTTTTTACACGATCCTCCGATTGTCTGGTCTCACAAAGAAAAAGCAGACTAGGCTTATAAGTCTGCACAAGAATGACCAGTTCCTGAACAGTCGCGGGTGCCCCTCCCCGGCTGTTCCATTCTAGAAGACTCATTGGGCCCGGCGGTTATCCTCGAAGGATGCCGCCGATGTTGCCATAAGATCATGTTGGTTTTCCACTGGGCCAGTCTTCCTCATCTTTGCATTGTCCTTTGTCTTGACATATGTGGGTGGAGGGGGGGATTAGGTCATCTCCACAGAAAAGGTCAGTCTCCATGGGGGTTTTACTGCCTTCCTCAATCATGACAAGCTGTTTCCTTGCATCTGAATCGTTCCTAGTTTCACCCCCCACTAGAAGGGTAGGGTCCCCAGGTTTAACCGGGCTGCTAGCAGTGTCTTTTAGATCTTCATCGCCTTCCAATTCATCATCCTCGGATGACCGCTTCCTTGGCCCCCCGTTGAACTGATGGTTGCTGCCGCCAAAACCTCCACGCATAGGAGCACGTGGGGTAAAGCGACGAGGTGCAGGTGCGGGTTGGTTTGCCCTTCGAGTAGCAAGCATCCATGAACCATACTGCAGCTGTTGTTCCGTCCAAACACCATCACCACACTCCTCATGGTCGTGACCAAGAAGGCCACATCGTTAACAGAAAAACGGGATTTTCTCATACTTGGATGCTAATCTCCGCTTTCCTTCAGGGAGCGTTAAAGACACAAAACGCATAAGTGGCCTGGAAATCTCAATCCTAGCACACACACGAACATAGTTCCCCTCGAAGAAGAGCTTTGGGGCCATCTAGACTTCCCTGACAATGCCAATTCGCCGAGCTAGCTCATCCAGCACCTCCTGTTTCCGGTACAGCTCCGGCACACCATGGATTTGCGCCCAGACGTGTAAGCCACTGAAGACAACGCTTTCTGGATCGCAGAGGCCATCATAATCTTCGATGAGAACACCCCATCCCCGGAAGGTCCAGGGACCTTGGTGAACCACCTTTTTCCAATCCCCCAGGCAGTACATCTGGAAGATGAAGACGTTCTCGCCCGCTTCACGGAAGGTTGGTTCGCGGGAGAGATTCCAAATAACCTTCATCTTTTCAAAGAAGGCATTGTTGGAGATATGTCCAAGAGGCAATAATAAAGTGGTTATTATCATATCTTCATGCTTATGATAAATGTTTACATACCATGCTATAATTGTATTATTCGGAAACATGAATACTTGTGTGATTTGTAAACATAAAAGAGTCCCTAGTAAAGCCTCTTGTTGAACTAGCTTGTTGGTTAATATATGATCATGGTTTCCTGATCATGAACATAGAGATGTTATTAACAACAGGGTCATATCATTAGGAGAATGATATGATGGACATACTCCTATAGTTAAGCGTAGCATAAAGATCAAGTCATTTAATATAGTTCATTTGCTATAAGCTTTCTAATACATAGTAACCTAATTCCTTCGACCATGAGATCATGCTTATCGCCATCACCGGAAGGATGCTTTGATGACATCAAACACCACACCGTAACTGGGTGGCTATAAAGATGGCATTAAGTGTTCGGAAAGTATGGGTTGAGACACATGGATCAAGAGTGGGATTTGTCCATCCATATGACAGATAGATATACTCTGGGCCCTCTCGGTGGAATGTCATCCAATTAGCTTGCAAGCATGTGACTGGCTCACAAGGGATCACATATCACGGGAACGAGAAAAGAGTACTTATCGGTAACGAGGTTGAACTAGGTATGAAGAGATACGATGATCAAAACCTCGGATAAGTAAACTATCGTGAGACAAAGGGAAATTGGTATCGTATGTAAGTGGTTCATTCGAAAAGTAATCGTAGAAATATGTGGGAGACATATGAATTTCCAGATTCCTCTATTGGTTATTGATCGGAGAAGTGTCTCGGTCATGTCCGCATAATTCACGAACCGTAGGGAGACACACTTAAGGATTCGATGTTGTTGAGTAGTTATGGAATGATGAGTAAGAGACCGAATGTTGTTCGGAGTCTCGGATGGGATCCAGGATATCACGAGGAGATCCCGAATGGTCCGGAGAATAAGATTCATATAAGGAAAGTCTTGTTTCGGAGTTGGAGAATGATTCCGGTGTTTTCATCGGGAATGTTCTAGAAGGTTCCGGAAGGTCCGACACTCCGGAGGGGAAGGGTACATGAATGTGTCATAATAAGTTGGAATGGTTGCATCATGTACTAGGTGTCATCGCTGAGCAAAATAAAGGGATAAATTAAATCCTAGTTTGAAAAGTCAAAACGCCAATTTGAAAAGTCAAACGGCAAGTTTGCTTGGTGGAGGGAGAGTAGGAAACCTACTTAGGGAGGAAGTCCTACTACCTCCACCCGCCGGCCAAGGAGGGGGAGTTGGAGGAGGACTCCCTCCTCCCAACCACGCCCCGCAAACCCTAATCCTAGCCGCCGGCGCCGGCACCTCCTGCCGCCGCCGCCTAGGGCAAGACGCCGCCGCCTAGGCAAACCCTAGCCGCCGGCCTTGCTCCTCCTTGGTGCGTCTAAACGCTAAATCACCGAGGCTCTCTCTCATAGTCCACCATACTCGCTCCGGCTTAAGGCGAAGCCCTGCGAGATCTCCCCTCTACTTCCGGTACCACACCGTCGTGCTGCCGGAATCGCGAGGAGAGTGCTACAACCTCCGCTGCCTGCTGGAACAAGGGAGAGGAAGGTCTTCATCGAGTACCGAACGTGTGACCGACTGCGGAAGCGCTGCCGGAACGCAGCGCCGGAAGGATCATCTACGCGATCTTGAGATCGGAAGTGTACGACTACATCATCCACGAGAATCTGCTCTCGTTAACCGCTTTGGATCTTCGAGGGTTAGTACTCTATTGACTCGTTGCTACAATCTAGTAGATAGATCTTGGCTTGATCATAGATTAGATCTTGATTGTGTGTTCATGCGGTAGAATTTTTTTGTTTTCCATGCTACGAATCCCTACAGGCATCGGCACTGAACGAACGCGCTGTGTGGACCTTGCCGATCGCCAGCCACCGGGCTGCCTGTTGATACTCTCTAGCATCGTCAACACCAATAACCACATCATCTAGCTCGTCCTCGTTCAGCTCCAGATGGCTGAACAAATCATCAATTTTCTCCTCTGGACTGCTGCTGGCCGGCGCCGAAGCACCCAAGACAGCCGCTGCTGGACCGCCCAGCTTTGGGTCGCCTTTCTTTCCAGAAACCAACTTGGTACCGGCAGTCGCTTCCATGAGATCCACAAGTCACCAAACCCTAGCGGAGACTGATGGAAAACTATCAGGGGGAGACCAACGCGCACCACACGGAGGCGATGGGGGACAGGCGGAAGAGCAGGACAGGATACTAGGGGGGCGGAGACCGACCCGATCTCACGGTGGCGCAGGGGCGCCGCCGGAGCAGGAAAACCCTAAACGAGAGGGTAGGCAGACGACAATATTTTTACATCGGTCTTCATAGCTATGCTCGTTTCTTTTAAATTTTATTTTATAATTGCTGGAGAAAGGTCATATATCTCTGCCATTTACCATGTACAATTCTGCTATAAATATATCATGTATTGACTGTTAAAAAGAGAAGGCAGGGGATAATCATTGCCGAATATAGTTGGCTCGAGTAGTACCAGATGTACTAGAATAAAGGACAGGGAATTTAAAAGCACATGTTTTCATGTATTGCAAGTGCTTTTAAATTAGCACAGCGATTCCTATGCTGCTAAAAAACCCGGCGGTGGGGAAGAAGTTGGCTTGAGTACATCCATAATCAAATGAGAGTTCATTTAACTTGCCCCATTTATCATTTTTCGATTTCATTTAAATTAGTATTCTCTCCGTCTAGAAATAAGTGGCTTGTATTTATCTAAATTCGCATATATCTAGGTTTATTTTAGTATATAGATATATAAAAATCTAAAAAAACACAAGTCACTTCTTTTAACACGAAGGAAGTACTAGTTAGGACATGCGTTGCTTGTGTCAAACTGCCCGATCTTGTCCTAGGATTATCTTCTCCTTTCTAGGTGCTTATGGATAACTACATCGTGTTCTATGATTCGTGAAAAAAAATACTAATCTCTTCGAACCAAATTATTTGATTTAGATTTGTTTAGATTTAATTGTATATAGACATGATTTAGTATTAGATTTATCTATATCTTGACAATTTCGAGTCAACTAATTTTGGTGAGATAGGGTAGTATTAAATAATGATATATTTCCTGGGATTTCGGCGTGGTATATTTTTTTTTCGGGAAGCATGGTACATTGTATCTGGAACCAATCCTGCTGTGGCCCAACTTTATCACGTTCCATGAAGTTCCCCTTCAAAGATCAATCCAGGACAAACGAACGACTCGCACTTCGAAGTCCACACGCGCGTGACAAGCAGAGCCCAGATCCAGAGTCCCGGGCTAAGGATTTAAATAAGAACGCCGCAGGCGTAAAAGGAGCAGCTCACATCACGCAGTGAGCAGATCTCTCACTGTCTCAGTGTCTACTTACCGTAGTCTCACTAGCTGAATTAGCAGCAGCGGTGGTCTCTGGTCCGCCTACACGGCTCGATGTACCGAAGGACAGCCACCTGCCTGCTCGTCGTCGCCGCCGCGGTGCTCCTCCTGGCCACCAGCGCCGTCTCCGCGCACCGGCCGCCGCGTCCCGTTCTTCCTCCCGGTATGTATATCAATGTTCATCCAACGAAATCTTCTCTACTGTTCCGAATTCCAGCTTATAATGTACTCCCTCCGTTTGAAAATATAAGATGTTTTAGGTTTGTGAATAAGATACATCTAGATATCTTTTAGTATAACGTCTAGATGTATCTTTTTCACAAACCTAAAATAAATTATATTTCTAAACGAAGGGAGTATATGTATGAATGGATCGAATCGACTTGAGTGCAGTGCTGCTGGGAGGTGGCGGCGGCGACGCCGGCACGTGGGGGAGCTTCGGCCGAAGCCGGACGGCCGGGAGGCCTCCGCGTGGAGGGACGTGGGAGCTAGGCGCAAGGCGTTTGGGGCAGAGGGGGTCGCTGGACAACCCTCCCTCGCCGAAACACGGCATGGCGCATACCGTCTGGGCGCCCGACCCGCCGCCGCCTCCGTCTCCGGTCAGCGAGTAGGTGCCGGCCCGGGGTACGAGCAAGCAGCAGGCATGGTGGCTTCGATCGAGCGAGGCGATCCGCTGGTCTCCTCCTCCGGCCGGGTGTTGCGTGGGTAGAAGAAGAGAACAGCTAGCTGCGCTGTCCGTGTACAAGAAGAACACTTGTTACGTACTTTCGCTGGTGTTAAAATAACAAGCTGCCGTGCTCAAGCGAGAGGTGTTTTTCATTTGCAGATGAAATGAAATCGATCGTTCCTCGATGCGTAACAGATCTAATTTTGCATCACTTAACTTTACGTCTCTTTTTTTTTTGCGAAGCTCGCGCCAAGTGTTCTGGGTAGTATTTAGTAGGCTACATTTTTTTGCTACCAAGGTGGTAGACTCCACTATGTGGGATTTTTCCCTGGCAACTTAGATTTGTGTTCCCCTTGTAAGAGATTAGGGAGCGAACGTATTCCCCTTCAAAATTAAAATTCCCTTGTATATACTCCCTCCGTTTTAAAATATAAGATGTTTTACCATGAAACAATGTCTGACTTGTTTTGCCGCTCAGATTCACTCTAAACATGAGTAAACCTACTTACTAAAATAAGTCTAGATACATTCTCTTCACAAACCTAATACATCTTATATTTTGAATATTTTGAAACGAAGGGAGTATTTGTATCTGGTCTTCACTCTTCAATCACGTTTCAGCAAGCTGGCACATGTTCCCAAGCGTTGACTGTGTGAAGACATGAAGTTGATCATCAGGCAAAGACAAACGACGTTCATGTGGCAGTCGGCAGTGCGACTCTGTGCTTCATTTAAGAAGAATCCTCATGTGCATTGTCATCACGTACAGTGCACCGAGGATAGCTTAACGATCACGTGGCTCTAGGACAGGACAAACAGCCATGGAGACTCTGAGGCCAATACTACAATACAACACGGTCGAGATTTTCTTTGCAGAATGCGGCCCAGCGCCCGAACAGCTCACACCTGCAGCTAGCGCGTCTCGTCAGACTATCAGTAGCTAGTAGCCTCAGAGCCTGTGGTCTCACTGACTGAAGTAGTAGTACCAGTGCCCGGTGTTCTCTAGCTAGTCCGTCTACAGGTCTAGCTCGATGCGTCGCAGGACGGCCACCGCATACACCTTGCTCGTCGTCGTCGTCGTCGTCACCGGCGCCCTCCTGACCCTGCCCCTGCTCGGCTCCTGCACCGCCGTCCCCGCGCATCGCCTGCCGCGTCATGCTGCTCCAGGTACATACGCAACGAATTCAACCAGCTCGTCTTACGTTCAAGAGATCTCTGTGTATAAATGGCTGGGATGGATGTGATTGCAGTGATGCTGCTAGGTGGCAGCGCCGGTGCTAGTGCTTGGGAGCGCGGCGGACGGAGCCGGGCGCGTGAAGGGACGGAGCTGGCCGCGAGGCGCTTGGGGCAGAGGACGCCGCTGCGGAAGCCCCCCTCGCCGGAACCCCATGGCATGACGGGGATGGCGATGCCTTTCCCGCCGCCGCCCCCGTCCATCAACGAATAGGCGCTGGGCATCGCCTGGTGCCCCTGGTGGCTTCGAACCGATCGATATCTCCTGGATCCTGATCGGGATCCAGGGAGGAAATTGTAGGTAACACCAGTTGTCGGGGAAGTTGTTGCACAAAACCACAACAATGTAATTTTTTTTGCACAAAACACCATCTTTTGTCGTAATTATTGCACAAAACACAAAACTCATTGTTAAGTGGACTAATAGCCAATTAGTCAAGATGAGCCCACTGTCAGGAGACAGGTGGAGTCCAGCGTTGCATCTTGAACGTGGCTGCTGGTCAAAGTTTAGTGCCGTCGTGTTCCTACGGCCGTGATCGATGTTGTCGGGTGTGGCTGATGGGACCCCTTCAGGAATCTCTCCCATTTCGATCAATTATATATGTTGAGCTCCCTCGCTAACTTCAGCGTCAATGGGTTAACAAGCGGAAATGATTCTACGTCTAAGCTCGTTGGCTAGATTCATCTATATAATTAGTTTAAGCCTTAGAGCATCCCCACGCCGGCCTGAGAACCGAGTTTTCCACTCGTGTTTCTAGGCCGTGTTCCTAGGCGAAGCAAAAATCGACCGACCTCGAGCACGCCATCATCGCGCGGGACACCGCCTCCTTCGCCCCTCATCGCCGCTTTTGGCGAGCCCTCTGCCGCTTTGTCAAGCGCTCGAAGAAAAAGGGCGGGAGTTCGGTCTAGAGTCGCCGATAGAGCTGGCTCACGTCCGAACCAAAAAAATCGCCCAGGGATCGTCGTCATGGATAGCCGAGTGAAAATGCTCTTAGTAGGAACTAGTCCAAAGTTGTAATTCCTGGAAGAATGACATAACGTGCACATATCTAATGAAGACTAAAACAATAGTCAAACAGGTACCAGCGAACAGCTTCCGACTGCACCATCGCGAATGTATCCAAGAATACCTCCATGGTGTCCGCCTACCCGAACGACAGAACAAGCAACCAGTCTTGTGCGCGACGACGAGCTCCGGCGACGTGGCCGCGAACGCCTCCCGGCACCCGGCAACATCAACGATGGGGTAGGAACAGCACGCCTATGGCCTTTGACCAACTGACATGCGCGACTAGCCACGCTGGACTCCATCTGCCTCCTAAGACTGGGTCCATCTTAACTAATTGGCTATTAGTCCACTTAACAATGAGTTTTATGTTTTGTGCAACAATTACAATAAAAGGTGGTGTTTTGTGCAAAAAAGATGCGTTGTTGTGGTTTTGTGCAACAACTCCCCCAACAGCTGGTGTTACATGCAAATTCCTCTGATCTCTTCGGGGGTGTTTGATCGATGCGTATGTACGAAGCAGTTCGCTAGCTGCCGTGTACAAGAACAATTTTGCTTTGTTCAAAATAATAAGTTGCCATGTGCTCCCATGCGTGCAAGCTCACTATCGCTTGCATGTCCTTTGCTCGTGCCATTCTGCGAGAGGTAGCGTACAATCCATCTCCTCAAAGCACGAGAACCTATCCAGTGCACCCGGTGCACCCAACTCCAGTACACAAATCTCTAAGCTTTAGAAAAATTATTTAAAAAATTATATGCATATATAATACGCATATCTAACATGTTGCAAAGTTTCAAATAAAAAATATGAATACATAGCATAATTCTGCATGAATTTAAACATAGTTTAGCATGAAATTAAACATAGTTCATCGTACACTAAAAATACAATATATTTCGGCTTAGTTCGGCCAGTTCATACTCGACATCTACGTGTTGCCCCTGCGTATCCATATATGTGCAACCAGATTATCCTGCAGTTGTTGATGCACTATCAAGTCTCGGATCTCCTGACGCATGGCGATAAATGCAGCCTAGGTTGACGAGACCTGGTGATTAGGCTCTGCAAGAGGTTTCTATATGTAGTATCACTTGTTCTGCTCGACCAAATTCCCTGAGTCCTTTCTCCCATCCTCAATGATCATGTTGTGCAAGGTCACACTACAGTTCATCATTTTCCACATCTAATCTTTTGACCAGGTCATAGCAGGGAACCAGACAACTGCAAACTTGTACAAGAAATCGATGGCGGTGGACTCGACCATGCGAAGATAGTCACTGGCACTATCACCTAGAGTTCCATATGTAAGCAACTTTATCGCCACTATGCACTTCTGTAGTGAGAAAAACCCAACCATGCTAGTGCAGTCCTTTTTGCACTCAAAAATAGGGGTCGAACACCCGGATGGCATGCACGATCTTGAGGAAGAGCTTCCGGCTCATCCTAAAACGACGCCAAAACATGGTGTCTTCGTGCAGTGGCTCGTCGGCGAAGTAGTCAGCGTACAATATACAATAGCCCTCCAATCGCTGCCTTGCTTTGCCCTTCCGACGACCCTTCTCCAAGCCTCCACGCTTTGGTGTTGCGGTCTGTGTGTACATTCGGGCCAGAGAGGCGAGGATATGCATGTGCTCTGCGTCTTTGGAGGCTGCGACTGTCTCTACCTCCCGCAACAGGGCGAACATCTCCTCGTCGTCGGAGTCCATGGACAAACGGGCGAAACGTCGAACACTTGGCGGGTGAGGTGGCGGGAGCTCAGAGCAAGGCCGAGCTGTTGTGAAGGTCGAACATCGAAAGAAGGCCTAGGCCAAGGGGAAAGGATGCAGCGGCGGCGGCAGACCTATCTACATGCGTGGATTTGGCTCGGCGTGGTGGAGCTTTGCCGACGAAGGAATGGCTACATGGGTAGCTGGGGAAAGCTCTCTGCCGCGGGAGAGGCGAGTGGTAGTGGGAAATAGGGTTGTCTCGCCGACAAGATTGGCCCACCGTGTGGTCGCTTTATCTGGCGTTCCCAGGCGGTTCCCAACGCCCCGTGTTCGGCCTAGGAACGCAGACAAAAGCTGGGTAAAATCCGGCGCTATTCGGCATCTTGAAAACACGACTGGGCGAAAAATCGTCGTCGGGATGAAAAAAAAAACGCCCTAGGAACGCCGTCCTCGGAACGCGGGTGGAGGCGCTCTCGTGTCCATGTGGCATCTGCGGGTAATTCGTTGCGTCGTACTAGAATGTACGTAGGAATTTGGTCACTGGCTGGGAATTGGGTCTACCGAGAAAAAGATTTGAAATTATTTGAATTTGAATATTTTCCAGACTATTTGAATTAAAATTCGATGTTTCTCCATTTATCGGTTTACGAAAATTACCAAAAATTTGGATTCAAACTTTGGTTCTTGAATTTGCCAGGCAACCGTGAATCCCGAGCGACCTCAGGATAAACAAATTCGGGAGACAAAACCTTGGTATCGCACTACTACTATTGTTGTGGATATTTATATCTACTATAATAATGCATGCCATGGAGGTCCTTTGGCTAAGTTTAGAAATTATTTCATGAAGATGTGACCCGAGAAACAACCTAAAATTAGCAAAAAAAAAAAACGTATGGACGAGCTTGATAGCTAGCCAGGCATTATTCCCGCCGACGGTCCACCGTTCGTTAGTGACTCCACCTACGGCCGGCCGGCCGGTCCCTGTGGTGCGGCATGCAGATCTAGAATCTTGTTTCTATCACCGGTGTACATATATATATCGATAGAACAAGGCAAGGCTCTATATCACCATCTACCCCCTTCACGGCTTGCTTCTTTCTTAGTGTCGTCTTCTCTTTCTTGTTTCCAACCTCAAGACGGCCGGACGCCATGCTCAGCGGTGTGCGCAACATCCTCGCCGTGGCCTAGAAGAGGCTCAACGAGTGGAGCTACGAGGAAGTTGGTGCAATCCCCAGGTGCAACGACCTTGAGAATATCATGGCTATTCTCTATGCACGTGTCACCCGTGTGACCTAATAATAAGCCTCGTCACTGATCGAGGTGCTTATTTGGTGACATGGTCGACGAGCGCATCCAGGATAGCCATGATATTCTCGGGTCGTGGCTTTGCGGATTGCATCAACTATATCTTCTCGGACCCGAGGCGGAGCCATCTAAGGACTGTTGGGTATAATCTTGATAAGTTGTATCTTTATATTTAGTTTTTCTTTTCGTTTGCATACAGTTTATATGGCTAGGAAGCTGCAGGCCTGTGAAGTTTCAGTCTAGACGAAAATGGCGAGATGCCATGGTGCTGTGCGATGCAGTACTGCCGTGTGAAGCGGCATGGAAGAAGAAAGACCGGCTGCATATTCTAGTGTCAGCCGAGTGAGTTGATGGCCGTTTCAGTTAGTTGTTAGCTGCTTGCGTATGTGTGGCCAGGCCGAGAGGTGCAGAGTGATTCTAGGAAAGATGATCAGGTCCGTGCGCATGTATAGCTAGTTGAGTTAGTGGCTGGTGTGGCCTAGGTGCATGTGTTAGTGGGTGCTTGTGTTAGCCTATTTATAATACTTGTAATCAGCATGTTTGCTTTGATAAAAATAGAAATAGAGAGAAGAAAAGCTCGTGTTGTGTGAGGAAGATGAGGCCCAAAATCTTCTTCTTCCTCTGTGCATTTGAGAGAGCTGAGCGAGTCAGCTCTGTCATTTGGTATTAGAGCGCATCCGCTCTTGGTTCCTATGGTGATGGCGGGAGACGGCGTTGCTGAGAAGGCCAAGGCGATGGAGCTGGCGAAGAAGACGGCAAGTGGAGCCATGGTGACCAGTGGCTTAGGCGGTGCGACGGCGACGATGGCGGCGGTTGCCGGCAAGGTGTCGGTGCCGATGCTGACAAGGACAAACTACACAGCCTGGACGTTGCGGATGAAGTACATCATGTGTGTACACGGCGCATGGGGTGCCGTTGATCCGGAGAGCTCGGCTGCGGAGGCCGACGGGAGCAAGGAGGAGATGGCCATGACCATCATCTCCCAAGGGATCGACGACGAGACGCTGCTGCGAGTTGCGGAGAAGGAGACCGCAATGGAGGTGTGGGCGGCGATGCGTTCCATGAATGTCGGCGTCGAGCGCGTCCGGGAGGCGAGGATCCAATCCTTTCGCTCGGATTTTGATGGCCTCAAGATGTCTTATGCAGAGTCCGTGGATGATTTCGCGGCGAAGTTCACGATGCTCGTGGGTCGCATACGTGAGCTTGGAGACCCGATGGAGGAAAAGTATGTGGTGAAGAAGCTGCTCCGAGTCGTCTCCAAGAAGTACATCAACGTTGCTTTTTCCATTGGGCTGTTATGTGACGTGAACAAGATGTCTATGGAGGAGGCCTTTGGATCATTGAAGTCGCATGAGGAACTCCTCAAGGGACAAGAGGAGGAAGGAGGAGAAGAGAAACTTCTGATGACAAGGAGACATGGCTCGCCGCGAGGACGCGGCCGTGGCCATGGTGGAGGGCGCAGAGACAAGATTGAGGTAGAGTGCTACAACTGCCATGAGTTTGGACACTTTGCTTGGGAGTGTCCTGAGAAGGAGGAGAAGGCCTGTTGGCTAATGGCTGCGCCGACGACGAACCAACCCTCCTTTAAAGCTGCGTGAAGAATGGATATCAAGATTAGGGAGTTGATTGTTGGGTATAATCTTGATAAGTTGTATATGCACATTTAGTTTTTTTTTCATTTCCATATAGTTTAGATGGCTAGGAAGCTGCAGGCCTGTGAAGCTTCGGTCCAGACGAAAATGGCGAGATGCCATGGTACTGTGCGATGCAGTACTGCCGTGTGAAGCGGCATGGAAGAAGAAAGACGGGCTGCATAGTCTAGTCTCAGCCGAGTGAGTCGGTGGCCGTCTTAGTTAGTTGTTAGCTGCATGCGTATGTATTGCCAGGTCGAGAGGTGCAAAGTGATTCTAGAAAAGCTGATCAGGTCCGTGCGCATGTATAGCTAGTTGAGTTAGTGGCCGGTGTGGCCTAGGTGCATGGGTTAGTGGGTGCGTGTGTTAGCCTATTTATAAGACTTGTAATCAGCATGTTTTCCTTTAAGAAAAACAGAAATAGAGAAAAGAAAAGCTCTCGTCCTTTTAACTCTTTTCATAGCATGTGAGCTATATGTGTATCACTACCATCTGGTATGATTTTCTGTATATTATTAGTTTTCTATTATTTTTTATATGTGATTTATATTTATATTATATATAAAACATTCTAGATTAATTAACAATTTAATTATATTGTTATGCACCATCATATTCGCTGACATGTATCGGACCAGACGGTATCTTTATATTGTCTTCGCATAGCTACCACGGCATGATCATAGTGCCGGCCTACAATGGGCCGTGACATTAACCCCCTTGTTGCCACGGAAGCGATAGGTTGGCGGATTACGTTGTACCGAGCAAAAAAAATGTCGCCGGAGAAATTTCCCCAACGCAGTTATCCCTCACGGCGTCTTTTGCCGCGCGAGCGCGACGATGAAGCGTGTGCCTCAACGTCTATAAGCACCAGGGTCCGACGTCCATGTTATAGTGACAGTGACACAATGGTAAACCGCACTTGTAAATCAGGTCCGTTTGTAGGGAATATTCTCTGCGATGTGGCACCGTCTGCTTGGCTGATATCTCTTCAGTTAAGTGAAGCATATGGGTCCACTTGATTTGGATTGGATTATTGCTATGCGGCTCCTCCGTCTTTTACAACAACTCTAATTTATTACGGGTTGGCTCCAACTCCGGTTTAAACCCTTTTTTTCTCTGGGTTGCTTTAAAAGAGAATTGGTTTATTGAGATTAAATCTATATCTATATCAAAACAAAAAAAATTCAACACGAAAGTTGTGGAGACTTATTAGTTCTATTTTTTTCATAAAAATAATTGAATTTAAAAATGAGGGACAGTAGATCTTGGATTTAGACTGCCAGATCCAATATATTGCGACACGAAATTCTTCGACCGTGGTTTGTCAAAGAAGGAAAAGATTCGTACATATATGACTTCAGGATTTCAAAAAAGTGAAATAAGATCTTTCCATGTTGAAGGATTTATATAGGAGTGTAGGTCGGTCGAAAAGATCACTACTAGAAAAAGGCCTATGACGCATCATTTTGGGACTATTGTGACGTATATGGAATACACCACTGTTATCTCGCCACTAAAGTGTAGTTCCGTGGCGCATATTGCCAAAATGCGCCACAGAAGTTCCGAACCAGATCTTAAACTTCTGTGACGCATATTGCCAATATGCGTAACTGGCCAGAGTAACTGACCGGAGTGGGAGGTGGGTGGTGTGTAGAGGGTGGAGGGTGGAGGAGGAGAGTCGCTAGAATAGAAGGCCGCTAGTATAGGAGGAGTGCGAGGAGTAGGAGGAAGGATTGCCGGAGTAGGAGGCCATAGATGTAGGTGGAGTAGGAGGGGAGGGGTCGCCGGAGTAGGAGGAGAAGGAGGCCATCGGTGGAAGAGGAGTAGTAGTAGGAGGAGGAGGAGTAGGAGACGGTGGAGGAGGTGTCGCCAAAAATGATGGAGGCCATGGCCAGAGTAGGAAGAGAAGTTGGCCGAAGAGTGGAGAAGAAGGACGAGAAGGGGAGGAAGAGAAGTAGAGGAAGAAGGGGAGGAAGAGAATAAGAGGAGAAAGAGAAGGGGAGCATACACATTGCTCGTCGTCGTCATCGCGGGCACCGTCCTGATCCTGCCCCTGCCCCTGCCCCTGCTCAGCTCCTGCGCCGCCGTCTCCGCGCATCGCCTGCCGCGTCATGCTGCTCCAGATACATACGCAACGAATTCAACCAGCTGGTCTTACGCTCAGGAGATCCCTGTGTATAAATGCGATAGATGTGATTGCAGTGATGCTTCTAGGCGGCGCCGGCGCCGATGCTACTGCTTGGGAGCGCGGCGGGCGTGAACGGACGGAGCTGGCCGCGAGGCGCTTGGGGCAGAGGAGGCCGCTGCGGAAGCCCCCCCCTCGCCGGAACCCCATGGCATGACGGGGATGGTGATGCCTTTCCCGCCGCCGCCCCCGTCCATCAACGAATAGGCGCTGGGGCGCTGGGCATCGCGACCGGTGGTCCCGAACCGATCGATTTCCTGAATCCTGATCTCTTCGGGGGTGTTTGATGCGTATGTATTGTACGGGAGAAGGAAACAGCTTGCTAGCTAGCTGCCGTGTACAAGAACAATTTTGCTTTGTTCAAAATAAGTTGCCATGTGCTCCCATGCGTGCGTGCAAGCTCATTATCGCTTGCATGTCCTTATTTGCTCGTGTCATTTTGCCAGAGGTAGCGTACAATCCATCTCCTCATGTTCTTGTGTTTGTGTCATGCTAGAATATATATTTTCTCCGTCCGCAAATAAGTGTACCTTTAATCTTGTCTTAAGTCAAACTTTATGTACGGGATGGGAGAAGGAAACAGCTTGCTAGCTAGCTGCCTTTACAAGAACAGTTTTGCTTGTTCAAAATAAGTTGCCATGTGCTCCCATGCGTGCGCGCAAGGTCACTATCACTTGCATGTCCTTATTTGCTCGTGCCATTCTGCTAGAGGTAGCGTACAATCCATCTCCTCATGTCCTTGTGTCATACTAGAATGTACGTAGGAATTTGGTTACCGGCCGGGAATTGGGTTCACCGAGAAAAATATTTGAAATTATTTGAATTTGAATATTTTCCAGATTATTTGAATTAAACTTGGTGTTTCTCCATTTATTGGTTACGAAAATTACCAAAAAAAAATTGGATTCAAACTTTGGTTCTTAAATTTGTCACACGTAACCGTGAATCCCGAGCGACCTCGGGGAAAGAAATTCAGCAGACAAAACCTTGGTATGCAGTACTAACTATTGTTGTGGATATTTATATCTCTTAATAATGCATGCCATGGAGGTCCTTTAGCTAAGTTTTTTTTTGAGGCAATCAACGGGGGGAGAGGATCCCCACCTGAATATTTTATTTCAAAACAAGAGTTTACACATTACAGAGAATCATAGTGAAAAAAGGGTCATCCGTTCGTGCTCCCTCAGAGCATTAATCCCGGTTGCGCCACCAACCGAGACTAATGCTGGCACGTGTCCCGGTTCGAGCGGGCACGGGGCCAGGAGGCATGCGTCCCGGTTGGTAAGGGGGCATACGTCAACCAACCGGGACTAAAGGATTGGCCACAGCCACGTGGCGTGGCACACACCTTTAGTCCCGGTTGCTGGCTCCAATCGGAACGTATTCTCCCGCCCTCTATAAATGCAACGTCCCAGCCCCCTCTGCCTTCACTCGGTTTTTTTCTTGGTGGAAGGTGTGAGGGGTGTGCTAGTTTTTTCTCTTCTATGCATGCATTGAAGGTGTTTGATGAAATGTTTGAGTGAATAATCCCGTTCAATTTCTCATAGAACAAAAATATAGAAGGTGTCCGAGACGCACTTGAGCTTTCTCCTCTTTATTTCCCTCGATCGAGGTTAGCAATCTTATCTTTTCTCTGTCATTGATACAATTCATGTGTCGATGTGAATTGGTTATTTCACTATTTATGATGTCCTGTTTTTTGATAAACTTACTTATATGATGCAGATGAACGGTCGGGAATGGATGTACGGTGACCGGAGCGTAGCCGGGTATATGAAAGGCGTGGATAAATTTATCGATGTGGCTACGGCAAACAAAGAGAATGGTTTTATACGTTGTCCATGTGTTCAATGTCGGAACAACAAGGAGTACTCTTCCTCGAAAATCATTCGCGGCCACCTGATTATGAAAGGTTTCATGTCCAACTATAATTGCTGGACCAAGCACGGGGAAAGAGGGGTTATGATGGAAGATGGTGAAGAAGAAGATGATGATAACAACTATCATCATATGTTTCCTGAATACAGTGATACTGCAATGGAAGACAATGGAGAGGAAAGAGGTGAAGAACAGGCATCAGATGAGCCGGCTGATGAACTTGGTAGGGTCATTTCTGATGCAAAGCGAGACTGTGAAACAGAAAATGAGAAGTTGAAGTTAGAGGGCATGTTAGAAGATCACAAGAAATTGTTGTACCCAAATTATGAAGATGGCAGCACAAAGCTCGGTACCACACTGGAATTGTTGCGATGGAATTGTTGCGATGAGAAGTTGAGACACCCTGCTGATGGGTCACAGTGGAGAAAAATCGAGAGAGACTTCCCAGACTTTGCAGCTGATGCAAGGAACTTATGGTTTGGTCTAAGTACGGATGACATGAATCCTTTTGGGGAGCAGAGCTGCATACAAAGACTGCCCGTGACTCTATGTATCTACAACCTGCCTCCTTGGTTGTGCATGAAGCGTAAGTTCATTATGATGCCAGTGCTCATCCAAGGCCCGAAGCAACCGGGCAACAACATTGATGTGTACCTTAGGCCATTAGTTGAAGAACTCTTACAGTTGTGGGGAAAACCAGGTGTACATGCGTGGGACAAGAACAAACAGGAGACATTTGATCTACGAGGGTTGTTATTCGTAACCATCAATGATTGGCCTGCTCTTAGTAACCTTTCAGGACAGACAAACTGTAGGGGTTCGTAGCATGGAAAACAAAATTTTTCTATCGCATACAAATAAACAAGCCAAGATCTATCTACTAGATTGTAGCAACGAGTCGATGGAATAACTTACCCTCGAAGATTCCAAAGCGGTTAACGAGAGCAGATTCTCGTGGGTGATGTAGTCGTACACTTCCGATCTCAAGATCGCGTAGACGATCCTTCCAAGGCTGCTTAAGAAGCCCCGCAATCGGTCACACGCTCGGTACTCGACGAAGACCTTCCTCTCCCTTGTTCCAAAGAAAATGGAGGTTGTAGCACTCTCGCGATTCGGCAAAGACAACGGCGTGGCTAAGTAGAGGGAGACCGCAGGCTTCTCCTAAGCCGGAGCGAGTATGGTGGAGTATGAGAGAGCTATTAGTGGTCTAGAGATTAGACACACCAATTAGAAGGCTCTAAACCAAGGCTAGGGCAATTAGAAGCTCTAAACCAAAACGGCTCTAAACCGGAGATTAGAGGATAGGAACTTGTGTGTCTAGAGGAGGAGGCCCCGCCTCCTTTTATAGGTGGGAGGGCGGCCAAGGGAGGAGTCCTCCCAAGTCGGCCTTGGTTTCCGGCTTTGGAGGACTCCTCCCCAAGTCGGTTCCAACCACCTCTTGCTTGTTTCCCACAGCTTGTTTTAGCCGTTTGACTTTTAAAGCCATTTGACTTTTCTGCTTTAGGATTCAATTTAATCCTTTATTTGGAACAGCAAGAACACTTGGTACATGATGCAATCATTCAATATGTAATGACACATTCGTGTACCCTCCTCCTCGAGTGCCGGACAATCCGAACCTTCTAGAACATTCCCGATGAAAACACGGAATCATTCCCGAACTCAAACGGACTTTCCTTATATGAATCTTATTCTCGGACCATTCCGGATCACCTCGTGATATCCCGGATCCCATCCGAGACTCAACAACATTCGGTCTCTTTCTCATAATACCATAACTACTCAAACAACGTCGAATCCTTAAGTGTGTCTCCCTACGGTTCGTGAATTATGCGACATGATCGAGACACTTCTCCGAACAATAACCAATAGAGGAATCTGGAAATTCATATGGCTACATATTTCTACGATTACTTTGATCGAATGAACCACTTACATACGATACCAATTTCCCTTTGTCTCACGATAGTTTACTTATCCGAGGTTATAATCGCTGGTATCTCTCGCATACCTAGTTCAACCTCGTTCGATAAGTACTCTTTTCTCGTTCCGTGATATGTGATCCCTTGTGAGCCACATGCTTGCAAGCTAATTGGATGACATTCCACCGAGAGGGCCCAGAGTATATCTATCTCATATGGATGGACAAATCCCACTCTTGATCCATGTGTTTCAACCAATAATTTCCGAACACTCAATGCCACCTTTATAGCCACCCGCCACGGTGTGGTGTTTGATGTCATCAAAGCATCCATCCGTAAAGGTGATATGCATGATCTCATGGTCGAAGGAATTAGGTTACTATGTATCAGAAAGCATATAGCAATTGAACTATTGAAATGACTTGATCTTTATGCTACGCTTATCTATAGGAGTATGTCCATCACAGCATTCTCCTAATGATATGATCCTGTTGTTAATAACATCTCTATGTTCATGATCAGGAAACCATGATCATATATTAACCAACAAGCTAGTTTAACAAGAGGCTTTACTAGGGACTCTTATTTTAGTTTACAAATCACACAAGTATTAATGTTTCTGGTTAATACAATTATAGCATGGTATGTAAACATTTATCATAAGTGTGAAGATATGATACTAACCACTTTATTATTGCCTCTTGGGCATATCTCCAACAGTCTCCCACTTGCACTAGAGTCAATAATCTAGTTTCAAACCTTTGTGTATTCAACACCTATGGCTTTCTGGTGTTGTATGTACAATATTGCTAGTGGTCAATCGATCTCGGATCCGACACTTCCGTGTCCGTGTGTAATTGCATGTCTTTATGCCTCACGCATCACTCATTCTCTAATGAGATTGCTTTGTATAAATTTGGTCTTTTGGTGTGACCTTTAGTTCTTCGGGGTTAAAACATGTTGATAATATTGTCGTACAATATATCTTCATAGTATTATCCCGTTATGAACTACACCTAGTTTGATAACAAACTACTTGACACAAATGACCTCTTTAGCTGCTATTATAGCAGTCATATACTTAGCCTTTTGTTGTAGTATCTGTCACAATGTCTTAACTTTGGAACTCATCCAAATCAATTATGGAACTCACTTTCCATTATATTGTGCCACCCTTAGTTTAGATTGAGATAAACTTAATTTGTACTTTGTGACAAAGCTAGTATCAATGTAGTACTTTTACAATAAACTAACCATCTATTTGTCACTTCTACAAATAATATACTCTTAGTTCTTCCAAAAGATCATAAGAATATCCTTACTATTGTCCAATGATCATCTTAGGAATCATTCTGGTATATGCTCACAACATTTGGAGCATAGGACATATCTGGATTTGTACATATCACAGTATGATTGATATAAATACTCTTTGTGATTTCATACATCAAGTATCAATCTATACTTGATTATTTGTTTTCACTTTACCAAATGTCAATACACTTGAATATATCATCAACATTGAACTCCTTCAATCCTTTTTGTGCGACAAGAACCTTTTCTTGTAGTTTCTATATTGAACTCATTCAATATCTCGTCTATGTACTTCTGGCACAACCATATTAGCGTCTATTGATGCCAAATATTTGGGTTTTGCCTAAGTCTTTCATCGGGATGAAATTCTTTAATATGTGTTAATAAAAGATACATTATTTCCAATCAACAATATGTCTTCCACATAATGTATTAGAAACATGTCTTAGCGCTCCCACTTAATTTCTTGCAAATGCAAGCATCTTCATTGTCTCTAATGAACTTTTAAACTCATTTAATAGTTTCATCATAGTGAAGATTCCAACTCCGCGATGCTCACTTCAACCATTGAAGTTTGCATATGCTTTTAGCATCCTATGAATTAACAAAACCCTATGGACCGTGTTATGCACATGTCCTAGGTAACGATTCTATTAGAAGAACTTGTTTTATTTATTCAACTACCATATAACAAATTATATGTAGTGGTTGCTACATTAATCCGTCTAGACTAAATATCACTATGAAAGATCAAATCTTGTCATAGTCAACCTTTGAACATTTTGTGAACTCTTTCCCAACATGTCGACTATTTCATAGATGTAAAACATCCATGTCTATTTCTTTATAGATCCAGACACAACTGTAAGGTTTTACACCTTTCTCGAGGGTCCTTCAAGTTCAAAACTTGATTTCTAATGTATGGAACTATCACGGATTTTATGGCTTCAAGCCATTTGACGGAGTCAGGGCCCATCATCGCTTCTTTGCATGTAGTCGGTTCATTATTCTCAAATAATGATTCAACCCTCAAATCTTGGTATTTGATTGTTCATCCGACCTACTTGTTTCAATAGGAACTTGGATCTCCGTGACCACAACCTTTGAGGTACGTGAGCAATGAGCTTTGTTGCCTCAACACTTTTCAAGCGCCGCAACTCTGCACATATAGCTAAGGTTCTTTTAACCTTATCAAAGTTCTATTGTCCTCCCACTTAACTTTTCACGAAAAATTCCTTCTCAAAGAAACTTGACGTTTTAAGTGACAAACACTTTTGTCTCCGATGTTATGGAGGATTACTTAACAGTTATTCGAAATAACATACAAAGACAGGTTCATCCGACTTTGGTTGCAAACATCTTTCTTATGCATAGCATACCAATGTTTAAGAAAGGACAACTTGGGTTTTATCCCAAACCATAACTTTATATGGTGTCATTTCAACGGATTATGATGGAGCTCTTTTCAGTGGAAAAACGGTAATCACTAAAGCTTTTGATCTTTAAAATATAATGACAGTTTTATGAATTATACCTTTGATCTTACCATGTCAAACAAGGTTTAATTACATATCTCGAACGCTCCATACTTTTATGGTGTTTCGGGAAATGCAAATCCATGGAACGATTCCTTAAATCTTAGGTATTATGCTAAACTTGTAACTCAAATATCTTCCTTTATGATCCTATCATAAACTATTTATATTCTTGTTACAATGATTTTTCACTTCATCTTGAAAGTCTTTGAACTTTTAAAATATTTCACACTTCATCCTTATTAAGTAAATATTCATATATTCACTCAAATTTTCGGAGAAAGCATATGAAGTTGAAATCCATCGCTCTTGACTACACATAATGGATTTCGTACAACAATATGTACAAGTTCCAATAAGCTAGTCATTCGTTCCCTTTTGGCCTATGAACGAAGTTTTAATTATCTCTAGGAAAGTTTCTCAAGCGTCATTTGATCAAAATCAAATAGACTCCAAAATTCCATCTACATGGAGTTTCTTCATGTTATCTTTCCAATATAATTTAAACGGCGATGTCACTTCCTAAGTGATCTTTCAATCAATTTGTCTTTCGACATCTTTAGCACTAGTTTTATGGATGTGATTTTCCCAACGAGATTTGTGAATCATCCATCTTTTATGGATTACGGCAATTATTTGAACAACCCTTTTGTTCTCATAATACCTGATAAAACAAATCTTGAAGGCAAACTTTGATGTTTAACAAGCAACACAATAACCCTTTATTTGTTCTCGATGAACATCATCACATATTCTTTTGCTAGTTACTTAGGCCGTTGTAGTTCATGAATTGTGTTGTTTCGTATGACGATTCACACCAACAAATTCAGTATCAAATACTTAAGAACCACAGTGTTTAATAAGCAAAGAATATATCCATAACATGTATATCATCTATATACTTAAACTGACAATTCTAGTCTTTTCTTTTCTGCCATATATTTATGAGATTCTCTTTCAGTATTTCCTTTTCTGTTTGAAAGAATCTATCAACATCAATAGTGGAGTCATACATATGACACATAGTCCAAAGCGTGTATAGTTAAATACCAATGTCTTTGGACTTGCACTTTGAAGTAGATCACCATTATCAAGTGTTTGGTGTTCTTTCAAATTCCTTTCTTTAGTAATCTCTTGGTGTAGTAAACATTTTACCTACATCAAATATTCACCCTTATCATGGAATTATCCATGATCAAGCTACTTTTAGCTTATAACGGTGAATCATGAGTATAATGTTGCTCTCCAAATCCTTTTGGACGATTAGGACAACTAGTGTCTCCAACCTTTTGCAAATTCTCATCAAATATGAGAACATGACTTTAGCCATATTATACTCTATCATGTTGTAACCAATACTTCGTTTCAGATATCACAATATCTTCCACACATCATGGTTTCTGAAACAACTCTTTCAGATCCTAGATAACCTTGATATTAAGAGAATCCTTTGAATATCAAGAATCATGGAGACAAACATGATACTTATATACTAACACTTGGAATAGTTACTCTTGATTTAATACTAATTACTAAACTTCATGGAGTAACCGGAACTTACTGAAAGTTTGCAATAGGACTTTTAAACTTTAGATTAACACTTCAATACGATACCAGTTCGTAAAGTAACTAACCAGAATTCTATAGTTCTATCATCTCAATTAAAACTAAGCGCAAGGTGGTAAACAGATGCCAATGACTACAACAACTATGCAAATTCACTTTGATTTAGTTTATGATAAATTGAGTTCTAATTAATAATTAAATTAATCTAGGTGAACTCCCACTCAAAACAATATCCCTCACATTGTTTTAGTGATCACACGAACCAAATCCACCACATCAAAACCGATCATCACGAGAGTTAATATAGCTTCAATGGCGAACAATCAACATGTTCATCATATCTACTATATGACTCATGCTCTACCTTTCGTAATCCGTGTTCGAGGCCATGTCTGCATACATGCTAGGCTCGTCAAGATCAAACCTTAGTTTCGCATGAGCAAATCGGCTTGCTCACGTTGTATACACTTGTAGAATCTAACACACCGATCATCACGTGGTGCTTGAAACAACAAGCTTTAGCAACGGTTCTAACTAAGGGTGAACACTTTATGACTTGAAATTCATGTGCATGAGGGATCATCTTATAATGCTACCGTCGTCTACTAAGCAATACAAGATGCATAAAGGATTAACATCACATGCAATTCATAATATGTGATATGATATGGCCTTTCTTCTTTGTGCTTCCGATCTCCATCTTCAAGCACGAACATGATCTTCATCATTACCGGCATTGCATCAAGGTCAATGATGCTTCTCCATGGTTGTCGTCCACCGGCTTCAACTATTACAACTACTTTGAATAGACACGCGGGTCTTAACAGAAAGTAAAGACAACCATATGGCTCCTGCCGGTTGCCTACTTACAATAAGGAACATTGCATACATCATATATAATCACAATCATGGCCATATCACATCACAACACACCCCTGCAAAACAAAGTTAGACGCTTCTAATTTTCTTTGCATGTTTTACGTGGTTTGGGGCTTTCAATAAGTGTCGTTCTAACTTACGAACAAGAACCACAACATTGATACTAGTATTGTCAATCACCCGTTGTAAATTGGATCTTAACAATGCTAGGAGAAACATGCACCCGCAAAGCCACTTATGCAATACAAGTTGCATGTCAAGCGTGGAGGAAGTCTCATGAACGATGTCATGTAAGTTTAGCCCGAGCCACTTCATCCCAACATACCGCAAGATGCAAAGTACACAAGAAGCAATCGACAATAAAAGCATCAACGCCCACAATGACCATTGTGTTCTACTCGTGCAACAGATCTACATATAGACACGGCTCTGATACCACTGTAGGGGTTCGTAGCATGGAAAACAAAAATTTTCTATCGCATACAAACAAACAAGCCAAGATCTATCTACTAGATTGTAGCAATGAGTCGATGGAATAACTTACCCTCGAAGATTCCAAAGCGGTTAACGAGAGCAGATTCGTGGGTGATGTAGTCGACACTTCCGATCTCAAGATCGCAGAGACGATCCTTCCGCCATGCGTTGCAAAGGCGCTACATCCGATCGGTCACACGTTCGATTTTCGACGAAGACCTTCCTCTCCTTGTTCCAAAGCAGCGGAGGTTGTAGCACTCTCGCGATTCCGGCAAAGACAACGGCGTGTACCTAAGTAGAGGGAGATCCCGCAGGGCTTCGCCTTAAGCCGGAGCGAGTATCGTGGAGTATGAGAGAGAGCTATTAGTGGTCTAGAGATTAGACACACCAATTTGAAGGCTCTAAACCGAAGGGTAGGGCAATTATAAGCTCTAAACCAAAACGGCTCTAAACCGGAGATTAGAGGATAGGAACTTGTGTGTCTATAGGAGGAGGCCTGCCTCCTTTTATAGGTGGGGGCGGCCAAGGGGGAGTCCCTCCCAAGTCGCCCTGGTTGGCGCGCGTCTTTGAGGACTCCTCCCCAAGTCGGTTCCAACCACCTCTTGCTTGTTTCCCACAGTTTCTGTTTTAGCCGTTTGACTTTTAAACGCCATTTGACTTTTCTTTTTTAGGATTCAATTTAATCCTTTATTTGGAACAGCAAGAACACTTAGTACATGATGTAATCATTCAATATGTAATGACACATTCATGTACCCTCCCCCCCGGAGTGCCGTACAATCCGGAACCTTCTAGAACATTCGATGAAAACACGGAATCATTCCCGAACTCAAACGGACTTTCCTTATATGAATCTTATTCTCGGACCATTCGGATCACCTCGTGATATCCGGATCCCATCCGCGACTCAACAACATTCGGTCTCTTTCTCATAATACCATAACTACTCAAAACAACGTCGAATCCTTAAGTGTGTCTCCCTACGGTTCGTGAATTATGCGACATGATCGAGACACTTCTCAACAATAACCAATAGAGGAATCTGGAAATTCATATGGCTACATATTTCTACGATTACTTTGCTGCGATCGAATGAACCACTTACATACGATACCAATTTCCCTTTGTCTCACGATAGTTTACTTATCCGAGGTTATGATCGTCGATCTCTGCATACCTAGTTCAACCTCGTTACCGATAAGTACTCTTTTCTCGTTCGTGATATGTGATCCCTTGTGAGCCAGTCACATGCTTGCAAGCTAATTGGATGACATTCCACCGAGAGGCCCAAAGTATATCTATCCGTCATATGGATGGACAAATCCCACTCTTGATCCATGTGTTTCAACCAATACTTTCCGAACACTCAATGCCACCTTTATAGCCACCCTTACGCACGGTGGTGTCTGATGTCATCAAAGCATCCATCCGGTAAAGGTGATATGCATGATCTCATGGTCGAAGGAATTAGGTTACTATGTATCAGAAAGCATATAGCAATTGAACTATTGAAATGACTTGATCTTTATGCTACGCTTATCTATAGGAGTATGTACATCACATCATTCTCCTAATGATATGATCCTGTTGTTAATAACATCTCTATGTTCATGATCAGGAAACCATGATCATATATTAACCAACAAGCTAGTTTAACAAGAGGCTTTACTAGGGACTCTTATTTTAGTTTACAAATCACACAAGTATTAATGTTTCCGGTTAATATAATTATAGCATGGTATGTAAAAATTTATCATAAGTGTGAAGATATGATAAAAACCACTTTATTATTGCCTCTTGGACATATCTCCAACACAAACAAGGGATATAAGGCATGCACCCATTGTTTAGATAAGACTGAAGGTACATATTTGCATAAATGCAAGAAGGTTGTGTACCTGGCGAATCGACGATTTCTTCCGACCAATCATCCCGTAAGAAAGAAAGGCAAGCATTTCAAAGGTGAGGCAGATCACCGGAAAAAGCCTAAACTCCCTGCTGGTGATGATGTATTTGGTATGGTCAAGGACATAGAAGTAATCTTTGGAAAGGGTCCCGGCGGTCAATCAGTTCCAAACGACGTCGCTATAGGACACGCACCCATGTGGAAGAAGAAATCTATATTTTGGGAGCTGCCATATTGGAAAGTCCTGCTTGTCCGCTCTTCAATCAACGTGATGCACGTGACGAAGAATCTTAGCTTGAACCTGCTAGGATTCCTAGGCGTGTATGGGAAGACAAAAGATACACCTGAAGCACGGGAGGACCAACAAATTATGGAAGACCCAAAGAACATGCATACACATAACAAGACGGATAAAGGGCGTCACTTAAGTCGTGCCAGCTATGCTCTTACCAAAGGAGAGAAGGAAATCTTTTTTGAAGTCCTTTACAGTATCATGGTGTCATCGGGCTTCTCATCTAATATAAAGGGGATAATAAATATGGCAGAGAAAAAGTTCCAAAACCTGAAGTCTCATGACTGTCACGTGATTATGACGCAGTTGCTTCCGATTGCATTGAGGGGGCTTCTACCGGAAAATGTTCGAGTACCCATTGTGAAGCTGTGTGCATTCCTCAATGCAATATCTCAGAAGGTAATCAATCCAGATATTCTGCCAAGGTTACAGAAGGATGTGGTACAATGTTTTGTTAGTTTTGAATTCGTGTTCCCACCATCCTTCTTCAATATTATGACGCATCTCCTGGTTCATCTAGTGGAAGAGATTGCCATTCTCGGTCCGGTATTTCTGCACAATATGTTCCCCTTTGAGAGGTTCATGGGAGTCTTAAAGAAATATGTTCATAACCGTGCTAGACCAGAAGGAAGCATCTCCAAGGGATATGGAACAGAGGAGGTCATTGAGTTTTGTGTTCACTTTATTCCTGACATTAAGCCGATTGGTGTTTCTGACTCGCTGCATGAGGGAAGACTAAGTGGAAAAAGGCACGCTGGGAAAGAAAGCAATGATATGTAGGGACGAAGATTCTTTCACTAAAGCACACTACACAGTTCTACATAATTCCACCTTGGCAGCTCCGTATATCGAGGAACACAAGAATATTGTACGCTCCAAAAACCCGGGGAAGCCTGAATCATGGATTACAGATGAACACATGTCTCGGAGATGCCGGAGGACTGGGCTCCGTCGGCATCTCCCTGAAACTGGCCGTAGTGGTGTCCCTGCTCTTGAAAACCATCTTGGAGATGCCTCAAACTGGCTGGAGGACTTGACTCGCAAGGATGCCTATTTATAGTACAAGCAGCTCGGCATAGTGTCGACACTCACCCCTATCATTAGTGTTGACTTGTGTTTTGTCCCGGTTGGTGTCTCCAACCGGGACTACAGGTTGATCTTTAGTCCCGGTTGGTGACACCATCCGGGACAAGGTACACGCCGCACGACATAATGCAGACATAATGTTGTGCCCATATTATGCATGTGCGTGGACATTGGTATGGAGAACAATGTTGCAGGAGGAAGTTTTCCTTTTTGTCGCACAGAAAAGCCCTTTTCCATTTTCCGAGCGCAAAAAATGGGTCGTTTTGTGAAGTAACCACCAAAATGCCGTTTCAGAATGCTACCATATTTTTTCCTAAAATACTATACCACCTTACATGGACTATCTCCCAACCGGGACATCTCAAACCTTTTCGTCCATCCCGGGTAAAAAGGACAAATGTCTGCCGAATCGGCAGGAAGTGGGTCCGGTTTGTACTACAGGTACATGATCTATCGCCCGTGATTTTTTGAAAAAATCATTTTTAGACTCGCAATATGTGGTTTCTTCAGATATCCAATGCAAGTTCTAACGATGCTCGTCCCCTATCTTCATGCACACCGGTTCGACCATAGTTAGAAATTCAGATAATTCAAAACAGGCATAATAAATTCAAAAAATCCGAACAATGAAAATCCTTGGCGGTGTCATATTATGTTACATAGTTGAAAGGAAAAATACCAGACTTGGTATATTGATCATGTTTCGAAAAAACCTTCACAAAATGACCTATCATGTTCGAGGTTTCATGGCTTTCGGTCCAAATGACCGATGTTATGTGCTGAATCACGGCATACTTTGTGATGTTGTGCCCATATTATGCATGTGTGTGGACATTGGTATGGAGAAAAATTTTCCCCTGAGGAAGTTTTCCTTTTTGTCGCACGGAAAAGCCCTTTTCCATTTTCCGAGCGCAAAAAACGGGTCGTTTTGTGAAGTAACCACTAAAATGCCGTTTTAGAATGCTACCGTCCCATTTTTCTAAAATACTAGACCACCTTACATGGACTATCTCCCAACCGGTACATCTCAAACCTTTTCGTCCATCCTAGGTAAAAAGGACAAATGTCTAGAATGGAGGAAGTGGGTCGGTTTGTACTACAGTACATGATCTATCGCCGTGATTTTTGAAAAAATCATTTTAGACTCGTAATATGTGGTTTCTTCAGATCCAATGCAAGTTCTAACGATGCCCGCCCCTATCTTCATGCACACGGTTCGACCATAGTTAGAAATTCAGATAATTCAAAACGGGCATAATAAATTCAAAAAATCCGAACAATGAAAATCCTTGGCGTGGTGTCATATTATGTTACATAGTTGAAAGGAAAATACGACTTGGTATATTGATCATGTTTCAAAAACCTTCACAAAATGACCTATCATGTTCGAGGTTTCATGGCTTTCGGTCCAAATGACCGATGTTATGTCTGAATCACGATAGTTTGTGATGTTGTGCCCATATTATGCATGTGTGTGGACATTGGTATGGAGAACAATTTTGCAGAGGAAGTTTTCCTTTTGTCGAACGGAAAAGCCCTTTTCCATTTCCGAGCGAAAAAACGGTCGCTTTTGTGAAGTAACCACCAAAATGTCGTTTCGAATGCTACCGTCCCATTATCCTAAAATACTAGACCACCTTACATGGACTATCTCCCAACCGGACATCTCAAACCTTTTCGTCCATCCCGGTAAAAGGACAAATGTCTGCCGAATCGGTAGGAAGTGGTCCGGTTTGTACTACAGGTACATGATCTATCGCCCGTGATTTTTTGAAAAAATCATTTTTAGACTCGCAATATGTGGTTTCTTCAGAGATCCAATGCAAGTTCTAACGATGCTCGTCCCCTATCTTCATGCACGCCGTTCGACCATAGTTAGAAATTTATAATTCAAAACGGGCATAATAAATTCAAATAAAATCTGAACAATGAAAATCCTTCGTGGTGTCATATTATGTTACATAGTTGAAAGTAAAAATACCAGACTTGGTATATTGATCATGTTTAAAAACCTTCACAAAATGACCTATCATGTTCGAGGTTTTCATGGCTTTCGGTCCAAATGACCGATGTTATGTCTTGAATCACGGCATAGTTTGTGATGTTGTGCCCATATTATGCATGTGTGGAAATTGGTATGGAGAACAATGTTGGGAGGAAGTTTTCCTTTTGTCGCACGGAAAAGCCCTTTTCATTTTTTTCACTCACCCTATTATTAGTGTCGATTGTTTTTTTGTCCCGGTTGGTGTCTCCAACCGGGACTAAAGGTTCATCTTTAGTCCCGGTTGGTGACACCATCTGGGACAAGGTACACACCGCACGACATATTGTCGACACGCTATTTTTCCCGCCATTTTTCTTCCCGCCATTTTTTCCCGCCAGTTCTTCCCTCCAGTTCTTCCCGCCAGTTCTTCACTGTATATATATATGTAGGGTTAGCCTCCATTGTCATTGCACATCTCTAGACTCATATATGCAACCTCATCACTCTTTCCCATGGCTTCCACCGTAGCACTAACTCCCAGGGAGGCGGAGGCGCTTTGCCGACCACCCCCCGCCACTCTGTGTCCCCGCTTTTGGATCTCGAGCGCCGAGGCGTGCAGTTCCTCTGTCCCTCTAGGTGTGGCGCCGATGGCCATCACGAACCACTACTACCGAGCTCACGCCGAGTGAGGAATCCCGGATGGCATCCCGACTATTTCCCGACTTGGGAAGCCTTCTTCGTGGATCGGCGAGAGCACTCGCCAGCACGAGGAGGAGGGCCCACCTCCTCCGAACTTCAACGAGGCCGGTCGTCTGTGGTGGCGCTGGCCGACTCTCCAGAGGCCATGGCTCACGACACGCCGGCCGACTCTAGCCTCACTGCGCTACCCTCAAGTCCAGCCCACTCATTTCAACCTTCAAGGTTCAACTACGACCCCGACGACGATAGCGACGACGCCGCGGTGAGTCGACGACTTTTGTGGCGAGTATTACAGTATAGGTGAGCATGGTGAATTATTCCAACATTGCAAAACAAGTTCTACCGATCAGGCTTAATCTGGCCATGTATCTTAATTTTAAGTTCTTCTATGTAACTTTGTGTTAGTTGCGTTATGTACTTTAATTCCAGTTCTATCCTAATCAAATTTTCTTTCCGCCCATTATTTTCCGTCCTTTTTTTCCGCCATTTAAAAACAGAAAATGGTTTTGAATTACTTATTCAAATCCAAACACTTTTTATGTTTAAAGTTTTTTTAAATTCCAAATTGTTATTAAAAAAATATAAGTTAATTCATTTTTAATTGTAAATGGTTCATATTTTAAATGGTTACATTAATTATTTTTTAAACCAGAAAATGGTTTTGAATTATTTATTCAAATCCAAATACTTTTTATGTTTAAAGTTTTTTCTAAATTCCAAATTAATATTCAAAAAATATAAGTTAATTCATTTTTAATTTTAAATGGTTACATTAATTATTTTTTAAAAATAGAAAATGGTTTTGGATTATTTATTCAAATCCATACACTTTTTATGTTTAAAGTTTTTCTAAATTCCAAATTGATATTAAAAAAATATAAGTTAATTAATTTTTAATTTTAAATGGTTACATTAATTATTTTTTAAAAATAGAAAATGTTTTTGGATTATTTATTCAAATCCATACACTTTTTATGTTTAAAGTTTTTCTAAATTCCAAATTGATATTAAAAAAATATAAGTTAATTCATTTTTAATTGTAAATGGTTCATATTTTAAATGGTTACATTAATTATTTTTTAAAATAGAAAATGGTTTTGAATTATTTATTCAAATCCTAACACTTTTTATGTTTAAAGTTTTTCTAAATTCCAAATTAATTATCATTTAAAAAACATTACAAATTTAAACCCCAAAATAAAAATAAGGGAAGAGAGAAAATACTTGAAAAAATTTGAAAACAGAATACGTCCGGTTGGAGCCACCAACCGGATCAAGACACTGCACGCCAACCCTTGGTCCAGTGAAAATTGAGATACGTCGGTTGGTGGCTCCAACTGGACGTACTCTTTTAGTCCGGTGAGCCACCAACCGACTAAAGGTCCTTTGTTATAATCGACGCCTCCTCTTCTTCTTTCCGTCCCACTTCGCTTCTCACCGACGCACGACAGACTCACGCCGGCAGAAGCTTCGCCGCCCGACGCAGCTGCCCGAGCCCACGTTGCCTCGCCCGCCACCACCGCCGCCTCCGTCTGCGGCGTCCCATTTCCCCGCCCCGCCGACTCACGCCGCTCGAGTGGACGGAGGCGACGCCTGTGACCAAGAAGGAGCAGCGCCGCTCTCTAACGCGGTGAGCCTCTCCCAAAGGCCCTCCGCTTGCTCGCTTGCTTGTTGTAGCCGCCACGCCGTGGTCCTCGCAGCACCTCCGCCGCCGCCCGCCGTCGCCGGCCCGTGACCTTCTTCGAGCGGCGCCGCCACTTCATTGCTTACCGCCGCCGCTTCGATCAAGCCTAGCCGCTCAAGACGCCACGCGCCGCCCCGGTGACCACCCGACGGTGGCCGCGAGATGACGTCACCGGCGTCGCGGCCCACGGGTCCGCTGACCTTTGACCACCACAGTGGCTTGCTGATGTGGCCTAGGGCCCAACACTCAGTCACAGTGGCTAGGTTCTGTCTGGGTAAAATAAAACCCAACCCTTTGATAATGTCATATTGACACAGTAATTCAATTTTAAATGATTTAATAATTCCAGAAATTGATATAAACTTGTAAATTCAATATCTTTTTATATATAAGTCTGAAAATATAAATAATATATCAAATTGTTCACAAAAATTAAACCTATCTATTTAACCTATAATCATGCATTGTTCAACAACTTAAATGACAAGTATAATTAGAAGAACAAATGCACCCCTCTCATATGTTTCGGAGTTTCCCCGAGTTAGGGGGTTCACCCCTCGGAACCCCGATTAAATCGGCGAGCATGTCTTAGGGTTACATTCCAATGAAAATTAACTTGTCATATCATCATACTTGCTTGATCATTGCATCGATGCCATGTGTTGATTGTTTCCCTTTCTTTTCGGTGTTTGGATTATTAGGTTTATTATTAGTTAGGTATTATTAGGTTTATTAATTAGTTTGGTATTATTGGTCTTCGGCCCCACTGGTCAGTCACTGTGGGTAGCCCCAGACCCGATTCACATTGTCAAGCAACTTAAAAGCCCTACTCCCTCTGTTTCAGTTTACAAGTCCTACGCGTATATCTAGGTTATCAATTTGACCTATATAATTTGAATTATATAATATAAAAATTATATCATTGGAAAATACAAAGTCTAAAGTTTCCGATGATATATTTTTTGTAATATATACATCATATTAAGTTGCTCAATTTGGTGACATAAAACTATGTGCAGGACTTGTAAACTGAAACGGAGGGAGTATCTTAGATAAGGAATCATTAATACCCCTTAGGTGCATGTGGGTTCGACGATGTGCCTTTGGTAGGGCATTCCAAACCCTCTTAAATCGATTCCAATATGGTATTTTGTTAGTATATAGTGTTACCTATCTGCTGGATAGTTTCCCTTTTGTAGCCTTATACTCATGGTCCCCTCTCATATGCATCTGAGGTTTCTCCGAACTAGGTTTTACACCCCTCGGAACTCCACAATATTGATTTTAGCTAGAGTTAACTATCTACTACACGGTTTCCTTTTTGTAGCTAGGTTTAGGGTTTAGGGTTTCTCTTCATTTTTATTATTGTGTACATATATATTAGGGTTTCTCTGAATTAGGGTTTATATCTCTCCACACCGTACCTAACTTTCTCCTTTAGCCGCTTTGACTTATTCGTTTTTCCACCTATGCAGAAAATATGGACCCACACGTCAGAGATGAAGAAAAGGAAGAGTTGATCCAAGGTGTGATCCGTGGGGAAAAAATTTAGACATATCAACGTTTCTGAACAACTCTAGTGAGGGTGATCCTCTTTTTACCGGAATAGACGACTTGTTTGAGGTTGAAGGTGTTGCCTTCCGCGAGGGAGAAGGCGATGCCTTGTGTAATCGAGAAGACGGCCGCTCCAGCGAGGTGCATGTAATATAATCAATTCATTAATTAATCATCTGCTATCTATATAGAAATAGTAACGATGATCTTTCTTCTTTTAGCCCTCCGGATCGAAGGAATCTAGTGAAAAGAGCAGACGAGGCCCAACCAAAAAGTTGCAAGACCATGAGAGGTTCAGGATCGAAGATGTCACTGAAGACGGCAAACCGACGGCTCCCGAAGTTGTCGCAAACAAATTTGTGGCATAATGCGGAGTAATCGTTAGGGACTTAATCCCGATCACCATTATAAATTGGAATAGGCCTGCTAATGCGGATGAAGAGGTAACATGTTTATTTTTCCCTAACCACGCCAAAGATTTACTGTGGAAGAGGCTCATGGTTAATTTCAAACTACTGAAGATAGAGCTGGATCCAAATGCGGAGGATCCAGTTGAGGACGCCTTACAACATGGGAGAGCCATGGAGGCTAAGGTCAGGGAGTGGGCTTTGAAGAAGATGGCCCAGCGTTTCACCAACTGGAAGAAAAGATTTCACCTTGACTATGTCGTGAAAGAGAAGACTCCCGATTTCAAGAATATTCAGTTTGAGAAGATAAAACCATTCTGGGCTAAGTTTGTGGAATACAAGACATCAGAAAAAGCTAAGAAAATGTCATGAATAATAAGTGAATGCTGCTAACAAGAAGTATCACCATACTATGGGGCAAGGTGGCTACAGGGCTGGCATTCCTAAGTGGGAGAAACTTGAGAATGAACTGCGTGCTAAAAAGATCACCCCAGAGACAGACGATTGGGTAGAACGTGCAAGGAATTGGTTTTACGGGCATGGGGGCACGTTGGACTCGGAAGGGAGGTGTATATATAACATACGACATAAAGAAGACCCCTTGCCAATCGAGAGGATGAGAAAAGTAGTAAAGGCTGTTAAAGATGGGGACTTCATTCCCGATAGAGAGAATGATGAGCTCACACTCGCCCTTGGAAATAAGGAACATGATGGACGAACACGAGGCACAAGAGGCTCCCAACCATGGAGGACTGGGTTTCCCGAAGAGAGGAAGAAATATCCTGATAGAAACCGTCAGACGAGAAAGGACAGGGCGTAAGTTGAAGCAGATAGTCAGAAAGAGCGAATGCGTTTAATTGAAGAACGATTAAAGCAACAACAAGATGAAATTAACGCACTTAAAGAGCAAAGTACTACCGGCCCATCTCAGCAGCACACTGCATTCGATGCTACCGGCCTATCGAATAATCGAAAAAGCAGTGTGGCTTCCACCGAGGTCCCGGGTGATGACAATGGCGATGACGATGGTGCACCGACGATGGATCCTGTTGGCTACCCAGTGGATGATATCATAGAGATGACACACTGCGAGCTACATGTCAAATTTGTGAACATATCAATGAAGGTGGCGGTTGGCTTGCCTTACCAATTGGACCCACACCAACTTACCACTGTCGTCCGGTTCCAGAGGGCTACGCTGTTGTCGGGGTGGATGAAATCATGCCCACCTTTGAAGTTTTGGATCTTCAGTACCCTGCAGGTGAAGGGGATGTGACTTTACTGGAAGACGCAAAAAACGTCACCATTCTATGGCCGAAGGAATGTATCGTGCTTCGAAATCACACGCCAAGGCTTATTCGCGCCGCCACCCGTCTCCGGCGAGTTCGTCATCGCCGCGGCAGCCGCTCGTCGCCTCACCCGGCTCGCCTCACCAATCTCCCGCAGCCATCATCAAGGAGCCATCGCCGCGCCAGGATAAAAGCGAAGCGCATGCCATCGGCCGTGGTAAGCGATCGCGAAACGTAAACAAGAGCCTCTTCCAAAAGTACCAAAGGTTCCTCCCAAGAGAGATTATGATCAGATCAAGAGGAGATCGGGCGATCGTTGATGCGGAAGCGGCGTTAAGCTGAGGCGGCGAAGAGCGAGTTCCCATCACCAAAGAAGAAAAAGGCAAAGTATTGAAAATGCTAAAGACTCTTCATCAACCCGAGCCAAAGCTTTCATCGACTATGAGCGTTCTATTCTCAAGTCACATGCGGCAAAAAGCCTCAAGAGCAAGATCGATGCAAGCGAGAAATCTGTTGCCCAGCTCGGAGAACAAGCAAAACAGACTTGCGCCCCTCTCAAGGTGATTTCCCAAACCAATGTGGGGTCGAGCGAATATGGGGCCGAAGAGCAGTAGGATCCAGAGGTAGTTGCACAATACGGAGAAGCTACCGCTGCTCAAGGTATGAGTATTTCCAAATACTTATCCCAGTTAGAGTTATTCCCCGTGAGTGAATTAGCATACAAATACCAGTACGGCAAACCTCTCGTCAAACCTGAGGAGGTAAACAATCTTCCAACAAAAATGCGAAGATTGCATAACTGGTACATGCATGCCACAAAGGCCGGGGCTAACTGGATAGTGCTGAGGGTTACAAAAAAGCATCATGGGAAAGAAAAGGATGACATGATATCCATTGAATTTGATGAACTATTTCAATTATTCAATCAAGACGCCTTGGACAAATCGATCATCAGTGCCTATTGTCTGTAAGTACTAATTCTGTAATTAATTTAGTCTCCAGCTATCTCATCTTGTTTATTGCATGTATACAATCATACTGTAATATGCAGAATGAAGATTCTCGAATGCAGCAGAGGACAAATCTATGACATTGGCTTCATTGACCCATATTGGGTTCATGAAGCTAATCTCAAAACAAGCCCCCAGGATACGGAGGATAATATAGTACACGCGTTAAGGTTTCAAGAAACCAGAAGGGAAATACTTTTTCCTTACAACTTCGAGTGAGTGTTATTGTCTTGTATACACTTTCTATTTCGCTTACTCGATGTTAAGTATATAATTGATTAGTTATGCATTCGCAGCTTCCACTATATTCTGTTATTCATTCAACTTGACAAAGGGCATGTACTAGTCATGGACTCGAAACATAAACCCCTTGAGACGTGGAAGGACATGCAGATGCTTCTTCAGCGGTAATTCTAATCATTACGACACTATATCGGCAACGTTCGTGAATTTTATGATATCAAGTAATTAATAACTTCTTTTATCCGTTTTCTTCGCCGGGCAGCGCTTGGAAACGGTTCACCAACAAGGCTAGGGGTGTTTGGAAAGAGGAGCTTACATTTCAACCACTAAATGTAAGCACCACTAGCTATATCCGCGCATCTCTTTGATTCTAGTTTTGATACAGTTATTATCATGCTTGATTATTATTTTGATTGAACTCTGTTCTCGTAAAGTGCCTGACGCAGGGACCAGGTAACAATCTATGTGGCTACTATGTTTGCGAGTTCATCCGGCAGACGTGCGATGAGAAGGGCAGAAATTTAGAGCAACTCCACGTACGTAAACAATTTCTATAGTTTTTAATTACTAACAAATTGTGTTTAGTTTTATTCATATAGACTGACTCCTTCTTTAAATCAGATCGAACTCTACGGGACGGTCTTCTGCCAAAGGATTGCGTACGAGCAATTCAGGAGGAATTGGCGGGATTCTTGGATGCAGAAGTCCTAAACCCAAAAGGGAAATACTATTCGGCTGTGTATAGATAATAGGGATTATAAAAATAGCAACTTTGAAGGAATTGACCGATAGCATCGAATAGCAACTTTTGTATGTAGTGCATGAACTCGATCCGTGTATTGAATGTAATATTGTTATGATGATCTTGTGTAATATAAGGTTCCTTCATTGATAAGTGCAAAACACTAAATAAACAATAAAACAACCTAAATGAATTCTCTGCATGCACAAAAGTGGCAAAAATGCTGCAAGGCAACAAAATGTGCCAATGAATTCTTCGCCGCGCAGAAATGAGCAAATCTCTGCCAGCAGTTATTAGTTAGTTCCGGTTAGTTCGAACCGACTAATCTCCACCCCTCGCCGCTGACGCAGATTTCCATTTGTCCCTTGGTGGGGCAACCCACTCAAAGCTTACCAACCGGGACCAATAGGGCTGTTTCCACCAGTGAATAGGTGGTCGCGCCAAGTTGCGGCCGCCACCTTTAGATCTGTTTGTCTAAAATGGTGTGTCCAAATAGTAAGGTCAGAGATTATGTTTCTAATGGTTTTATTACAAGACTGATCATGTTGCTTGAAGGCTTTGGCATTGCGTGCATCCCAAATCTTCCATAAAATGATCATGAGCATAGAGGGCCATGCGGATTCCGGTAGATATGAGCTAGTGTATCAGTTCAGACCTACGGGAAGAGGGAGTGCATGGGGTGATACCGATCTTGCTCCAAGCGGCCATGGCTAAGTTTAGAAATTGTTTCATGAAGATGTGACACGAGAAACAACCTAAAATTAGCAAAAACGTATGGACGAGCTTGATAGCTAGCCAGGCATTATTCCCGCCGCCGCCGGTCCACCATTCGTTAGTGACTCCACGTACGGCCAGCCGGTCCCTATGGTGCGGCATGCAGATCTAGAATCTTGTTTCTATCACCAGTGTATAATATATATACTACCGATAGAACAACTGGTTATTAGCTCTAAGAAGCAAATCTTGTATTCAACCAAGGCGAGGCTCTATATCAGTATATCACCATCTACCCCCTTCACGGCTTGCTTCTTTCTTAGTGTCGTCTTCTCTTTCTTGTTTCCAACCTCAAGACGGCCGGACGCCATGCTCAGCGGTGTGCGCAACAATCCTCGCCGTGGCCCAGAGGAGGCTCAACGGGTGGAGCTACGAGGAAGTTGGTGCAATCCCCAGGTGCAACGACCTTGAGAATATCATGGCTGTTCTCTATGCACATGTCACACCTGTGCGACCTAATAAGCCTGGTCACTGATCGAGGTGCTTATTATTTGGTGACATGGTCGACGAGCGCATCCAGGGATAGCCATGATATTCTCGGGTCGTGGCTTTGCGGATTGCATCAACTATATCTTCTCGGACTCGAGGCGGAGCCATATAAGGACATGCTTCTCGGAGAAGAGAAAAAATGCGTAAGTCTAGTATAAACTCTGTACTAAACACAACTTAAAAACTCTAAGTTAGTCTTAATTAATAAAGCTCACATCCTTTAACTCTGTACACCCAAGCCAAATTTCTTCCCCCGCCCCCAATGCTCCCAATTGTAAGACTGCGCTAATCTATTTGGCGCCCTCGATCGCGGTAGCGCGAGACTCTCTGGCGCCCTTGACCACGTCTGCGCGAACCTCTCCAGCGCCATCGCTGGGATCCTCGATCGCGGCTGCACGAACCTCTCATGCATCCTCCCTGGTACCTAGTTCTTGTCTGGAATGTGTCCTAACATATTGGTTGAATCCCATTGATTTGAATGGTATTTGTATTTTAAGAATTTCTATTGTAAGAAAATAAGGTAGCTTTGTGTGACTCTATAGGTTAGGAATGCCTATTGCGGAGAACAACCCTGACAAGGTGCCTTGTTCTTGTCCAGTTGTGCCCTCTATCCTACGAGATATAGTAGTGAGACTTGATCAATAACATGTATGTATGTGTGTAAAGTAGTATAAATTCATTTCAGGATCATATGCCCAAGCTGTAGACAAGTACGACATTTGCTATAGGTTTGACAATGGTGTCAACATGACTAGATCAAGAAGGAGAAACCTGAGTAGGATAGTCAGAAGATAGAAGCCAACAATTCCTTACTACATTTGCACCATGAACCAGAACAACACCTCCAAAGGAAATATGATAGATTTCTTACAAGAACCAGTAATTATTTCTTTATTCCTATGGATGTTCGTATTTACCATAACCAGTAATACTTTGTTTCTTCTTATGCGGTATTTTTCATGCCCTTTTGTCCGCATATTTCTCATTCCTCACATGCATGAAGACGGAGACAAGATAAAAGATCACGGTGGCCATGAGACCATGGGAAAGTTCGTGTGAGGCATGGAAATGACGACACTATCATTCCAAATTCAAATTAGGCGTACTATGTTGTTTAGAAGAAGCTGGAAGAAGGAGATGTTTGTGCCTGCGAGTTTCAAGCAAAGGCGGGTTATTTGATCGTGAGAGTGCATAAACTTTAAGTCAGTTGTTATGAAATAATTAGTTAGTTTTTTTAGAGATGTATGTGAACTAAATTGGGAGCGAAGTACTAGCAACTGAGCTATGTGTATCACTACCATGTGGTATTATTTTTTGTATATGTAATTTATATTTATATTATATATAAAACATTCTAGATTAATTAGCAATTTAATTATATTTCTATGCACCAACGCATTCGCCGACATATATCGGACCAGACAATATCTTTGTGTTGTTGTCTCATAGCTGCCACGACATGAATGATGTCGGCCTATAGGGCCATGGCATTAACCCCTTGTTGCCACGGAAGCGCTAGGTTGGCGGATTACGTTGTGCCGATAAAAAAAAGGTCGCCGAAGAACTTTCCCCAACGCAGTTAGCCCTCACGGCGTTTTTTGCCGCGCGAGCACGACGATAAAGCGTGTGCCTCGGCCTCTATAAGCACCAGGGTCTGACCTCCGTGTGATAGTGATGCAGTGGTGAACCGCACTTGCAAATCCAGTCCGTTTGTGGGTCAACTCCGTTCAACCCAGATCATAGATATCCTCAGTTACATTAGAGCGGAACTGTAGAAGAAAAATTACATATGAAATTCGGAAGAAAAGGCTTCTTCCGAATTATAGAAATCTAGAGATACCAGGGTCATAGGTACCAGGGTCCGACGTCCGTGTTATAGTGATAGCGAGGTGCATGTTTTAAACCTCTAGAGAACCTAAAACGTGCAAACCATACTCCAACACCGGCCAGTTTGCTGCAAGAAAGTGACACACCACAAACAGGAAGGTGATTTTCCAGCGTTGACCGGCAAATTAATATTTTGTAGTATTCGTAAGTATTTGTGTGCACGTGAAGTTGACAGCTTCTTAACCTGCGTTGGCTAAACCAGCTGTATAGTGCTGTCTTCCTTTTGTCGCAAGACACCATTTCTGACAATAAACATATACTGCTTTGCAGGTTCTCCTATTGTTAGTCCTATAATAAAAGAGATCTCCTTTGATCTTGTCCAGTTAAGCAACATTACACGTCTTGCCTACCTGTAGAATGAAACTTTAGGCCTACTCTTCTTCTTTTAAAAGTATGACCATATATATTATGGCAGTTGGCAAGAGGAGATCTGGAGTTATCCATCCACCACGGCACTCCAGATTTGTCTAACGGACGTGACACTAAAGTTTACACAGACCAGGGAAAAAAGAGGAAAGCCGCATGGCAGTAAATAGCTTGTGGAACCCGACCTAAGCTTCTTGTCTTGCATGTTCATGTATGTGTGACTAGTAATGGCCGTCTGCATTCGTCTCTGGGTCCTTTTCTGAAGTAGGCATACAGCAACAGCTGTATGACCCCCAGGACAGTGCCAATTCCATTCGGAATCTGTAATAATTGCGCAAGCCAACAAGAGGAGCAAACGCATGTGATGTTAGACATCATCCTATCCATTGAAGCAAAAGCAACAGAGAAGTGATTGATTGGGTTGGATCTTACATATATGAAGAAATCATCCAGCAACAGCCCATATGCGAGAAATGAGACGCTCATCAGGGACATGGAGAGCGACAGATAGAAGGGCATGTACTCCACGCTCTTGGTCCTGATCACCAGGTTCTGTCCGTCCAACACAAGATTAAAGATACCAGAGAGAGGGATCATTATTGGCAACTCAAATTGCTGATGTGGGGTTATGCAATGCAAATTTAGCGGCAGGGACAAGAACAAGTACTAGTGTACTCACAATGATTGACAGAGGGGAGGCGAACATGCAGATGAGGGAGGCGACGCTGAGGTAGCCGACGAGCGCCTGCCGATGTTCGTGATCAAAGAGTGCCATACTGACATACACGATTAGGCCGAATGCAGAGAAGACGCCCACCAGCAGCAGGGACACCTTCAGCTGCAGCAGAGCAGGGAACCACAAGGACGGACCGTCCTCCATGTTACAGACCGGGAAGAATCCATCCAGCAAAGTGCGAGTGGAATTATAAGTGGTAGGTACCAACCCTGTTCTTGGCGTCGGCGTAGGCGATGAACACCGCAGTGTAGGCGAGCTGGAAGGCGGCGCCGACGGTGTTGACGGTGGCGACTAGGACGACGCCGTAGGAGACGAAGGGGAGGGCGTACCACGTGCAGACGAGGCAGCTGAGGAGCGAGTAGATGTAGGGCATGGCCGAGAACTGCTCCGTCGACCCGTTCCGGACGATCCTCCTGAATGTCGGCCTGATGTCAGGCAGTAGCGCCTTAGCATTGGATCCGTGAAATCGGGTTGAATCGGAAGGGGAGCAGGCACAGCACTTACAGCGGGGAGACGAAGAGCACGAAGGCAAAGATGTTCCCTGCAAGACAAGAGAAGACGGCGCGGCGGGCGGAACCGTCAAATCCGGCCAACTTTCTTGACGACGACGACACCGCCTAAGAAGAAGCAGAGCAAAGAGAATGGGAAGTACCTGCAATTCCTGCCCCATAGCAGCAGAGGTCATGCTGGTAGGAGGAGGCTCCGGCGGAGAAGACGAGAGAAGTCATCAAACGCAAAGGATGAGAGGTATCCCGATCCCCTGAGCCGCCAAACTCGGCCCCCTCCTTCCGATCCCCGCTCCTCCAATAGTCCGAGGACAGCATATGCCTGAGGGTTCTTTCTTCCAGAGCTGGATGATATACCAGCAGCAGCAAGCAATAGAAAAAGCTCGCCGGCTCCACCACCTTCGAGTTGTATTTGGCGACTGGCGTTGCGTTGATTTTTAAAAGGATGGGCAATAGTAGGTAAAGCAACAATGGGAAAAGCAAGACAGCCAGCGGTAATAAGATACTGCACGTCATTTGCGTTGACTTAGTAAACGCGCGTGAAATATAGGACACATATACACCGAGGTCTGGAAACAAGCAATTGAACATGACGCTTGCGGGTACTATGTTGATCATGATTATTATTTTTTAGAAAAACATCAATTTAGTACATCAACTTGCCCGAAATGAAATCGTTGGTCATGAAGTTGCAAAACACACACAAACTGCGGGTCACGAAATTGCCGCACGCGAGACGTGTCGGGCTGCCATTTTACGAATTAGTAACCTTAAAAATTTATTTCTTCTCGTCGGTTTTTTCTAATGGTCTAGGTATTTTTTTTTTCAAACAAGTTAGTTTCGTGCACCCATAAGCACTAGACATAATTTTTAAAGGCTAATTCGTAAAAAAACAGTGCAACGTCAGCAAACTAACGTCCACGTGACGAAGTGACCAAAACGCTAGTGTGGGGCAACTTCATGATCCGCAGTTCGTGTTTTATCACTTCGTAACCAATGCTCTTATTTTGGGCAAGTTGATGTACCGAATTGGCCTTTTTTCTCATTTTTTCTTCCAGAACCAAAGAGATAAATTTTTACTTCTATGGAGAAGGAGCGTGGACCTAACCTCCCGGGTCACTCCAGCTGGGCGATCCCGGAGGTCCCCCATCGTCGCCGCCTTCCAACCCCCCTCTCTGATCCCGTCTGGCCGCTGTTGTTGTCGTCATCGACGGTGGTGGCGGTGCCTGTCACGCTAAAGGCGGAGGGCAGGAGGGGACGCGCCTCGTCTCGCGCTAAAGCGGAAGGGCTTGGCAGCGGTGTGGCCACGCTGGGCGGCTCAGCCGGTGAGGCTGGGCCTGAGTTTCCGGCGGGGTGGCGAAGAAGAGGCGGCGGAGCGCTGCCCTTGTGGTCATCGGTCGCTGACGCGCGAGGCGGTTCTTCACTTGGGCTGCGATATGGTCCTCCAGGATTGCGATCTGGGCTAGAGGAGGGCGAATGGGGCATCTGATGCGATCTTTGCAAAAGTGTTTTTTGTCTGCCTTGTTTTTTGCTTCCTTCTTGCTGGATCTTGACAGGCAGCATGGGGGGCTGCGAGTCATGAGAATAAGGGTGGAGGTCCTAGGGTTCCTTCGGTGCAAAGACGGAGATCTGCTTGCTGCATGCGCTTGATGATCTGGTCTGGAGTGGTGAGTTCCGAAAGGCTCCGCTGACGAACTCTCATGGGCGACTATGCCTGGAGATTTGCTGGATCAATTAAATTCGGTCGGGCGTACCCATGTTTTTCTAGCCGTTTGGTTTCAGCGGGTGCGTTGCGAAGCTTCGGTGTCTGTTACCACCATGTGTCATGTCTACGAAGATCCATGGTGAAGTCAGATGCGGAGAATGTCAGGAAAGCTGGTACATCAGGGATGCGATGGTGATTTGAGTCTTTGTGGCCACAAGGAACTGACTGCGTGATATGTGACTCGCATGTGGGGGCAACAATACAGGAGGAGTTTCCAGTCTTACCTTGCAGGGTAAAAATCCAAGGTCCGGTCTTAATTGGTTGTGTCTGACAATGACCTTGTTGAAGGCATTATTTTGCGAGTGAGGACTTTTTTCAGGGTGAAAACCTATGATCTTTGATCGGACGATGACGGCGCTTGTACACTGTTTCCTTCTTAAAGGCGTGGCTATTGGAGTGATTGGACTTCTGGTGTTGTTCTGGTGGTATTAGTGTTGTTGCTTCGAGGAATCGTTCTCTGTAGCGGGACTTTTCCTTTTTATAAGCTATGTGTATCCATAAAGCCGTTAGGATATATGTTGTTCTTGAGGGAGGTGTAATTTATATTTTTAATATATACTTCTTTAATAAAAATGAAAAGGAGAGACGTGATGATTCAGTGGCGCACTATCCTCGTGAGACAAAACCGTGATGAATACAGGTGGCGCTGCTGCTACTATTTCTCCTCGATGGTGAATCTGTGGTATAGCATATATGACTTTTTTTTTCTTCTTGTCGCTAGCAGCTAACATCTGCATAACTACAAGCCAAATTCATTTTAATGTTTCCTGGATTGTGCCGATGCAATTAATCGCAACAGATTGTCCTACAAGACCGACCAACTCGATGTCAGCAAGGTGTTATATTATAATACAGTACAAGAAAACAGCAATGCCAAACATGACCTACCTGGAGGGGAGTGTCTGCGATGAGGAGACAATAGTTAGTGCTAAAAAGCCGCATGGTCTTCGAGAGTTCTTATTTTTTATCCGATGAACTTTATCAATAATTGTGTAGCGCCAGCTGAAACGCCTCAATGCAGCTGTAGTAGTTTCTCCCTTATATGATTCTGACCAAACATGACTGAATTACAAGTAACATGCCAGCTGAAGTACCAATAATGATTAAGAAACATGGATGTGAGACTGACCCTCTCTTTTGGATTCCCCAAGGGTGGCCCAGACACCTTGTCGCCATTCTTGATTATCAAGGGAATAGAAAATGTGCAACTTACAATTGTGTTGAACAGAAGAGCCAAGGGACAGCAAATTTGCTCTTGATTGTTTTACTACCTCTATTTCGGTTTATAAGACAAATACGTATTTCAAGAAAATAGTTTGACCATAAATTTTGTCAACAATATATGAATCATATGTCACAAAAATTATACCATTGAAAGCATATTTTAAATATAGATCTAATGATATAATTTTTGTTAAATATAGTTTATATTTTATTGACTAAATTTATGATCAATTTTTTTTGAAATACGTATTTGCCTTATAAACCGGAATGGAGGTAGTATTCAAAATGGCAGGAATTTAACCGTGTGTTTTTGTGCAGGCTATTGGACAACCTACTACGTCAAAGGAGAAATTGTATGTTGAATACCATCTAGAAAATTTGTATAAGCAGTACAACAAATGTCCTGGAACTCTTCACTTCCTGCATTTTGCTTACAGAAATCCATGACTTTTCAAGAGGCCAGGATGATTCTCATCAGCTTATTGTCGGTTTCTTCTTTAGATGACACATTAATTATAAATGTATTAGGCTGCGAGGACTCAAGGGGAAAAGCTTCTATTAATAGACTAGTAAAATACCCGTGCGTTGCCACGGAAACAAAGTTTTTTTACATGCCTCGTGTGTAATAGTATGTCCAACAACATCAACACTGATTGTGATATCAGGATACCAATCAACAGAATACAGAGAAATTAACGGAACACCCTTGAGCTGAGCATATCAGGTAGGCAAATAATGCTTTACACCTTTACTGTGAATTTGCATGGACGTCTATTCGCTTTAGATCCTGATAACATTGTTTGCACTCTACCTAGCTCCTCATGCTTCCGTTGATGGCAGTACTCTTCTAAAAATAAGATTGTTTCTTTCATCCTATATCCCCCATGCAGCAATAGTGAAGATCTCAAAGAATAAATGCTCCTGAAATCTTGCATTATTATATTCAGTCTAGCCCAATAGGTAGCACCGAACTGACAAAAAGAATAAGTACTCCAGGATTTCTAACTTTGCGGGAACGGCAAACAGAATATGAGTGGTTCTGACCAATATTGAAGTGCATGTGTTTTAAAAAGGTTCTCGTGTTCAATCTATTTGACAGTAATAGCCACACAAACACTTTTAATGTAGGCCATAATTTAGATTTCCATATACTATATATAAAAAGGATCAGGTGGAGTAATTAGTCTGAAACAAATAGTGTTGTCGAGCTGAATATTTGGCTCCCCACTTATAAGTCATGATGTTCTTTCCATTAGATGAGCGATTCATATCAGTAATGATTTCCTGAACTTGATTTAATTTTTGAAAGGATTCACTTGACATCATCATGTAAAATAAATCAGTAGTGTTGTCACATAATTTATCTACTCCCTCCGACCCATATTAATTGACTCAAATTTGTCTAGATACGTATATATATATCTAGCACTAAAACTTGATTAGATACATTTGTATCTAGATGAATCTAAAATCAACTAATATAGATCGGAGAAAGTACTAAAATGTACTCATTCTGGCATATTAAGAGAATAAACAAGGGAAGTCGTCTTATGTTTGCACAATTAAACCATCGGCTAGTTGTAATATCTTATCTTTGTCGAAGAAGAAGAACCCATATAATACTTTCCTGCATAAATAAAAAAAGTGATTTGTGTTAGTACAGATTCAAGAAAGAACTATGGCTAGTCTTTTAGTACAAATTCAAGTATTTATAGATTCATAGACAAACAGATTCATGATAGTACAGATTCAAGTATTTAATTCAAGAAACAAACACAAGAATACTATGTACTTACATACTTGGTCCATGGATCTCGTCGAGTCATTTATTGCGCTAAAGAACCTAACACATGTATATAACTAATTTGGTTCCCCTCATAAACAAATGGTGGCCATAGTAGTGGAGTTGATATGCACAAAATAAGTAATGTTTAAATAAAAGAGAGAAAAAGGTATGAATGTTGAAAATGTAAGTGACAAATATCTCACCTATGATGTTAATATCTCTCTATAGACGATGTTCTTCGTGTAGTTACCACCAGGACAATCAGAGCCCGTGTTCTTGTCGTAAAATGAACTCTTCTTTTTGCTATCATAGTTAAATGATCATGCGTTGCTACGGGTTTTAATCTCTTCTGCACGTGCAAATTTAAACATAAGGCATGTAGATAATTTCAAGTAGTGTGGAAGATATATACTAATGAAGACATCTTGTTAATCAACGTTTGAAAGGTAACGGCGAAACCATCCAACCGATGAAAATAACATGAAGTTTAAGTTGATGAAACTACAAATCATGTTCTTAATTCTTTTTACACAAAATATTTTTCTTAATTACCGCTCTTCCTCTCTTTCTCAAGACATGACAAGGATGTATATGTCATCACTTCTCTTTTCGCCATTGTGCCTCACCTCTTGTCACCATTGTGCTTCACCTCCTATCGCCATTTTGATTTATGGTGACTTCACTTAGACTACACTCAGCATTTTACGTAGTCTCTCTCTGTTATCGCCATATTTTGGCCAAAGACGGAGATGGGCCGTGATCAAGATGGGCTTGGAAGATACGTATATTCAACGTGTTGTTGAATCGGCCTTGTGCATGGATTTGGGCTAAATTGCCCGTGTATCTTGTTTCAGTTTAGGTTCCGTTTCAGTTTAGGTAAAGATAGAGTTGTAGAGTTATTCCAAAAGTAGAAAGTCTCCGGACTATAAATATGTACCTAGGGTTATCAAGAAAAAGAGGACAATCACGTTCACAACAAACACAATCTCGGCGCATCGCCACCCCTTATTTCTAGGGTTTCTTTCGGGTAACTGTCATGCTGCCTAGATCGCATCTTGCGATCTAGGCAGTATTTTTACTTATGCGTTATTTGGTGTTACTCGTACTGAAGCCTTGTTGATGGCGAGTAACACTACTATCATGGATTTGTTGAGGCTAGCATCGGTGTTTTTCGTTATAATTGTTTGATTTATGCTACCTCTAGTTACCTCGCTACCTTTGCACCTTTTCCCAAGTGCAAGGGTAGCATCTTGCTTGATCTTTATTTAGCTGATTCGATCTGTTATGGTTATGCCTTGTTCGCCAAGGTTTAGTTTGATATCTACGTAGTCAGGCCTTGCAAACGGGTTAAACGATCCAGTAGTACGTAAGGACGTGGTTTACTAGTTCTAGAGAAGTTGTTCCGGTAATTGACTTTACGTCGGTTGTTAGGCCTCCTCTAGGGTTATTTTCCTATCATCTTTTGTATCTACCAGGCTCAATTACGTGTGGGACGTTCCAGTTACGTGGTGAAAACGTTAAACTGTCGTAGATCGATTTAACTTGAATGATAAAGCAAAACCCCATGTTATCGTAAATCTAATGCAGAACCATGGAGATAATCGGCTCTAGGAGCCGATTCACGAAAACAGGAGCCGGTCACTCGAATTTTACGTATACTTGTTTACCATGCAGAAATCAATCAAGCAATCCTTCACCTTCGACCAGGTATAGGTCGGTGGCATCTCGAACCAAGCCGGGACGTGTCGGAGTTTTGCGGGCGTTGCCGAGGGACCAGGCCCACCAGCAGCCTGAAGCCTCCGGCTCTTCGTGTTGCTCGTCGCTGCTTGCCGGTGGGTTTTGGTAGGCAACACATTCTGGCACGCCCGGTGGGACCCTCAACAACATCTGCATCAACATCCGACGCTGAGATGGGGGCAGACCGATCACGTCTGACGGCTGCATCAAGAGCACAAGGCGGTATGACGAGATCGAGCTCTCTTGAAGCCGATCTCATCGGCTCTTTGAGAGGACCCGTAAGCATGGCATCAAGTGGAGGGTTCTCCCGAGGGTGCTCTTGATGAGGTGGATCTGCATTTCCTTGAGGCGCACGCAGCTCTACGGGAAGTCAACTACATGGTGGCTCATTCTCCGCACCGCCATTCGAGAGCCTGGTGAACGCTTTCGAGCGGGTCGCGGTTCGCGTAGTTCAGGAGATCATGAAACATCAGTACTCTCCGTCGGGGCCTACTTTAGGGACTCACCAGGGAGAAAGACCGCTCCAGACCAGGCCACAGCTGCCATTCACACTTGCAGCTCCAGAGCCGCCAGGAGCAGCGGCGTACGTCGTCTACAAGGTTGGAGGCGACCCAGGCGATTGCCAATTCCTGTTTGAGCCACCTAAGGAAATCCCACATGGATATGTATGCACCTACGTGCCGGACTGCAATAACCTGACACGCACCAACCAGATTGCAACCGCAGGAGTTTCTGCGGCAGGGGTTCCTGGGGCAGGAGCTTGAGAGCGGCGTCTCGAGCGGCGATATGCAGGATGGACACCGACAAACAGGCGTGGCTAGCCAAGTATGCCACTGGAACGAGTCATGAGAATCTAGCCCCTGCATCTCAAACAGTGGAGCAAATCCGTACCATCTTGAGAGACCAGTTCGGCTTCGTGCCGAAGAGAAGGACAATCGGCTATTCAAAGCCGTACCCCAACGAGTTTGATCTGATTCCGCTGCCACCCAAGTATCGACTCCCTGAGTTCTCAAGGTTTAGCGGGTCAGAAGGGTCGAGCTCGATCGAGCACGTAAGCCGATACCGCACTAGGCATGATTTCGCATCGGATCATTCGCGTAAGGTTCTTTGCGCAATCTCCGGAGACCAGCGTTTGGGTGGTACACCTCGCCACGATTCGATTCAGACACGGAAGAAATCGGAGGAGCAGTTCCACATCCAATATCATTCGAGAGACTACCGAGGCTGGCATTGCAGACTGCACAAAGGCGAAGCGGAGAAATCAGAGCCGAGTACATCCAGCGCTTGGGACCGTAAGAACCGATGTTACTCACTCGTTTAATCGAGAAGGAAGCAATGAGTGGCGATGTTGGGTCTCTCGGCACCCATCAAGGATCTGGCTTTCCAAGTAGAGTACAACTCATTGGCGCACATGGCCCAGAAACTGACGATGTATGAACAGCGCCACCCTGAGTTGTACCAAGACAAGTTCAAACGTCCGATAGGCCTGGTGGATACAGAATAAGATGATCCTACACAAGACCAGGAGGTGGCCGTGGCTGAATGGGCTCGGGGGGCAGACCCTGTGTCCTGCAAATGGGTGAAGCAGCAGGGGCCTGCAAAAGGGTTCGACTTCGACGTGAGCAAAGCTGAGCAGATCTTCGATTTCTTCTGAAGAAGCATGAAGTTGCGAAGGCCACAAAATCCCACTCAGAGATGAACGGAGACCATCGCAAGTGGCATCACTCGTTCACCCACACCACCAATGATTGCAAAGAGCTACGTCGCCAGATCCAAACGGCGATAGAACAAGGCCGTCTGATCCTTGGGCAGTTCTCCATGAAAGTGGACACAAACCCATTCCCCGGCGTCAATATGGTAGAACTCAATCACTCCGCGGCGTCGATTTCTTCGTTCGGTGTTAATATGGCAGGGTTTGGGTACCACCATGACACGCATAAGGAGGAAGGTGGTCGCTCTCGGGCAAAGAAAGAGAGGAGGCTGGTCCACGCGGCCGGCCACAATAAAAGCGGTACCTAACAGAGGAACAGGTGAGAGTGCGATATCGAAGCCACATTCCACGCATCTCCTTAACAAGTATGAGCGTCAAGATGACCAACGTCGGCGCAATGGAGACGATGAAGGATATGAGCACCTCGCTAGGGGATGTCTAAAGAAAAGGAAGCGCAGACAAACATTGGGATTGTCCTTTCTTCAAGTATTGCTGGGATGCGGGAATGAGCCGATTGCCTCTCGACAACCCGCCGGAATGTGGACAGCGAGAAGGAGAACACGGGGCCGATTTGGGTGTTCAAACATCTAGGGCCTCTCCACCTCGGGGCCGTTCTGAGTCCTCGAGCAAAAGACCTCGAAGCCAAGGGATGACCAAGAAGAAGGCAGATATCACCATCCAAGGTGGTGTCCCGGACTCAGACACACCCAAAAGCGTAGAGTGCAGGCTGCGTAACTTGGAGGAAGCGAGCGCAGTATCTCACGCTTTAAAAGCGCGGCCCGATCTGGCGTTAAAATTAGCGACCTTGGAAACGGAAGATCGCCGAAAAGGAAAAAGTGGCGCCTAAACCGGTAAAAGCCGATGCAAAGACATCGGGCTGGCAAACATGGTGTTCATGCTTTCCCAGTTGCGCTCCAAGAACCCGCGAGCTACCGATGTACATTCATCGCGCCCACGGCCGGTTATCTTTGAGAAGCCACGTGAGAAGGGTTACAAACATCAAAGCCTGTACCTCACGAGGTTACATCAATGGGCAACCTGTCGACAAGATGTTGGTGGACACCGAGCGGCGATCAATATAATGCCATACTCCATGCTACGGCGTTTGGGACGCTCACTGCGATCTGATCAAAACCAACGTCACGTTAAGCGACTTCGGCCGACTTGAAGCAAAGGCGTCTGAGCGTAGATCCGTGGGCAGAAAAACCATCCCCGTCATTCTTCGTCGTGGGCGCAAAAGCACCTACGTTGTCTTGCTAGGAAGAGATTGGATTCACGCTAACTGCGCATTCCGTCCACGATGCACCAAAGGTAATACTCTGATGGGATGGAGATGAAGTGGAGGTCATTCATGCGAGATGATTCTATCGAGATCTCCATAGCTGGCATGAACGTGCGGGAAGCGAAGACCAAGAGCCGATCTCCGGAATCAGTCTAGGCGGTGTGGCGCATTGAAGCTACAAAACGGGGTGAGGCTGGTCTTATCCCGGCACAGAGTAGCAAAGTCCACGATCGTACGTGGTACGGCCGATCCTCGCGATCGGCCACAAAAAATAAAAATCACCAATCATGCGACAAGCAGATCACGTAGTCGTAGCAGGGAGATGCCCTGCCATTGTAGAACAATAAGGTGTAAACCGTCCTTGACTAATGCAATCAAAAAGGGGGCCGATTCAGGCAATCGGCCCAAATTATTTTTGTTACCCTCACCTACTGTTTGCCCTGTGTTTAACATCGATTTGACAGGTGACGGAAAGCTAGGGTATGGGTTTACATCCGCTGATGAACTAGAAGAGATCGACATTGGTCACGGGATAAGCCACGACCAACATTTATCGACAAAAGTTAGATCCGAGTGCGGGGTCCGATGATAGCCTGTTGAAAAATATCCGTGCTTGCACAGGGACTACGGAGATGCAGGTTAGATAGGAGCATCATTGAGCATCGACTCCGCTTAAAAAGGATTTCGGCCATTCCAAAGAATGAGCACGACGGATGAAGGCGAAATTGGAAGAAGTCAAGAAGGAGGTCGAGAAAATGTTGATACCAAGTTAATCAGGCCATGCAGGTATGCTGAGTGGATTTCTAGTATCGTACCTGTAGAGAAAAAGGATGGTCGTTGGCGTGTTGCCATAGATTTTCGGGATCTCAACAGAGCTACCCCAAAGGATGAGTATCCGATGCCGGTGGCAGAGACGTTAATCAACGCAGCGGCTGGTCATAAGATCTTGAGCTTCATGGATGGCAATGCCGGTTACAACCAAATTTTTATGGCTCCGGAAGACATACACAAGACTGCGTTCAGAGTCCCAGGTTCGGTGGGGTTGTTTGAGTATGTAGTCATGACGTTTGGACTGAAGAATGCCGGCGCCACGTACCAAAGAGCCATGAATTATATTTTCCATGATCTGATCGGCAAGCTGGTGGAAATTTACATCGATGACGTGGTGGTCAAGTCTGCTTCAGTGCAAGGACACTTGGACGATCTGCAACGCGTCCTGGACCGAACAAGAAAATTCGGGCTACGGATGAATCCAAAGAAGTGTGCCTTCGGGGTGACGGCCGGTCAGTTCTTGGGTTTTTTGGTCCATGAACGAGGAATTGAGATCGGCCTGAAAAGTCAGGAGGCAGTACGAACAATGAAGCCACCTACCACAAAGAAAGAACTGCAGTCTCTCATCGGTAAGATCAACTTCGTCAGAAGATTCATCTCCAATCTGTCAGGAAGAATAGAACCGTTCATGGGACTGGTGAAAATTAAATCTGACGAGGAATTCATTGGGAGAACAACAACGAGCCTTGACGAGATCAAAGAATATCGTGAAGCGCGGTGTTGGTTCCGCACCGGATGCATCGTTCTACATTTACTTGTCGATGGACACGTCCATCGCCTTGGTGGTGGTGCAAGTTTATGATGGGCTGGAGCGAGTCGTATTTTACATAAGCAGAAGGATGCTGGATGCAGAGACAAGGTATCCCGATATCGATAAGTTGTGCCTCCGCTGTTTTCACACCGCACAAGCTACGCCACATTTTGCTATCGCCGAGATTATCATCATATGCAAATCGGGGCGTCATAAAGCACATCTTGTCGGCTCCTATGTTGAAAGGCCGACCGGGCAAATGGATGTTTGCATTATCGGAGTTTGACATCCGGTATCAACCGCGAAAGCGATTAAGGTCGCATTGGCCGACCTTATCGCTGAAAGGATCAACACTAACATAGCAAGACCGCCTATAAGAGCGTGGGCTATGTTTTTCGATGGATCGGTTTGTGACGATGGTTGCGGCATCGGCATTTTACTCGTGTCGCCCGGGGCAACATTTTCCTTCTCCATCGATTATCTACCTCTCACACCAACAACGCCAGTGCGAGGCGATACGCAAGGGAATGGAGTTGCTCATCGCCGGAGAAGCGGTGGAAATTTTGGAGACTCCAAGTTGGTGATTTCCCAACTCACGGAGGAATACAAGTGTGAGAGAGTCCCTCTTCCCACTATGGCTGACCGCTGGAAGCGATGGCTAGACATATAAACTTCCACGAAATGCTATTTATCACCGAGGCTAATGATCTTGCACAAAATGCAATGGTGTTGCTGTGTGGCAGTGGAGGGGAGCCGATGTTCAGTGCGCCTCGAAGCTGAATGGAGAGCCGATATCTTCAATTACTTGAAGGATTCTAGGGGCACCTTCTAAACGGATAAGGTACAAGGCCATGAAGTATGTGCTTATTGGGGATGACATGTTTTACAGACTCGGAAGGGTTATTACTCAAATGTGCTGGGACAGAGGCCAATCGGCTCCTACATGAGGTACACGAAGGCGCTGGAACTCACCAATCGGCTCACAAGATGAAATGGTTGATCGGCGATCGTGGTTTTATTGGCCCACCATGCTTGAGGACTGCTTCAAGTACTACAAAGGGTGTCAAGCATGTCGAAATTTGGGAAAATTCAGATGGTACCCGTCAACAATGAACCCCATCATCAAGCCTTGGCCATTCGAGGTTGGGGCATGGATATGATCGGCAAAATCAATCCTCCATCAAGCAAAGGCCACATGTGGATTTTGGCCATCACCGATTATTTCACTAAATGGGTGGAGGCTGTCCCGATGAAATCAAGAACTCAAAGGATGTTATCAACTTTGTGAAAGAACATGTCATCCATAGATTCGGGATTCCCCAAACTATCACGACCGATGGAGGCAAATGGGCAAGCTGAAGCATCCAACCAGAGCCTCATCAAGCTGATCAAGAGAAAAGTCGATGAGCACCCTAGGCGTTGGCACGAGGTTTTGTCAGAGGCGTTGTGGGCTTATCGCATGTCATGCCATGGGGCCATAAAAACCTCGCCATACCATCTAGTATATGGACAAGAAGCCGTATTGCCTTGGGAAATTACGGCTGGATCGAGACGTGTCACTTTTCAGGACAATCTAACAACTGAAGAATATGCAACCCTGATGAGTGACAGTGTTGAGGATTTAATCGAGCTCGGCTATGGTCGCTGAGAAAATCAAAGAGAACAAGGCCAAGGTAGCTCGTGCATATAACAAGAAAGTGAGGCCAAAGGAGTTCCACGTTGGTGATCGGTATGGGAAGTGTTGCCATTAGGGACTAAGGATGCAACATATGGTAAATGGTCTCCAAATTGGCACGGGCCGCATGGTCGATCAAGTTTTAAGAGGAACGCATACATGCTTGAGGAGCTGGGCGACGTGAAATTCCCGAAGGCGATCAACGGTCAACATCTCAAGAAATATTTCCCAAGCATGTGGGATGATGGACAGTAAATATGGGCGATACATGAGATCGGCCAAGTAAAAAGCGCGTGAGACGTTGATGGAGAAATGTGGGCGATCGAAATCGGCCGAATAAGTTAAAATATATAGCCGATGCACGGTCATCGACTCTAGAGGTTCACACATGTTACAAACAGGTGCCAGTTTACACATACGAGAAGCCATCAAGAAATGCTTCAAGGCGTGGAGCGGCGTCGGACGACACGATCCACCTCGGCGATCTCGGCCGTCATCTTCATCCTTGCCGTCACTAGCTACTTGTTCGGCACGTATTTCGCCAGATCGGTCTTGATTGGGCTTTGAGGCTTTCACCTCGCCTTGGGAGCGGCGATGGATTCTTCCTTGTCGCGATGAGCTGTTTAGTCGCCGGACCTTCTCTTCAAGATCTTCCAACTCCTTTTCAAGGATGCGAGCTCGGCATCTTGTGAGGTGTCGTTTTGGCATCGAGACGTCTTTTTCGTTGGTTGGCATCTGTCTACGATATTGGCCTTGATGGAAGTTGGGCGTGCAGATCGATCCTCTCACGAGCTAACTTCACCCTTGACCCGTAGAAAGACAGGTTACAAGCGGCCAAAGTTTCACCGCAATGCTACCGGGAGCTGGTCTTTATTTCAGCCAGACGCTCTTCACCTCCTCGGAACCCTCGATCGCCTCTTCGATCGGGAGGACAGCAGGCTTTAAGACACTGGAATTGAGGTGGAACAACCCTCGTGGTTCATCAGCAGAACGGAGGAGTTGGTTCAATGGATTCGTGGTCGAACGTCAAGAAACTGAAATATCACAACTCGGCAGCCCAAAAAGGCGTCAAGATGCATCCAAACATGTAAGGATGAGCGAAAGAAGCTAACGTACCTCTCCTAAGATCGGGGAGCGATGAGGAGACGATCGCTTGTGTATGGTTGCCGGGGCTTGGCCGGAGTGGTAGCCGTTTCATCTGCACCTTCGGGGATTGCTAGGTCCGGTTTGGCTAAAGGCATCGGCACTGCCCCAGCTTTCCCACTAGAAACATCAGTCGTCTGCATGGAAGGTGTTTAGCCGATGTAAATAAGGATTAATCGGCAGATCAAAAGAAGCAAGTAGTAAGAGCGTAAAGGGTGATGATTTTCGAAACCTCCTGGCTCGACGAAGAAGCTTGCAGTCCTTTGCGAGCTCTCTTAGGACCCACAGCTGGCCCCGCCTCGACTGGTGCTCGGGGGGCAGTAGGTTCAGGAAAAGACCTTTTCCTGGAAGCCGATGGTGATGAATCTGGCTGGCTCGGTGTGATGGTCCTCTCAGAATCTGTTGGGTCTAGTCCTCCTCGATTGGTCTGAGTGTTCTCGTTGGAGGTGTCTTCGACGGAATCCTGTAAAAAAGAAGAACCAGTGAGCACAAGCATGTCTGCAAGGATGGAAGAATTAGAAGGATCGACCAAGGCATAGATCACCCTACATGTGAGCTTTCTGGAGAAGGGCTCCGGCGCCTCGAGGTCTTCCTGGCAGCTACCTTCCTCGTCGTCATTCTTGTTTTAGTTGGAACTCGAGGGGCAGCTGGCTTAGAGGTTGCTGGGTTCTTGGAAGCCGATTGTGGTGATATCGGCTGTTTCTGCATTATGACCTTTTTTAGAGGTGGCGAGTTTTGCGAAAAGAACCACAGAGTGGCGGAAAGAACTCAAAGGGGAGCCATCACCGTGCGTGAGGTTCAGGGCCATCTTGTTGCCGCAAAGAGAAAGAATGGATTAATAGAAGAATCATTTGTAAGATGCATCGAAAATTTGCAGTGGTGGTACCATTCCACGGGATGTCATAGTCGACATTTTGTTTCAAGAACGGTCCCAGAGCTCTCCAAGATGTGAGTCTTCCACATTGACCACCGATCTTCAAAGCCATCGGTTGATGAGGCAAAGGTGAGGTCGTTGGGAATTGGGATGGTCGAGCATCAAAGAAGGAATAACACCTTTGGTGGTGAGAGGATCAGTGTGTCGGCTCGCTCTGTAAGGTGGTGGAGAAAAGTGGGAGGTACTTGTCCAAGGCCAAATTGGCGAGCCACTACAACTGGCTGGTAGAATTCATACCCAGGTTTGATTATTCTGTTGGACGTACTCATGCCAACTGGAAGGAAACAGGGACGAATCACGGTGGAAAAGAGTTGCCGAGTGCTGGTGTCATCGGCAAAATTGTATAGCCTGAAGGAGAGTGGATTTTCAAAGTGTTCCGATTCCTCCATGTAAGGGAAGAAGGTAGGGTTGTCCAGGCCTTGGAAGAAAGTGCTGAACCACTTGGAAGCCTCCTGAGGGGTCAGCTTACTGCCTGGTAGTCTATACAAAGCTTGGCCATAGCTGGTGCATCGGATCTGCTTCCCTTTTACATCTGGAAAGGTGCAGCTCGCCAAAAGGGGGAAGTTTGGGATGTGATTTTTAAAATACAGCTGAGCCCATAGCTGGATAAACCACCAAGGACCACCTGTTTTGACTGCTATGCCAGAGAACATCTTGACAGACATCAATTGGAGATATCTATAGACCTCTCCAAGGAACAGTTTGCCGAGGCCAAGTTGAGTGCCCTTGGCCAGTTCGTGGGCTAAGGAAAGATAGTTCTTGGTTGGAGCAAGGGAAGGGCCACAAAATATGAAATGTTCTAACCAGAAGTTGAGAAAGGCTGTGTGTTCTTTCTCTGTGACAGGACCCTTTGTTTTCATGTGGCGTTGGAGGTAGGCACCCAGTTCGTGCAGTCTGTTTTAGAAGACAGTTTGTAGGGGACTTTGGTGGGTTTAAAAGCGAAGGGTGGGTGATGTAACATCGGATCAGTAATCATCACCACGCCCAACAGAGTTGGTGACATGGGGCCATGACCGAACATGAAGCGATTCAGCGCCGCACTGAAATAGCCGATGGTTCTGAGAAGATTCTCGTGTTTCTCAAGAGGAGACAATGATAGATGCAAGGCATCAGCTATTCCCGTAGTTTCCCATTGGGATTGGTAAGCTCTAGCTACCCTACTGAACCAAGAGACCCAATGTTCAGGGGGATTAGGCCAGGCTCGCAAGCAGTCGGCCCAAGAGTTCAGATCTAGGTCTTGGCTTACGAAGGGGATTCTATTTGCTTCGCAAGAAATCGATGGGGGACTAGAATCTGTACGAGGGCCAAGACAGAGGGAATTTGGGAGAGAAGGATGCGGCAGCAGAATGTCTGAAACCTAGAAAGTTTAATGATGGAATCAAGGCATTAATTCAGGTGTTCGCCATTAAATTCTAATCGCGTTCAGACTGCGAGGAGTAGGCGTACCTTCAGACCGGAGACCTCTGGATTGGTGTTGGACGATTCCGCCATCTAGTTTGCCGGCGGAGATGGATCTATGCAGTTGAGGATTGAGGGTTCTTGTCGCTGTGAGCTCAATCTCGTCGGTGGGCAATTGGAGATCTGGGTCGCCCTTTTTGAAGAGGGTCGCAGGTTACCGTTTGAAACTGGAAAATGGCCGTTTAAGTTTGCCTAAGTATGCGACCAAGTTTTGACCTTGTCAACGTTTTTGGGAAAGCCGATGTGCATCGGATCTTTGAGCTGTGGCTTGGTTGACTGTATGAACGTAACAAGGTGAAAGCCGATACGTTGCTATCGGCTTCTGGAGCATCGACCTATTGTGGCTATCGACAAAATTGGGGCGAAAAAGACAATCTTCGAGAAACGGATTTTCATTCATTCATTCAGAAGCTGAGTGCTTACAAAAGATTGATTACAAAAGGGAGCCTACTACTACTACTACTACTACTACTACTGGTTCCTAATCTAAAGGCCGAGATCGTCGTCATGTCGTCGCCGCCCGTCTTGTTATGTCTTCAGCTGCTTTGGCGTCGTCTTCGCCTTCTTCTTTGAAGAAGCCAGCGGGGCCTCCTCGTCCTCGTCGCCGTCTTGGTGTCCTCGCTGGACCCGGCGGAAGCGCTTCACCGGGTACTCGGAGGAGGTGTCCACCGATTCCTCCTCCTCGTCGGAGGACTCGACGCGTCCCAAGACCAGCGCCGCTCTTCGCCTCCGGTTCCCGTCAACGAGGAATCAGAGGCTCTCCTCGCCGTCGTGGACGCGTCCTCCGACCATACGGCGAAATCGATCCTTCGTCCCACCATCGTGGGCGAAGTATCAGACGCCGTGGTAGTGCTCGCGTCGGCTCGGCCGATCTTTGTTGGAAGACCGGGAGGACAGGCGGAAGAGGAAGAGGCCATGGCGGAGGAAGAGGGTTTTGCTCTGGAGGAAGATGGGGACCGCGAACTGCTCGATTTAATTTAAATAAGGGAATAGTGGAGGCGGTTCAATGCCATAGCGGTTTCCGAATGCCGCCAAAATCGTCAAATCATGCACGCGAAGGAGTTGAGAAGACAGGCATCATGATGAAGGGGTAGCGTGGCGATTTATCCTGTTACGCGCGACCAACGCCGCAACCCGATACAAAAAAAAGAGGGAGAAGAAAAACAGTGGTTTTGGAATTATTATTGCCAAAACCGGGGGCATGTTATCGCCATATTTTGGCCAAAGACGAGATGGGCCGTGATCAAGATGGGCTTGGAAGATACGTATATTCAACGTGTTGTTGAATCGGCCTTGTCGTGGATTTGGGCTAAATTGCCCGTGTATCTTGTTTCAGTTTAGGTTCCGTTTCAGTTTAGGTAAAGATAGAGTTGTAGAGTTATTCCAAAAGTAGAAAGTCTCGGACTATAAATATGTACCTAGGGTTATCAAGAAAAGAGGACAATCACGCTCACAACAAACACAATCTCGGTATCGCCACCCCTTGTTTCTAGGGTTTCTTTCGAGTAAGTGTCATGCTGCCTAGATCGCATCTTGCGATCTAGGCGATTTTCTATCGTTATTTGGTGTTACCGTCATGAAGCCTTGTTGATGGCGAGTAACACTACTATCATGGATTTGTTGAGGCTAGCATCGGTGTTTTCGTTATAATTGTTTGATTTATGCTACCTCTAGTTACCTCGCTACCTTTGCACCTTTTCCCAAGTGCAAGGGTAGCATCTTATGATCTTTATTTAGGCGATTCGATCTGTTATGGTTATGCCTTGTTCGCCAAGGTTTAGTTTGATATCTACGTAGTCAGGCCTTGCAAACGGGTTGAACGATCCAAGAGTACGTGGGGCGTGGTTTACTAGTTCTAGAGAAGTTGTTCGGTAATTGACTTTACGCCGGTTGTTAGGCCTCCTCTAGGGTTAGTTTCTATCATCTTTTGTATCTACCGTGCTCAATTACGTGTGGGACGTTCGATACGTGGTGAAAATGTTAAACCGTAGATCGATTTAACTTGTAATGATAAAGCAAAACCCCATGTTATCGTAAATCTAATGCGAGAACCATGGGGATAATCGGCTCTAGGAGCCGATTCACGTGAAACACAGGAGCCGCCACGGCTCGAATTTTACGTATACTTGTTTACCATGCAGGAAATCAATCAAGCAATCCTTCACCTTCGACCGGTATAGGTCGGTGGCACACTCGAACCAAGCGGGGCGTGTGCGGAGTTTTGCGGCGTTGCCGAGGGACTGTGGCCCATGGCGATTAAGGAGCCTCCCGGCTCTTCGTGTTACTCGTCGCTGCTCGCCGGTGGGTTTTGGCAGGCAACACTCTCTTACACACAGGACATTACCATGGAATGATAAAAATATGTATTGAAGCAATCATCAAAAAATCTTTTTGTTTTGTGAGCATGTCCATGTGTTTGCCACAGATGCATAACATTTTTCCCTTCACAGATGTAAGCATAGTGCACATTAACATTGCCAATGATTTGATGATTCAAACAAAGACAACATTAGGATTCCTCCTCATCTTGTCACCGGAGCGACGGATGGAGGAACTTCCACTTCTACTCGCTTCGTTTGGAAATATAAGATGTTTTTGGTTTGTGAAGGAGATGTATCTAGACACCTTTTAGTGTATAGGTTCAAATGGTGTCTAGATACATCTCATTGACAAACCTAAAACATCTTATATTTTCAAATGGAAGGAGTAGCATCCACTGGCGGCATTGTGAGGGAACCATGATCACCTCCTCTGTCGTGAGATCAGGGGAAGGAGAAAGTAAACCGTTCTCTCTCTTTTCGACACATGAGATGGATATCAAAATTATCTTCCCCCATCCGGATGTCGCTGCAATTCCTACTTAAGGCGGTTGTCAACATTTGACATTAAACGTTGTACTCCCTCCAATCCATAATAAGTGTCGTTTATTTTGGACTAAGCTAGTACAAACTTTATACTAAGTGGACGACACTTATTATGGATGGGAGGGAGTAGAAATTACGACCTTTTTTGTATAGTTGCAAGTTGAGTGAGCTTCTTAAATATATGTATAGTTCATGCAATTTAATATGTCAAACTGTCTTCTAATACAATGTGAGTGATAATAGAATCATGCAAGAATATTGTTCTGTGGACACCAAGTTACCTGTATGCTTACCTTATTACTGCCACACTTCAATGCATAATTAACATGTGAAACAAGCAAGCCAGAAATCTGGTAATGTTCTGAAGAACAACAACACATATAGACAAAAGAATCATAAATTTGATACATTGTATATAATTGGTAATATCCACCAAGATATATAACTTGATGTGCGTGTTCCAGCAGCTAACCAAAGAGAACGCCAGTAGCAAGTGTGGTTAGAAAGAAGACAAATAGGTCACATAAGAATTCTCTTCTCCCTCTTGGCCATGCCCATCAGCACCACCGTGAAGCTGCTTGTGGCGGACTCCATGGTTAGTAGTGCCTACGACCCCTACAGTAGCATCACAAAGGTCGCTGCTACCTACCCATTATTATAGTAAAGATTCATCCTCCGACCTCTACAAACAATGAAATAAGTTAGGAGGAAGAAGTGGCCATTATTATAGTACAGATTCATGCACCGTAACCAACAATCACTAAAAATATCAAATAATAATCTCTAAGCATTAACTAAATGATGTTACAATTCGAAGCTTCTTTCCTTGTATACTTAGTCAAGCAAAGACACATGTTGCATGGAAATAATTGTTTAGCTGAAGATGCAAATCATCAAATAATTAAGATGCACATTTTTTTATAATTTAGTCAACTTGAAAATGATGTAGCTACTAAGCATGGATGATTAGGTACATGTTCCCATTACAATGAAATACAAAACCTTATTGTCATTGGTGAATCTATTCTTTCTTGAGATGTAAAGCACGAAGATTCTTTGTTTTCGCAACCAAACTTGCAATATTCTTGATGCACTGGAACAGAAGTACAAAATCTCATACAGTTTCTTGCAAGTTGTAGCTGTAACACAACCTCAAATCAATGGTTTTAAGTCTCAGCAGCAATGGAAAACGATAGTAGATTTCGCATCATCCTAGTGAAAGCTACTGACGGATGGCACTCAAAAATTATATCATTAGAAGATGCTTTGATAAGATCTTATGCGAGGTACCAAATAAGATCTAGTACAAACACAAATGAGATGACCAATTCCATGTTCAAAAGAATAATTAATGGATATACCCCACAAAAAACATGTAATCCTTACTGCTTGAGGGTGACGTAGTCGATATCTACATAGGTTTATTCGAAATGTCCAAGGGCAACCAATCTATGTAAATTAGATAGACATGGGATTATTCTCCAACCTAAATCAAGGACAATAAAATTCAATTGGATATAAATTGCTACATGAATGATGACAAAAAGTACAATGAAAAACTATAATAGACCAGAGATGGAATACCATGGAGAGCAGGCTGCGGGCACGACTTTACCTTTCTAATAGACTTCCATGGTGCTTCTGTAATAAGAGATCCATAAACAATTCAACGTTCCGTGCAATCAGCAATATTCTCGTTTAGAAAGCAAGACTCACATATACATCCATGTCATTGAGAACTCTAGTAATACTCAAACAAAGTAGTGTACAATGTTGAAGTTATTGGCATTGAGCAATATTAAAAGTGCAGTTTATAGGTATGAATATGGCGAAGACACAAGCCAGATTATCCCTTGATCCCAGCATGAGTTGGTTCGTGCAGGGAGACCACAAAAGAACATGTTCTATGATCAGGTTTGATTACAATAGTTTACACCATTAACGATCGAATGACTGGCAGAGTGGATATGATAATAACACAAAAGAAAACAAATAATTAATGATTTTGCTCCAAATATAATCAAGCATATGGAAGAACACTGATGGTTCAACACTATTGAGGAATATGAATATATCATTTGTCAAGGTTGAATCTAACACTATTGAGGAATATGAATATATCATTTGTCAGAGCTGATTCTCTCAGCCCCTTTCTTCTACATTGAGCTGCTTCTCACAACACAGACGGTAGAGTACTGGATTTTGGTGTCGGCTATCTCACACAGCCAACTTTTCCTCTCTCTATGTTATCTTGTCTCTCAAATAAACATGGCAATGACATGGACTTCTATAGGCACAGCCTGGAAATCACGTCCAACCTGGATTTTGGCGCATGATATTATTTTCATATACTTGAGAGAACCAATTTAATCAAAGTGGCCAAGTGCAAAGTGCTACCTTCAGCAACTGTATCACGGGGCTGGAAAAGGGTAAATTATATACATGAACATTCACCTGAAAAGCATGGAAACAAACTTTGTTGCTATCAATTTAGCTAACAATTCAACTAATATCAGATTTAGTTTAGGGTGATATTCGATATACTCCATGTATGTTAATTTATTCCCTTACCATAGAGATTAATGCAGGAGCTACGGCTGCCCAGCCTTAATTTCTATGCAGCCTATGCTATTTAAAACGGACTGAGTTTCTTTATAAATCATTAAAAAAGATTTATAGGAGCACATCCGATGGGTATTTGTACTATAAATGTCTGGGTATGCATTCCGGGTACTTAGTGAGTGGCTAATAAATCACAATGATACTCTGAACGACACCGGCTGGGCACTGCAGCGGGTGCCCATGATGCCATGCAGGAGTGCCATTGCAACCACATCGCTTCCGGCCGACGAGCTCTGCGGTGGCTGCGGCATGACAAGCCTCCGGCAGCTGCAACTTGGGTACTGAGACAGGAGTTTAATGGCGAGGCCACAATTCTGGACATAGAGGAAGTAATCATGAGCTTGTCTGTATATCTGTAGACAACACATAAACATAAATAGATAAATGAGTTAGTCAGTTAGTCACCATCAGCAAACTCAGTGGATTATTAAGATCCGTCAAAAAAAAATCCGTTCATTCTTCACGATTCTTGTATGGATTGCTAAGTAGAACTTATTTATGCTCCATCCTTTATCGGGTCATCCCCACTTCTCAATCAAATGGTGATGCATAGCAGCGATCAGAGATACTGAAACATCCGTCAAACTCTACAAAAAACATTATGGTTTTCCCACCTCAAATTTGCATGCTAAAAATGTATGTCAGATTGTAGAGTATAATGTAATTTTTCAACCTGACTTTGGATGCTGATGTAAATTAACAAAGTTAAAATGTTGTTGAGTCTTACAAGTGAAACCTGAATTAAAAATAACCCAATTTTTAATGGTTATGTAAATGAACAAAGAAGACCAGCACATATGGGATACGTAGTTGCAAACATTCGGGTTAGTGGTGGCGTTGGAAGGCGCAGCGACCTCTGTCGCTGCCATATCCGCGGCGGGCATCGCCGCCTTGAGGTTTAGGGCATGGAGAGGGGAGGTGCGGGGGCCTGCGCGATGGCTGCAGTAGGCCACGATGAAGCGAGAGAGATGGGAAGGGGTCGACAACACTGCTGACGGAGATGCTGTCCGGGTGAGATGGGACAGAGAGGGAGGAATCGACTGGAAGCACATTGAAGGACGGGCGAAACGGGGGTGAGGCGCGACGAAAGCCAAGCGAAACACGAATGAGGCAGAAAACGGAACGCTTTGTCTGCATAACACATCATATCTTTAACAATTTGCTTTATAGAATTGGTTACTTGTGCAACATTATTGGTAGTGAAATAAGGATGAATACTTCTGCTCGATATTGGGAGCTGCAATCTGTTCAAGCATAGCTGCTGCTCTTCAGTGAACATCAAAGATTAGGTCAAGCAATTAAACAGCCGCTTTTGGGAAACACAAGAACTACAAGAATAATCCTACACAAAATGGTACAAGAGTGCACCTTCATAAACAGATCTAAACATATGAAATGAAAATTTTAAATTTTCTCACCTGGAGCTGTTTGTGTGAGAAGTCGAGGACGCCAAGCCCCTGCATCTTTCCGAACACCCCTCGAGCAGGTACACATATTCATGTTCATCTGTCCCATCTTCCTCCTCTAGCCTCTAGGCCCCTCTCCTCCATCTACATCGGTACACAATCTCGAGCCTCCCCTCAAGGGCTCCACCTCCTGCCGCCGTGCCTCATATGCGTCAGCAGACTCCTTGAGTTGCACGCCTGCCTCGACAGAATTATTCAACCATTGTGGTTAACAGTAGCAAACCAATCAAATTGCAAGCATGCCTAGAATTGAGTGCGAAACTGACAATTATCCAACAATTGTGGTTTGGGGGATTTGCACATTTGCCACACTTTTCTTTGCACTTTGCATATTTGCCATTTTCTGTGTCACTGACATGTGATGGTCACGTGGCAAATATGCAAATTTCAGATAAAAAGTGTGGCAAATGTGAAAAAATTCCGTGGTTTATAGTAGCGTTACTATGATTCTAATTCCAATCAAATTTCAGAAAGAGATGTCTAAATATATTATAAGAACATGGAAGTATAGTTCAGAGTATAAAAATTACCATACACCTTTAAGGATTGGGAAAAGAGGACGTGGCCGAGCACGACTTGGAGCTAGACGCGGTCACCTTCAAGGATTGAGAATGGGGACGCGTAGGGCCCTGCCCAAATCCCGTTGGAGGAAGTCGCTGGGGCACGCCCCTGGGATGCGGTCGAGCACGCCTTGGATGTTGGTGGCGTGCTGTGCGGCCAGGGCAGTACAAATCGGCGACACGCAGCAAGGGGGCGTTGCAATGGGATGCGGAAAGGGCAGGGCTGCAGCCCTCTTGCTGAGCCAGTGCTAGACCATGGGCGAGGAGGGCGGCCGGTTGCGCGGGGATCTAGGGATGGGCACCGGCGATAGGGTTAGTGGTGGCGTTGGAAGGCGCAGCGACCTCTGTCGCTGCCATATCCGCGGCGGGCGTCGCCGCCTTGAGGTTTAGGGCATGGAGAGGGGAGGTGCGGGGGCCTGCGCGATGGCTGCAGTAGGCCACGATGAAGCGAGAGAGATGGGCAGGGGTCGACAACACTGCTGACGGAGATGCTGTCCGGGTGAGATGGGAGAGAGAGGGAGGAATCGACGGGAAGCACATTGAAGGACGGGCGAAACGGGGGTGAGGCGCGACGAAAGCCAAGCGAAACGCGAATGAGGCAGAAAACGGAACGCTTTGTCTTTTTTAGATAGTAGAGAAAACACATCCGGAGTCCAAGTGTTGATAGAGTCGCTACAACATCAGACCCTTTTGCTTTAGTTAAGACACACCGTATAACAACAGATGAGTGCTCTGTATGGCGATGTGGAGGCGGCGAATTCGCATCATGAGGAGGCAGTGCGAGGTCTGCGAGAGGGCAGGTGGCGGTTCCTTTGTCGATTTTTTTTTACCAGGAACAATCGGATGTGGATTATTGACGTCTGACACCGTTTTCCCGCAAATCTCAGCCGGTGGATTAGATGAATAGATGGTCCAAATAATTTGGATCCGCCGCTCTGTGTCTTTTAGGGTCTGTTTATATTTATGGAAGCAGATATTTGTGTTTGGCAAGAGTGCGTTTCGTAGCCGATGTTGCTGGGTTTAGGATTGAAATGTCTATAATGTTCATGAGTATAGAAGATGTTGTATACGTGTTGGTTTGAAATGAATTACTCTCTCTCATCCATATTAGTTGACTCAAATTTGTTTAGATTTGGATAAATCTAGATACTATTTAGTATATATGTTTATCCAAGTTTTGACAAATCCAAATCAACTAATATGGGTTGGAGGGAGTAACTGTTTTTTTCCTTTTACTTTAATACTATGTTCAAGGGCTGAATGATGTAATTTATTCATTGCTTTGGTAATAATTGTATTTTTTGCTTAATTATCTGATTAGGCCTAAAAAATTCTTAGAATTAATGTAATTTATTATTTGCAAAATGTTTATAATTGGTACAAATTGATTCTACCTACTACTAGAATAATAATAAGAAGAAACAGATCTACCTAGCTAACAAAAGATGATGATCGATCGATGGGATGGGAAAAAGAAGAATTATTCAATAGTACTAGGAAATGTGCCGTGGGCGACACGCCGCGCCCGGAGCCGCTGAATAGTTGGTCAAAAGTGCCACTCGAGATTACCTGATATGTAATTTAGTATAAATTGTTGTCCAATTAACTGCAGAAGGTAGTTGTACTATCCTCCTCAATAAAAGAGGCGAAGGATCGATGAAACTAGTGACAAAGAATTGAAAATCTCAAAAGGATTTGAATTATCGACGGCGTATTCACTACTAGAGAAAAGCCTATCCGAGGCGCACCAAAAAGCCTATCCGAGACGCATATCACATGTGCCTCTAGCTTCAAGCCTCGGGTATTTCTTATGCGAGACGCATCTGATATGCGCCTCCTATACTTCACATATACGAGGCGCATATCGATATGCGCCTTGCATATTATCGATATGCGCCTCGCATATGTAAAGTATAGGAGGCGCACATATGCGTGTCGCATATGTTTCAGAATACGCCTCTTGTATTTATAGTATATGCGCCTCGCATATGTTTCAGAATGCGCCTCGGATATTTATAGTATATGCGCCTCCTATAGTATCCTATATGCGCCTCCGGTAATATTTTCGAAATTCAAGTTTTACAGACCACTATAAATAATAATATACAGATATTCAAATATACAATATAGTCCACATAATTTTTTAGAAACTTGCATTTTGCCAAAGCATAATAGAACCAACATGAATACAATACATTACACATCAATCATGACATACAAGTTCATACATCAAGTGTTTGTGCCACAAGTTCACACCTCCGAGTACAAGTTCACAATCACATTACACCTTCGAGTACAAGTTCACAATTCACATTATAACTCCAACGACGTAGCTCTACCTAGATGAAGTAGAACACAACCTACAATGAAGAGCAACAAGGTGGTGATCACGAGGAAGTTCCTCCACTTCTTCCTTCCATGCCTCCTCCACTTCTCTTCCGCCACATCTCTACTCTCATAGCCTTGGTAGCTGTTGCCCGAGAAGTTGTTCACTTGCCGCGCCTTTCCACCTCGTACACACCGAACCCGACCGACGCATACCCATATAACACCTCGGCATCTCCTACACATAATAAATATGATATTACTTATGTCAGTGGAAAGCAATAGCTAGCAGTTCACAAAGATATAATCATGCATATATATATATGGGTGCAACAAAATGTAAGAAATCACGTTCTAATCATCGGCATTTTGAAGAAAGACCAAAAAAAAGCAAACCAAGAATGACTTGGATTAGTGCCTCATACTTAGATTGGGCACGGAAATAACAATGCTCGTTGTTCGATCTCATGCGGCAAGTAGAGTATATGCCCAAATTATTAGTCTACTTGGCACACAAGATCGAACAGCGGCATAGTCATACACGTGACACCACAACACGTTCTAATCATCGGCATTTCGAAGAAAGACCAAAAAAAAGCAAACCAAGAATGACATGGATTAGTGCCTCATACTTAGATTGGGCACGGAAATAACAATGCTCGTTGTTTGATCTCGTATGCAAGTAGAGTATATGCCCAAATTACTAGTCTACTTGGCACACAAGATCCAACATCGGCATAGTCACACACGTGACACCACAACACGTTCTAATCATCGGCATTTCGAAGAAAGACAAAGAAAGCAAACCACAAGAAAGTAGGGAAGCAATGACAAATGAAAAGCAACAAGCACTTAAAATAGTTCGTAACACAAATAACTAGCTAGTGTCTCTCACAATCAAGTTCAACGGTTTGAAACACATTCTAGAGGTTTTGCTAGGCAAGTTTAACACGTTGATAAGAGGTTACAACACGAGTTCGAACTAACATCTAGGTACCTGTGCAATGCAATCATGAAGTCTTCTTCGGCTCTTGAGTCGGCTTTGGGGGCATTGATGAAGCCCACCGAAGTTTTCGCCATTTGCATGAGCATCCCGGCCACTCTGCGTTAAGCGTTCGCCTATCTCCCTGTTGGACGGTGTATAGTCATTGTGGAAGGTGCCTCCGCTTTTATGACTCGGTACACGATTGTCGCGATCTCCTCTGGATGTTGAAGAAGTGTTGCACGAGGTTGCGAGCACAGATGCATGCAAGCTTTTCAGCCCACTTCACGAGGTCAGATGGCAGCGTTTTGGTCTCCATGTCATTGAAGAACGCCTTCATGTGGTAAATGGCGTAGAAGGCATCCTTCCCACTTCCAGGCGGCTGCTTGACGCAGGCAAACTTCGTCGTATGGCGAAACACGTGCGCGCCGAACTTTACACGTGGCCTTGCCGGTTTGACGCCTCCCGCTGCGACGTAGCCGGTGAGAGCGCCATCAAGAATTTTCTTGATATTGGTGTAGTTTTTTTGGATCGCACTGTTTGAGTCGAGGTACAAGGCTGTTGAGTGTTTCAAATTCAAGCTTATGAGCACACAGCCTGTCCGATCATCCTCCGTGATGGGATGGTAGGGAAGGAGAATCACATCCTTGTCCGAGTATGTTTGCAGTAAGTTTGAGAGGTAGTCGGTCGCCAGATCTATGGCCTCAGCATCTTTCAGGACGGCGTCACGCATAAAGTAGGGATCCACTATCTGGATGCCCGGGATCTTGTCTCTCGTGATCTCCATGGCCATATTGAGGGAGAACAGCCGGACCAGGGTATTGTGCAGTCGAAACCCGTTCAACATGTCAAACAGGTCGGTATGCCACACATAGAAGATATCCCCGGGGGGTACAATGACGAAGCACGGCATATGAGAAGGCACCTTAGCCTTGAAAACAAGGTACGACTGATCGTTGTCGCGAATGCGGCACTGCTCAATTGTGAGACATCCATAATGAATACTACGCATATGCGAGCCTGCGACCTCGAGCATTGATTTACACATCATCGGTACACCTTCCACGTGCTGCTGATTCCTGGCTTGCCCCATAGCGCCGTCTCGGAAAAGAGGATTTGGATCCTGGCCCCGATCACCCTTAGGCTTCCTTTTGCGACCCTTCTGTCTCTTTACGGCTTGCCACCTGCTCACCTTACCGACCGTTATGGAGGTGCTGTGGCTGATCAAAGGAACCATCGCCTTGAGGCTGAACACCTCAGAATCGCCCTATGCAAGTTTTAGCGAAACTCGCCAAACCCGCATAGAAACGATTGAAGGTGCCACCAGCACTTTCGCGTATGGTGGAAAGCAAAGTAATAACATTACACAACAGTCCTCGATGGGACCCACGTAATGATATATATACAACAACACTCAAGAGTCAAGAATACAAATATACGGTACAAAGATCCAAATCACCTTGAAAGCGATGGGCGTCCGACTACGGACTATTAAGATGCAAATGGGGCTAAGAGCCCAAGAATAACCAATGGCGTCCATAACCCTGCGTGCCAAGCCGAAGGGTAACCCGCTAACGGCGCCGATCTCAAACCGCTTAAACAAAAGGGGTGCCAAGCAGGGCAAAGGAAAAAGAGGAGCGTCGACGAGGCCAAGACAGCGAGGCTAGAATTCAAGGTCCTCGCCTACATAGGTATGGTGGATCAAGCCGGCAAGAAGATGCACTAAACAACCTATAGCGACGCGATACAACCGGGCGGTTATCGAGAGGGATGAGAATGACCTATCCGGATCCAACAAGCTAACACCAAACAAACCATCTGGCGTTTCCCCTCGAGACCAAACGAGGAAGTCAACCGAGGAACTCACAGCTGGCGCTTTACTTATTCAGTTATCGTTGCAGCAATTACTAGTCAGGTTTAGATAATCGTCCTGATAAAGTAAGCAGTGGGCACTTTTAGTTAACCATTCCGTTATAGTGGCAGTACTTACTAGTCAGGTACAATGACCATGAGATAACCACAAACCCAGCAGTTGTTGGTACTTTTACTTAGCCATTCCGTTGTAGTGAAGCTGATTACTAATCATATCGGATACAAGTCAATTTAAAACAAGAACTTTAGTTATAGTTGTCTATGATCGACATCGTGCTCCAAGTCGCCCATAACCGCGACGGCTTCTCGAAAGATTTAACCTGCAGGGTGCACCAAAGTATCCATGCACTTTGACCCTTTACCGTATCGGTTAACATACACCCATCGGTATGTCGGCGGGCCTAAGTCACGACGTTCCCGCACTAACAAAATACACGTGGGTGCCACCCACCAAGTCGACACCAACGTAAAATCGGCGGTCTTCGAGACGGACTTGGGGTTTGGGAAGACGGCCAGAACGATGTGCCAGATCCCCAATCGGGGACTGTCGACACCGCGGAATCGTGGCCCGCTCCTAAACAGTACAGTGTGCAGTACCTCGCACAAATTAAATACGGAAAGTAGCATGGCATAAGTACAGGATCGTAAATAAAACCTCAAACTAGTTGTGGCCCCCAGTACAATACTTTGAAATGAGGTAATTATCAATGGGGGGCCCATATCTCCCCACCTGTGGTTAGCGCGCTCGATCTCGGAACAGGTGTCAAGAACTCGGGTCCTACGGGACACAAGTGGGCGGTCGGAAAACCAAATCTTACCTATCACCCACCGATGCCTCTGCTTAATTCAATTTTAGTTGTTAAACAGTAATTAAAGTGATACAGTAATTAAAGCCATGATCATCTCCAACGTCAACATGCGGCTATCCTCCAACAATTGTGGTACTGGACGACAAGCAAAACACTTGAGCAGGCAACTACGACACGCGGTCCAACTATCTACCAAGCAACAGGTAATAGGATGTGTCCAAGGCTATATATGGCTGCAAGGGATATCACGGGTACAAAATCTAGAGCATCGCAACACAGATAGCAAAGATCAACAGGAGGGAAGTAAATACTAGCAAAATAAGATAGGTAGAAAGGAGGAGATGCTCGCCTGAAAACATTGTCGAAGGGTTCGACCGAAGATCGGGGCGAAGCTCACATCAACTCAACGGCCTTATCCGCGAAGAAGCAAAACACTAGAAGAAACACCGGATGCAATATTTAATACAACGGCAGAAGATCGGCATGATGCATGTATGATGGATGGCATGGCAAGGGTGCGATGCAATTAGGTCATATTAAGCGGAACCGGGGTCCCGACAATTAATTATATTGTTCAAGTTATTTAATTACCCCGCAAATTAAATGTTGTTATAACAAGGCAAGATAAAATACCGGTTCGCTACACAAGTTTAAATGAGGCCAATATAAGGCTAGATTTGTCCGCATATGGGCCCCATATTTAATTATTAGGTGAATCGGCATAAGGCCCCCAAACCAATGCTATGCATGCGGGAATGACAATTTAATATGCAACAAATTGATGTTATAAAATAGGGTTTCGGGAAGGGGTTCACACATTAGAGGGTCTCGGCGAACTTGGGGTTCCGGGGTTCGGGGTTCGGCCTCGGGGTCCAGGGCTCGACGGGTCGGTCTCGGCGGAAACGTTCTCGAATAACGGGGCAGATCTAGAGTTCCGGGGAGAAGGACTTCGCGTTCGGTGGCGATCTTGACGGTCTTCGGGTTCGGGACTTGGCGTCCGAGGGAAGCACTTGTCGCATCGGGGGTTCTCGGCGGACTCGGTGTCCGGGGTTCGACGAGCTCGGCGTCCGGGACGAGGATCATAGCATCCGAGAGGGAGAACATGGCATGTCGAGTTCGGGCTTCGGGGTCCTGCGGAAGAGCTTGGCGTTCCGCGGTCTTTGGCTCCGCGTGGCAGATCTTGGCGTCTGATGGCACGGTCTCCTACTTCGGATGGCGATGAAGATCTTGTTTCCATGAGGTAGCACTTGTCGTTGGTTTCCCACCGGTCGTCTTCCAGTGTACCCAAACGTCGGAGATCTTGTCGGGTTCCATGTTGTTCTCCTGGTACCGCGGCTCTCGGTGTGGATGGCGATGACGAGCTCACGACAAGCACCTGCATCAGAACTGTGGGTTCGGGCATCGACTTGGTACCACGCAAAGCACCAGCACAAACACGCATGACCGCAGACGTATGTTCTTCCCTTGGCCCATCACTGGAGGGCCGGCCCGAACGGCGGGACATGAGGAGCCTGATAAGTGAGGCAAGCTTGGGGCTGCTGGGCAGGAGGCAGGGGCATGAGCTCATCGAGTGGCGCAGAGGTGGCCGGGCGTGAGCCTGGGCTAGCAGGCGAGCAAAGGGGCCAGGGAGAGGCAGCGGAGGCCATGGGGAGGCGGTCATGCAGGAGCGAGGAAGCTATGCGGGGCTCAGCTGGAATGGGAGGGTCCTAGGAGCTGAGGCAGCGGAGGACGCTGGGCTGTGGCGGAGGGGCCAGGCCGGCAGACCACGGGCGGTGGCCAGCGACGTGGCAGCGGGAGAAATAAGGGCAGCAGGCGGACAAGTTGAAAGAAGCGATGTGTGGGCCATGCGGCGAAGTGAGCGGGTCAGTGGGCGCCGGTGGTGGGAGGGTGATGCGTAGTGAGGAGGAGAAGGGGCCTTGGAGGCTGAGAGTGGGAAGGCGAGGAGAAAGCCACGCGTGGGAGGAGGCGAGGGTCATTGGCGTGGGGAGGGCCGCTAGCGAGAGGGGAGGCATGAAAGGAAGAAAGGGCCTGTGCGTCAAGTCCTGTGGTGGGGCCGGGGTTGGGCTATGGAAGGCTAGAGTGCGATGCAAGGCCGCAAGGTGGTGGGAGAGGGTGGGACTGAGAGGGTGTGAGGAAGAGGGTTGGGCCACGTGGCAGGTGGGGATTGGTGAGGGTTAGGGAGAGGGTGAGGTGGCACATGCCTATTGGCCAGGGTGAGGTGGCTGGGGAGAGAGGGTAGAGAACTGGGTAGCTTTAGGATTAATAGGGGCAGACTAGTTGGACCGATTTAGTTTTCTGGGGCGGTCGTTCGGGTCGATCTGGCCCGTTCGACTGCCCCAACTAAAAACAACATAAATTTTATTTGTCTTGATAACCCCGTTTGCAAAACACCTTTAGTCAAAACAAAATATTCCGGCGACCCGGGGTTTGGCGTTTGAACAAAAATCGAGGCGTTTTGGAAAACGAAAGCGGGCTTTGCGAAATAGTTTTGGCAAACAATGCATGATGACGACGATGCAATGCACAAATTCAACGCGATTTTCTAGTAGTGGTTTTGCGGGATGCCACAAATCAGAAAACCTTGTGTGCCTGATGGTCCCGGCTCATACAAATCAGAAAACCTTGTGTTAACAAACTGGTCACCGTAGTTCGGGTCAATTTCTTCATCATCATCGGGATTCTGTGCCATGTTGTCCAAGTCTCCCATCTCAAGTCTTCATCATGTGCTGGTCTGCCTCTAGGGTGATGTTGAGCTGGTCCTGTCCCCAAACGGATCGGCTCTTGGCCATAGGTACAAGTAGTCAAGCCGGGTATTGAGGACCGCTGCCGTGTCTCCTCATCATCCCATCCCCGAGGTTGAGAGGAGGTTCCACTTGCTCGTAGTAGGAAGCACCATACTGTATTTGACCCTCATCATGTCAGGTGGCATTGTGACATTGTGCATTTTGCGGTTCTCTGGTTGAACAATAGTACCCTTGGCAACATCCATCAACTGGCCGCCCACCCAATGCATTAGAGTGCAAGGAGTGTCTCCCTGCGAAAGATCGACATGTAGGCCGAGCGTAGATCAAGTCATCGGTGTGGTTGAGCCTCCCAACTCCTCCTTCACGGGGCGGCGGGCTCCTCCTCGGTGGCGACGGCTTCTATTCCCAGGCCAGGCTCTTGCGGAGGTTGACGCCGCCCTTGGGCTTCCTCTTCTTAGGGGACTCCGTAGGCTCGGGGACTTGCACCGTCGCGCCGCTCGGATCCGCGACCTGAGAAACGCCCGCGGGTTGCTCCAGATCGGCCGCCGACGCCCACTGGAGAAATCGCAGCACGCGTGTCGATCGAGGTAGTACCGACCGGACCACTGATTCCCCAAATGAAATGGAAGGGGCGGAGAGACGGGAGACGGCAAGGCCACCTTGAGCTGCTGGGTCGTGCTGGGGTGTCAGGCTTTGCGAAGTCGAGGAGGCGAGCTGGGGAGAGACGTTGGGGGTGAGGTGGTGAGATGGGGAAGGGGCGGCGAGGAGAGTGGTCTGCGTATAAAAAAGTTCGATGGAGCTAATGCGAGGCGATATCGCAAAAAGTGCGCCAGATATTACGCGAGGCGCATTTGGGCTAAATGCGCCTCACATAATATGCACTCATAGACAAATAGGGCAGTGCGCATGTTTTTATGAACTATCGCACAGCAGCCTAGTGGTAACATGCCTTGTCCTTCATTACTGGCCACCCAAGTTCGAATCCTAAGGGGGCCAATTTTTTGGAATTTTTTTTAAAGGCCAATTTTCATGTAAAAGCATACAAATATGAACTATAAAATATACTACAAATATTTTAAATATTCAAATATTGCTAAAATAACAAAAGTGAGTATTCTCAATGAATGTGTCTTGTCGATACATAATATTCTCAATGCAATATTATTATTACACACACATAATGAAAATTAAGAATGTTTTGATACATAAAGAAAATTAAGAATGTTTTTAAAGGCCAATTTTCATGTAAAAGCATACAAATATGAACTATAAAATATACTACAAATATTTTAAATATTCAAATATTGCTAAAATAACAAAAGTGAGTATTCTCAATGAATGTGTCTTGTCGATACATAATATTCTCAATGCAATATTATTATTACACACACATAATGAAAATTAAGAATGTTTTGATACATAATAGTAGGCCACACACACGACGGTTCTTGACAATGGTCGGAGCGCGCTAGCGTTTCTTGACAATGGTCGTCTTCTTGCCCTTCTTTGTCGCGGTTGCATAGGTTAGGTCCGGGACGTCTTCACTACTTCTCTTGAACGGAAGTCCTTTCTTAGGTAGGGTTGTGGTGTACGGTGTTTGGTTGCCATACCCGTCTTCTATCTTCGGGTCGCCGTTCTAGTCAGAGTCTTACTCGTTGGCGACTCCGTCCATTCTGATAATGTTCCTTTTGCCTCTCCTGACGACAACCCGGCTAGGCTTTGACAGGTCTTTGATGTACCAGCATTGGTCGACTTTGCTAGCCAAAACCCAAGGCTCATTTCTTGCGGGTGCGTTCGCGCTGGTGGTCTTTGACGGTATAACCATCGTGGTGAAATACCGGTCTTCTTTCTCGACGCTCTTGGCCCACCTGACACGGAACATCGGCACCTTCTCCGTAACATAGTCGAGCTCCCAAATCTCCTCGATCCTTCCGTAGTATCTTTCCGGATGTCGCTGTAGAATATCCCTGCTACCCCGAGTTCGTAATCGCAGTTATTGTCTTTTTCCTCTGTAGAACGTGTATCCGTTGATATCGTAAGCCCGATAGGTCATGAGGTTGTGCGAGCCTGTGACAATGATAATATGAGTTTATCTTCCCCGAGTACTCGCCTGCGGTGGATTAGCTATGACCTTCTCCTAAACCACCGCGTGAAACCGGAGTTGTGCTCCTTGATAACATCTTCCTCCCTCGGGACCGCGCCCGATCAGCGTAATTCTTCTTGATAAACTCTTTGTGCTCATGTATGTATGGATCAACCACTGCAGTGTTGCGGCGTGACCAGGTTTGCTCTTTCAAAGTCCTTGGTTCAGCCCTCCATGTCGACATGCTTTGCACGTCGACCCTGTGACCCCATCCAAATGAGCCTCCCGAGGTGCTTGTTGAATGGCATACCAAGAGGGTCTCGGTTTGTAGAAAGTTCGGCGTAAAGAGATGCACTCTTCAGCCGTGAAGCCGCTTGCTATGCTTCCATCCGACGGGACTTGTTCTTAACGTATCCCTTGATGTGTCCATTGAGCCTTTCGAACGGCATCATGCTTCGCAGAAACGCAGGACCGAGTTGGACTATATCCTCCACGACATGGAGAAGCAGATGAAGCATGATGTCGAAGAAAGCAGGGGGGGAATAGATCTCGAGCTCACACATTATCACCACGATCTCGTCATGTATCCTCGTGAGCTGCTTAATGCCTATCGACTTCCGAGAGATGACGTTAAAAAAGTTGTAGAGGACAAACAGTGTTTCACGGATGTGCTTGTCCATTATACCTCGGATCGCGACCGGGAGTACCTGCGTCATTAGCACGGCGACGTCGTGAGACTTCATCCCGCTGAAGCGCTGCTTCGCCTCGTCTAGCCATCTGCTTATCTTCCCCGCGTAGCCGTTCAGAAATTTGACTCCGAGGAGGCACTTCATAAACTGTATGGCCTCCTTCTTACTCAGAGTGAAGCATGAGGCCTTGAGCTTGACCTCTCCCTTCTTAACCTTTTTCCCCTTGCGACGACGGCTATTCTGTGTTTCTGTCTCCTCCACCTCGTCCTCCTCCTCATCATCGCTAGGTGGTGGTTGAAGTTCATCCCTGATGCCCATATGCTTCAAGTCGTTCCTTGCCTTCGGCCCATCTTTGGTCTTGTCGGTGTTAAGGAGGGTGGCGGACTCGCCCACGTTCTTCGTGATATGCATGAGATCAAGGCTATGAGGCACGGAGGATCTTCGATGACAAGTCCTTGAAAAGCAGACCTCGCCTTCCATACCTTCAGCAACGGCTTTGGCTTCTTCTGGGTCTTTCCTGGCGCAGGGCACTCCTTCCAGTTATTCAACAGCTTGTAGATTTCCGCGCCACTCTTCTGGTGTGGGATTCCTCGGAGCTCGATCGTCCCATCGAACAGATGTCCTAGCTTTCTCCAGGCGTGATTCTTGGGAAGCCACATCCGAGCCCCAAGGAACACGGTTTCCCGGACCCGGGATCTTTCTGTAGCTGGCGGTACGTTGTATTATCCTTGCATATTCGTGCACCTACCAACACGCATATTCGTGCACCTACAAACACGCGGGCCCACACAGAATATGCGAGGCGCATTCTGGTCATATGCGCTCGCATATTGTCAAATATGGGCGCGATATAGCCATGCCGCATATTCGCGTGCACCTACCAACACGCGGCCCACAGAATATCGAGGTGCATTTTGGGTATATCTTTCGCATATTATCAAATATAGGGCGATATAGCCATATGCTTTGCATATTCGTGCACACAACACGCTGGCCCACCAAAATATGCGGCGCGTGTCTATATCGTCTACTATCTGATATATAGGAGGCGCATGTCTAGAATGCGCCTCGCATAATATGAGGCTGCTAGATTCTGTCCGTACAGGGATTATAGGAGGCGCATTCTTATCATATGCGTCTCGCCTATTTTTATACTAGAGACGCATATCGCAATATGCGCCTCGCTTATTTTTATAGAAGGCGCGTATGTTAAATGTGTCTCGCATAAACATGTCTCTTATAGCCTTTTCTCTAGTAGTTATTATGGCCTAAAAATTATTCACGGTCAAAGAATTACCAAATGGTAGGTACCACTAGAAAATTACGGCCACACAAGTGTACCGGAAAATAACCACAAAGAATAATCATTCACGAATTACGATGAGAGAAGCACTCACCGTCTAGGAGTTACGTTGGAATAACTACAGATGGCAAATTACGGTTGGAAGAATGTGTCGTACTATCAAAGAATAGAAAGAAATCCAAGAACAGCGAATTACCTTTGGGGAAGTACGGACCGGCAAGGAGTTAGGTAACCCTGCACGGGAAATTACCGATGGGAAATTTCGTGAAAAATTATCAGTTGTAGTATGCAAAAATAAAAAAGATAATGGATTTAAGATTGGCATGGAAATTACTGGCAGTTTATGGCGACCAAGAAGATGTATGTCCAATTATTACATTGAAATTCCAATAAAAAAGCTCCAGTAAAAAAATTACGGTCGCACGCAATTAGGGAAAGGTCGTTGGAGTATGATGGGTGAGAAATTAAGCAACATCGGAAACTTATTATTGTGTAAGAATAAGTCCTTGTATTGCTAGAGATGAAGTTGTTTCTCAAAATTATCGTGTAAAATTACGCTAGCACATTGTGTCTTGATTCTACCGGCTAAAAGTAGGCAGCTACGGTACTCTATTGACTAAAAGTAATGTGCACCGTTCGACGGAAAATCAACGGCGGGGAGCACATTGTGCACATCTTCTATATCTAAATAGGAACCCCACTAAAGGATTTCTCTCAGCATGCAAGCCTTCCACATCATCAAGCTTCTAATTGGTCCACATCATCCGGTCATACACATTATTCAGTCATCTACGTTTACCTTTTCCACAAGTGGCCAGTTAATTAATATTTTGATGGAAAACAACTCACTTCATCTTCTACCTGATATTCAGAAAACAATGTGCATCATTAACCAAAACTTTAAATCTCCACGTTTTTCTCTTCATCACGGGGTCCCTTTCATTATCTCCTTGACTCTTGATATCCCCCGCTGCTTTGTTCTTCTTCCTGTTCGGGCTCTTCACCACCATAAATATCCACAAGAAACTGAACGCAAAAGGAAGTAAAGAAGGAAACCAAGCGATCTCTGTCCATCTTTAAATATCCTGCTATGTTTAAGTCGCAACTCTGCTTCAAGGGGAAATGGTTCCAACTCTACGTCATGAGTTCATGACTCTATGCGCCTATCGGTTCCTCTTGAAATGGTCTTTCGTACCGCTTTATAAATAAAGCAACCGTCCACAACAAGTTACAAGGTTCCAACCACAAACGCAACACGTGCTAGGGCCACAGCACAAGACGGCCCCAAAAAGACGAAAAACGACCATCTCGCCACGCGAGGACACACCGAAAGACAAAGAGGCTACGCCTAACTATAGGGGGAGCCGCCGCGCCGTCCCCAAGAGACGCTGAAGATTCGCGTCAAGCCTCGCCTTGTCCCGCTGTCTACACAACGGGTACCAGAGCTGCAAGGAGGCCAGAAAGTGAAAAACTGAGTCAGAGACACGTCGGGAAGAATCTTCTCAATGACCATCTTATTCCAGATGTTCCATAGTGACCAAGACAACGCCAATGAACACCAGCGTAAAAGAAAAGCGGCCCTTTCTGCCACGGTTTTCTTGGGTTTCGAGGAATTCAACGAGATCATGGGCCTGCCAGCCTGGGCCCAATGCATCTCTGATGAAACTCCAAAGAAACCTAGCCGCGGGACAGGTGAACATTATGTGGGCGCCCGTTTCCGGAACCCCACATAGTGGACAAAGCCCATCCCCTGGCCCATGTCGCTTGGACACCTCCACTCCCGAGGGGAGCCTATCACGAAGCAGTTGCTACACAAAAATTTCCGTCTTCAGCGGAAGGGGAGCCTTCCATAGGGGTTTGGTCCATTGTGGCATCCCGCAAAAACCACTACTAGAAAATCGCGTTGAATTTGTGCATTGCATCGCCATCATCATGCATTGTTTGCTTAAAACTATTTCGCAAAGCCCGTTTTGTTTTCTAAAACGCCCCACCTTAATTATCGCGCAAACCCGGGTCACCGGAGTGTTTTGTTTTGTCCGTTGTCAGTTTGCAAAACGCTGTTTGATATAAATAATTTAATTAATTATTTTAGCGGGGGCAGTCGAACGGGCCGTTTCGACCCGAACGACCACCCCCATATTTCAGATCGGCCCACCCCTTACTCCTACAGCTACCCAGAAAACTACCCAAACCATCCCTCCACCTCACCCCAACCATTAGGCTGCTGCCACCTCACCCTCTCCCCTCCCCCTAACCAATCACCCCCTGCCACCTAGGCTCAGCCCACCCAGCTCTAGCCCCCTTCCACCCGCGGTCAACCCCCGACTCCTGCCCCACCCCACCGCCCGGCCTCACTCGGCCACTCTCCACCAACCCCGCGTGGACCCCACCCTGGCCCCGCTCCCGACCCCTGGGCCATCGCACGCGCCCCGCCTCCTCTCCCTCCTCTTTTCTCTCACCTCCGGCGGCCGGCCAGCTGCAGCGCCCTCCAAAGACACCGCCTCACCCGGCGCCTCGCCCACCTCCGGGTCCGCTCCGCCCGGCCTGCCATCTCATGACCACCCGCGCACCACGCCTCCCTCAGTGACCGCCACCGCCCACCGCTGCCTCTACCTCCGGCCGCCGCTCAGCCCGCCTCCGGCTGGCGCCCACGAGCCTGCCCGTCCTCGGCCTCGCTGCCGCGCTCTGCCGAGCCCGCCCGCCCCTGTCTTGCGCCGCCCTTCCCGCCCGTCCCGCGCTTCCTCGCCCTGCGCCGTCCCTCCTCCAAGGCCCCTCGTGACCCGCCCGCTTGGTCCTCTTCCCCGCCTCCGTTTGCGAGCTCCGGCCTTGCCGGGTCTTCCCGCCCAGCTCAAGGCGAGCCACGCCCCCTTCTCCGTGGCGCCTCCTCGCCCCGCCTGAGGCTCCGCCGGTGCCTTCCGCCAACGGCGTCTTCCCGGCCCGCCCTCCTCTCCTCCGCTGTCCCCCTCGCCTTCATCCTCGCCGCTGCCCCGCCCCTGCCGGTCCTCCGTCGCCGTTCTTTCGTCTGAGAGTGGGCCTGGCGCCGTGTGCTCTCGCGGTGGGACCCTTGCGAGTGCTTTCGATGCGTGGTGGCGTTATTCTAGCGTGGTTGGGGTTGTCCAAAGAGCTGGGCATAAGGCCACCCTAAGGATGGGCCGGTGAGATACTCAAGAATCCCGATACCATCTAGATGACAAGATCTTCATCATGGAACATCAAGCTCTACCTCATGGAATGGAAGACCCGTGCCGGTCGAACCCGAAGACTCGCCGACAAGAGCCGTCCCTATACCAAGATCTGCATCGTTACAGGCTTCGCCGACCAATGCGCGAGGTGGAACTCGATGACGCAAGTACCCCAAGACCTACCACGCGGACGCAGAGAAAACCCTCGGACGCCAAGATCTTCTCCTCGGAACATCGGAATTCCCCCCCCGGACACCGAGAACCTGGACAACAAGTGCTTCCTCCCGGAACGACGAGATCTACTCCGCTATCCGAGAACGATCCCGGAGTCCGAGAACGCTTTTCGAACCACCGGACCCGAGATCGCAACCCGAACCCGGAACCCCAAGTTCGTCGAGCCCCCTCTAATGTGTGAACCCCTTTCCGCAAGCCCTATTTTATAACACAACACAATTGTTGCATATTGAATTGACATTCTCGCATGCATATCATCGGTTTGGGGGCCTTATGCCGATTCACCTAATAATTAAATATGGGGCCCATATGCGGGCAAATCTAGTCTCATATTGGCCTCATTTAAATTTGTGCATCGAACCGTTGTCATATCTTGCCTTGTTAAAACAACATTTAAATTCGCGGGTAGATACATAACATGAACCATCTAATGAAGTGTCGGGACGCCGGTTCCGCTTAAGATGACGTAATTGCATCGCACCTTTGCTATGTCATGCATCATACATGCATCATGCCGATCTTCTGCTGTTGTATTAAATATTGCATCCGGTGTTTCTTCTAGTGTTTTGCTTCTTCGGATAAGGCCGTTGAGTTGATGTGAGCTTCGCCGATCTTCGGTTGAACCTTCGACAATGTTTTCGGCGAGCATCTTCCCTTTCTACCTATCTTACTTTTATAGTATTTATTCCCTCCTGTTGATCTATTGCTATACGTGTTGCGATGCTTTAGTTTCCGCACACCGTGATATACCGCAGCCCCATATTGCCTTGGACACATCCTATTACCTGTTGTTTGGTAGATAGCTGGACTTGCATGCGTCGTGAGTCGCTTGCTCAAGTGCTATGGTCGCCAAGTGCCACGATTGTTGATGTATTGCCGCATGTTGATGATGGAGATGATCATAGTTTTACTTATCGCTCACTTTAATTCCTGCTTAACAACTAAAATTGAATTAAGCGAGGCATCGGTGGGTGATAGATAATATTTGGTTTCGAACGCCCACTTGTGTCCGTAAGACCCCGAGTACTTGATACTGTTCCTTGATTTATCGCTATCCACATCCGGAGGTATATGGGACCCCCCGAGCGAGCTTGATTATCTTATTTCTTGGGGCCACAAACTAGTTTGAGGTTTTATTTACTATCTGTACTTATGCCATGCTACTTATGTATTTACGATTGTGCGAGGAGCACCTTTATCTTTAGGAATTGTGACCCGTTTACGTGGTATCGGCGTCCCGTTTGGGATTCTGTCGTCACGCCCCACAAACCTTGAGTCCGTCTCGAGCTTGCTTACTGCCGTTGGTGTACTCAAGGGTGCCCCCTGAAATATTTCTCAATCCTGTGATTGTTCACCGTGAAAGCCTCGTTGGGTTTTGATTTGGTTTTTCGAGGTTGATCGAGCGTGTGTTGCTATTGGTGCACCCGGCGGGTAAAACTTTACGAAAGCCGTGTCCGCGGATATGGACGACTTGGAGCATGATCTCGATCATAGACAAGCATAACTAAAGTTTACCGCTATAAATTTGACTTTATAATGACTAGTAATCAGCTTCACTATAATGGAATGGCTAATTAATACTGCCACAATTGCTTGTTTGGTTGTCGCTGTATAACCGACATGTCGACTAGTAAGTATTGCAACTCAACGGAATGGCTGATTAAAAGTATCAACAACTGCCGGGTTTTGGGTTATCCCATGCTAATTGTATCGACTAGTAAGTGTTGCCACTATCACGGAATGCTTAACTAAAAATGCCCACCGCTTATTTTATCGTGATGATTATCTATACTTGACTAGTAATTGTTGCAACGATAACCTAATAAATAACTGCCAACTGTGAGTTCCTCGGTTGACTTCCTCGCTTGGTCTCGAGGAAACACCAGGATGGGTTTGTTTGGTGTTAGCTTCAGTTGAATCCGGATAGGTCATTCTTACCTCTCGATAACCGCCCGATTGTACCGAGTCTCTATAGGTTGTTTAGTGCACGCCGCTTGATCCACCATACCTATGTAGGCGAGGACCGAATTCTAGCCTCGCTGTGTCGGCCTCAAGATCGACTCCTCTTTTTCTTTTGCCCTTTGTCGGCACCCCTTTGTTTAAGGTTTTGAGATCGACGCCGTTAGCGAGGTTACCCTTCCGGCTTGGCACGGGCAGGGTTATGGACGCCATTGGTTATTCTTCAGGCTCTTAGCCCCATTTGCATCTTGTCCGTAGTCGGACGCCTATCATTTTCAAGGTGATTTGGATCTTTGTATGATATATACATATTCTTGACTCTTTGAGTCGCTGTTATATATATCTGCTGTGGGTCCCATCGAGGACTGTTGTGTAATGTTATTATCGTATTCCACCATACGAAAGTGCTGGTGGCACCTTTGAATCGTTTCTATGCGGGTTTGGCGGGTTTCGCTAAAACTTGCATAGGTCCGATTCGAGGGTGTTACAGAGTGGTATCGAGCTCGCAGATTCGATACCCCACAAGTCCAAATCAGAGGATAACCTAGCTAACGGCCGAAGTAGAGTGTCAAAACTATTTTTGCAAAATCGGTTGGATAGTTCTGCTAGGTCTGATTTTACTCCTTACCCCTTTGCTATACCTCTCTTACCTCTACGTGTTTTGAATCAGCTCTCTTATCTCTCTTCGAGTCCGTGATTTCGTGGTTGGGATTCCGTCGTACCGTGGTTTCGCTTCCCCTTTTTAACTGATCATCATCGCAACTTGTCTTGTACCCTTCCTCCAATCTCTTGTTCGAGCTCTTTATCTATGTGTGTTCCTTGGATATCGTGTCGTTGAAAAACATATGAGAAGGACGAGCATTGGCGGTTGGAGTATACCTTGAGCATGTGTTGTTCATGCCAATGGAACCATCGCGGAACCTGATCATTGTGTCTTTCATACGATTTCTGCCGGCATCATCCCTTTGTTCCGGATACTGCCTATGAAGATCTTGACCTAAATCTCGAGAGTTGAGTTGCTGATTCTCCTACCCATGTATAGAGTTGATAGTTGGGTCGGGATGGGATCACCCTACCCGACTCTTCTTGCTCGCTCAGTACATCGACTGGTGGATCAATGTAACTTTTCCTCTTCTAATGGAAGTTAGAGGTGGCCTTATCGTTTGATACCTCTACCTTCGTCCTTTTTCCTCCGGAGTGTTCTCTCGACGATCAGGAACAACTGTCCATTGTTGGTGGTGTCGCCGATTCCCAGATGAAGAAGGAACCCTCGTTAGTGGTGTCGCGAGGATCTACGCAACGCAAGAAGACGCAGATCGCCGACCTTCCTTCCGGTACCATGAGGCGGATCTCGAGGGCGAGATCCTTTGTTAGTGGTGTCGAATTGTGGCATCCCGCAAAAAGCACTACTAGAAAATCGCGTTGAATTTGTGCATTGCATCGTCATCATCATGCATTGTTTGCTTAAAACTATTTCGCAAAGCCCGTTTTGTTTTCTAAAACGCCCCACCTTAATTATCGCGCAAACCCGGGTCACCGGAGTGTTTTGTTTTGTCCGTTGTCAGTTTGCAAAACGCTGTTTGATATAAATAATTTAATTAATTATTTTAGCGGGGACAGTCGAACGGGCCGTTTCGACCCGAACGACCACCCCCATATTTCAGATCGGCCCACCCCTTACTCCTACAGCTACCCAGAAAACTACCCAAACCATCCCTCCACCTCACCCCAACCATTAGGCTGCTGCCACCTCACCCTCTCCCCTCCCCCTAACCAATCACACCCTCCACCTAGGCTAAGCCCACCCAGCTCTCACAGCCCCACACCTGCCCTTCCACCTAGCCCCTACCCACCAAGTCAACCCCCGACTCCGGCCCCCAACCAAGGCCAAAGACCCTGGCACTTCTCCACCAACCCGGTGGACCCCACAGCCGCTCGGCTGCCTGCGCCCTCCTCTCCCTCCTCTCTTTTCTCTCTCACCTCCGGCGGCACATGGCCAGCCCCTCCCCCACCTCAGGTCCACCGCCCGCTCGGCCCACTGCCGCATCCCGCGACCACCCACGCCTCACCACGCTCCCTCCCGCCGGCCACACCGCCCGCTGCTCTACCTCTCCCGGCCGCTCGCTTCCCTCAAGCGCCGCAATGACGAGCCTGTCTCGCCGCTCGCTTGGCTCTGCTGAGCCGCCCGCCTCATCGCGGCCGCCTTCCCGCCCGTCCTCCAAGGCTCCCACCATGGCGCCTCTCCTCCTCGGGCGCCCTCGGCGACCCGCCGCTGGTCCTCTTCCCGCCTCCGCTATAGCTCCGAAGCTGCCGGCCTTGGCCTGGGTCTTCCCGCCGAGCTCGCGAGCCTGGCATTGCCCTTCTCCGGCGCCTCCTCGCCCTCGCCGAGGCTCGCCGCCCGGTGCCTTCCGCCAACCGTCTTCCCGCCGAGCCCCTCCTCCTCTCCTCGCGTCGTCCTGCCTTCATCTCGCCGTGCCGGCCCGCTGCCCCGCGGTCCCTCGTCGCCCGTCCTTCTCGTTGAGAGGGCCTGGCGCCGTGCTCTGCGGTGGGACCTGCTTGCGGTGCTGCTGATGCACGTGGTGGCGTTATTCTAGCGTGGTTGGGGTTGTCCAAAGAGTCTGTGCCGGGCATAAGGCCACCCTAAGGATGGATGTACGCAGATACTCAAGAATCCCCGATACGGCCATCTAGATGACAAGATCTTCATCATGGAACATCAAGCTCTACCTCATGGAATCCGGAAGACCCCGGTGTCGAACCCGAAGACTCGCCGACAAGAGCCGTCCCTATACCAAGATATGCATCGTTACAGGCTTCGCCGACCAATGCGCGAGGTGGAACTCGATGACGCAAGTACCCCAAGATCTACCACGCGGACGCAGAGAAAACCCTCGGACGCCAAGATCTTCTCCTCGGAACATCGGAATTCCCCCCGGACACCGAGAACCTGGACAACAAGTGCTTCCTCCCGGAACGACGAGATCTACTCCGCTATTCGAGAACGATCCCGGAGTCCGAGAACGTTTCCGTCGAACCCTGGACCCCGAGACCGACCCCGAACCCCGAACCCCGGAACCCCAAGTTCGTCGAGCCCCCTCTAATGTGTGAACCCCTTTCCGCAAGCCCTATTTTATAACACAACACAATTGTTGCATATTGAATTGACATTCTCGCATGCATATCATCGGTTTGGGGGCCTTATGCCGATTCACCTAATAATTAAATATGGGGCCCATATGCGGGCAAATCTAGTCTCATATTGGCCTCATTTAAATTTGTGCATCGAACCGTTGTCATATCTTGCCTTGTTAAAACAACATTTAAATTGCGGGGTAGATAAATAACATGAACCATCTAATTAATTGTCGGGACCCGGTTCCTTAATATGACCTAATTGCATCGCACCTTTGCTATGTCATGCATCATACATGCATCATGCCGATCTTCCGCCGTTGTATTAAATATTGCATCCGGTGTTTCTTCTAGTGTTTTGCTTCTTCATGATAAGGCCGTTGAGTTGATGTGAGCTTCGCCCCGATCTTCGGTTGAACCCTTCGACAATGTTTTCAGGCGAGCATCTCCCCCTTTCTACCTATCTTACTTTTATAGTATTTATTCCCCTCCTGTTGATCTATTGCTATCTGTGTTGCGATGCTTTAGTTTCCGTACCTGTGATATACCGTGCAACCCCATATTGCCTTGGACACATCCTATCACCTGTTGTTTGGTAGATAGCTGGACTTGCGCGTCGTAGTCGCTTGCTCAAGTGCTGTTGCGTGTCGTCAAGTGCCACAGTTGTTGATGTATTGCCGCATGTTGATGATGGAGATGATCATAGTTTTACTTATCGTTCACTTTAATTCCTGTTTAACAACTAAAATTGAATTAAGCAGAGGCATCGGTGGGTGATAGATAATATTTGGTTTCCGAACGCCCACTTGTGTCCCGTAAGACCCCGAGTACTTGATACCTGTTCCTTGATTTATCGCGCTATCCACATCCGGGAGGTATATGGGACCCCCGAGCCGAGCTTGATTAGGTCTTATTTCTTGGGGCCACAAACTAGTTTGAGGTTTTATTTACTATCTGTACTTATGCCATGCTACTTATGTATTTACGATTGTGAGGAGCACCTTTGTCTTTATTTAGGAATTGTGACGTTCGTGGTATCGGCCCGTTTGGGATAGATCGTTCTGCCATCACCCCTAAACCTTGAGTCCGTCTCGGAGCTTGCTTACTTCGTGGGTGTACTCAAGGGTGGCCCCAAATATTTCGAATCTGTGATTGTTCAATCGTGAAAGCCTCGTTGGGTTTTGATTTGGTTTTTCCGAGGTTGATCGGCGTGTGTTGCTATTGGTGCACCGGCGGGTAAAACTTTTCTCAAAGCCGTGTCGCGGATATGGACGACTTGGAGCCTGATATCTCGATCATAGACAAGCATAACTAAAGTTTACCGCTATAAATTTGACTTTATAATGACTAGTAATCAGCTTCACTATAATGGAATGGCTAATTAATGCCCACAATTGCTTGTTTGGTTGTCGCTTGCGACCATGTCGACTAGTAAGTATTGCAACTCCAACGGAATGGCTGATTAAAAGTATCAACAACTGGGTTTTATGGGTTATCCCATGCTAATTGTATCGACTAGTAAGTGTTGCCACTATCAGAATGCTTAACTAAAAATGCCCACCGCTTATTTTATCGGATGATTATCTATACTTGACTAGTAATTGTTGCAACGATAATGAATAAATAAACCGCCAATGTGTGAGTTCCTCGGTTGACTTCTCGTTTGGTCTCGAGGGGGAAACACCAGGATGGGTTTGTTTGGTGTTAGCTTCAGGTTGAATCCGGATAGGTCATTCTTACCCTCTCTGATAACCGCCAGTTGTACCGAGTCTCTATAGGTTGTTTAGTGCACGCTGCCGCTGCTGCTTCAGTCCACCATACCTATGTAGGCGAGGACCGCCGAATTCTAGCCTCGCCGTAATCGGCCTCAAGATCGACGCTCCTCTTTTCTTTTGCCCTTTGTCGGCACCTTTTGTTTAAGCAGGTTTTGAGATCGACGCCATTAGCGGGGTTACCCTTCCGGCTTGGCCCGGGGTTATGGACGCCATTGGTTATTCTTGGGCTCTTAGCCCCATTTGCATCTTGTCCGTAGTCGGACGCCTATCATTTTCAAGGTGATTTGGATCTTTGTATGATATATCTGTATTCTTGACTCTTTGAGTCATTTGTTATATATTCGCCTGTTGTGGGTCCCATCGAGACTGTTGTGTAATGTTATTACTTCAGATTCCACCCGCGAAAGTGCAGCTGGCACCTTTGAATCGTTTCTATGCGGGTTTGGCGGGTTTCGCTAAAACTTGCATAGGTCCGATTCGAGGTGTTCTGAGTGTCGAGCTCGTGATTCGATACCCCTACAAGTCCAACGTCAGGATAACCTAGCTAACGGTCAAGTAGAGTGTCAAAACTATTTTTGCAAAATCGGTTGGATAGTTCGACTAGGTCGATTTTACTCCTTACCCCTTTGCTATTCCTCTCTTACCTCTACGTGTTTTGAATCCTCTCTTCTCTCTCTTGAGTCCGATTTCGTGGTTGGGATTCCGTCGTACCTTGTGGTTTCGCTTTTCCTTTTAACGGAGGTGCTACGATCATCAATCGCAACTTGCATTGTACCCTTCCTCCAATCTCTTGTTCGGAGCTCTTTATCTGTGTGTTCCTTGTTGGATATCGTTGTCGTTGAAAAACATATGAGAAGGACGAGCATTGGCGGTTGGGTATACCTTGAGCATGTGTTGTTCATGCCAATGGAACCATCATGAACCTAATCATTGTGTCTTTCATACGATTCTCCGCATCATCCCTTTGTTCCGGATACCGCCTATGAAGATCTTCAGTCTAAATCTCGAGAGTTGAGTTGCCTGATTCTCCTACCCATGTATAGAGTTGATAGTTGGGTCCGGGATGGACTGATCACCCTACCCGACTCTTACTGTTCGCTCTGTACATCGAACTGGTGGATCAATGTAACTTTTCCCTCTTCTAATGGAAGTTAGAGGTGGCCTTATCGTTTGATACCTCTACCTTCGTCCTTTTTCCTCCGGAGTGTTCTCTCGACGATCAGGAACAACTGTCCATTGTTGGTGGTGTCGCCGATTCCCAGATGAAGAAGGAACCCTCGTTAGTGGTGTCGCGAGGATCTACGCAACGCAAGAAGACGCAGATCGCCGACCTTCCTTCCGGTACCATGAGGCGGATCTCGAGGGCGAGATCCTTTGTTAGTGGTGTCGAATTGTGGCATCCCGCAAAAAGCACTACTAGAAAATCGCGTTGAATTTGTGCATTGCATCGTCATCATCATGCATTGTTTGCTTAAAACTATTTTGCAAAGCCCGTTTTGTTTTATAAAACGCCCACCTAATTATCGCAGAAACCCGGGTCACCGAGTGTTTTGTTTTGTCCGTTGTCAGTTTGCAAAACGCTGTTTGATATAAATAATTTAATTAATTATTTTAGCGGGGACAGTCGAACGGGCCGTTTCGACCCGAACGACCACCCCCATATTTCAGATCGGCCCACCCCTTACTCCTACAGCTACCCAGAAAACTACCCAAACCATCCCTCCACCTCACCCCAACCATTAGGCTGCTGCCACCTCACCCTCTCCCCTCCCCCTAACCAATCACACCCTCCACCTAGGCTAAGCCCACCCAGCTCTCACAGCCCCACACCTGCCCTTCCACCTAGCCAGCCCCTACCCACCGCGGTCAACCCCCCTGACTCCCGGGCCCCACCCCAACCGCGCCAGCACCCCCCTGGCCACTCTCCACCAACCCCGCGTGGACCCCACCCTGGCCCCGCTCCCGACCCCAACCGCTTACCGCCAGCCTCGCCTCCCTCCAGCGTCGCCTCCTCTCCTCCCTCTCTTTCTCTCTCACCTCCGGCTGCCCACCAATGCCCTCCCCTCCAAAGACACCGCCTCACCTCATGCGCCTCGCCCACCTCGGTCCACCGCCGCTCCAGCGCCGCCGCGATCCGCGACCACCCACGCCGCCTCACCACGCTCCTCCGGCGACCGACCGCCCCACCGCGCTTACCTCCTCGCCGCTGCCCGCCTCCGCCCGCCTTGGCGCGCCTGCCTCGGCCTGCTCCGCCCGCTCTGCCGCCGCCCCGCCTCTCGCGGCCGCCCGCCCGCCCGTCCTCGCGCTCCCTCACTGGCCTGTCCTCCTCCGGCGCCCTCCTCGGCGACCCCGCCGCTGGTCCCTCTTCCCGCCTCCGTTTGCGAGCTCCGGCCACGCCGGGTCTTCCGCCCCGAAGCTCGCGAGCAGCCGCTGCCCCCTTCTCCGGCGCGCCTCCTCGCCCTCGCCGGCCGAGGCTCTGCCGGTGCCTTCCGCCAACCCCGGCGTCTTCCCCGGCCCGAGCCCCTCCTCCGCGTCGTCCCTGCTCGCCTTCATCCTGCCGCGCCGCCCGCTGCCCCTGTCGGTCCTCCGTCGCCGCCTTTTCGTCTGCTGAGTGGGCCTGGCGCTGTGCTCCTGCTGCGGTGGGACCTTGCGGTCTTGCTACGAGTACGTGGTGGCGTTTCTAGCGTGGTTGGGGTTGTCCAAAGAGTCCGGGCATAAGGCCACCCTAAGGATGGACGATGCGAGATACTCAAGAATCCCCGATACGGCCATCTAGATGACAAGATCTTCCTCATGGAACATCAAGCTCTACCTCATGGAATCCGGTAGACCCCGGTGTCGAACCCGAAGACTCGACGACAAGAGCCGTCCCTATACCAAGATATGCATCGTTCGAAGCCGCACGACCAATGCGCGAGGTGGAACTCGATGACGCAAGTGCCCCAAGATCTACCACGCGGACGCAGAGAAAACCCTCGGACGCCAAGATCTTCTCCTCGGAACATCGGAATTCCCCCCGGACACCGAGAACCTAGACAACAAGTGCTTCCTCCGAACGGCGAGATCTACTCCGCTTCGAGAGAACGATCCCGAGTCCGAGAACGTTCCGAACCACGGACCCGAGACCGACCCGAACCCGAACCGGAACCCCAAGTTCGTCGAGCCCCCTCTAATGTGTGAACCCCTTTCCGCAAGCCCTATTTTATAACACAACACAATTGTTGCATATTGAATTGACATTCTCGCATGCATATCATCGGTTTGGGGGCCTTATGCCGATTCACCTAATAATTAAATATGGGGCCCATATGCGGGCAAATCTAGTCTCATATTGGCCTCATTTAAATTTGTGCATCGAACCGTTGTCATATCTTGCCTTGTTAAAACAACATTTAAATTGCGGGGTAGATAAATAACATGAACCATCTAATTAATTGTCGGGACCCCGGTTCCGCTTAATATGACCTAATTGCATCGCACCTTTGCTATGTCATGCATCATACATGCATCATGCCGATCTTCTGCTGTTGTATTAAATATTGCATCCGGTGTTTCTTCTAGTGTTTTGCTTCTTCATGATAAGGCCGTTGAGTTGATGTGAGCCGCCCGATCTTCGGGTTGAACCTTCGACAATGTTTTCAAAGCATCTCCCTTTCTACCTATCTTACTTTTATAGTATTTATTCCCTCTGTTGATCTATTGCTATCCGTGTTGCGATGCTTTAGTTTCCGCACTGTGATATACCGCAACCCCATATTGCCTTGGACACATCCTATTACCGTTGTTTGGTAGATAGTCGGACTTGCGCGTCGTAGTCGCTTGCTCAAGTCTTATTGCGTGTCGTCAAGTGCCGCTTGTTGATGTATTTCCGCATGTTTATGATGGAGATGATCATAGTTTTACTTATCGTTCACTTTAATTCCTGTTTAACAACTAAAATTGAATTAAGCAGAGGCATCGGTGGGTGATAGATAATATTTGGTTTCGAGCACTTGTGTCCCGTAAGACCGAGTACTTGATACCGTTCCTTGATTTATCGCGCTATCCACATCCGGAGGTATATGGGACCCCAGCCGTAGCTTGATTCGGTCTTATTTCTTGGGGCCACAAACTAGTTTGAGGTTTTATTTACTATCTGCACTTATGCCATGCTACTTATGTATTTATTGTGCGAGGAGCACATCATCTTGTTTAGGAATTGTGACCCGTTCGTGGTATCGGCATCCCGTTTGGGGATCTGCATCGTTCTCACCGGCCCCACAAACCTTGAGTCCGTCTCGAGCTTGCTTGCCGTTGGTGTACTCAAGGGTGGCCCTCAAATATTTCTGAATCTGTGATTGTTCAACCGTGAAAGCCTCGTTGGGTTTTGATTTGGTTTTCGAGGTTGATCGAGCGTGTGTTGCTATTGGTGCACCCGGGTAAAACTTTCTGAAAGCCGTGTCCGCGGATATGGACGACTTGGAGCACAGTATCTCGATCATAGACAAGCATAACTAAAGTTTACCGCTATAAATTTGACTTTATAATGACTAGTAATCAGCTTCACTATAATGGAATGGCTAATTAATACTGCCCACAATTGCTTGTTTGGTTGTCGCTTGCGATAACTGTATCTGACTAGTAAGTATTGCAACTCCAACGGAATGGCTGATTAAAAGTATCAACAACTGCCGGGTTTTATGGGTTATCCCATGCTAATTGTATCTGACTAGTAAGTGTTGCCACTATCACGGAATGCTTAACTAAAAATGCCCACTGCTTATTTTATCAGGATGATTATCTATACTTGACTAGTAATTGTTGCAACGATAACTGAATAAATAAAACTGCCAACTGTGTGAGTTCCTCGGTTGACTTCCTCGTTTGGTCTCGAGGGGGAAACACCAGGATGGGTTTGTTTGGTGTTAGCTTCAGGTTGAATCCGGATAGGTCATTCTTACCCTCTCTGATAACCGCCAGTTGTACCGAGTCTCTATAGGTTGTTTAGTGCACGCTGCCGCTGCTGCTTCAGTCCACCATACCTATGTAGGCGAGGACCGCCGAATTCTAGCCTCGCCCGTGTCTTGGCCTCGATCGACGCTCCTCTTTTCTTTTGCCCTTTGTCGGCACCCCTTTTGTTTAAGCAGGTTTTGAGATCGACGCCGTTAGCAGGGTTACCCTTCCGGCTTGGCCTGGGCAGGGTTATGGACGCCATTGGTTATTCTTCAGGGCTCTTAGCCCCATTTGCATCTTGTCCGTAGTCGGACGCTCTATCATTTTCAAGGTGATTTGGATCTTTGTATGATATATCTGTATTCTTGACTCTTTGAGTCGCTGTTATATATATCTGCTCTGTGGGTCCCATCGAGGACTGTTGTGTAATGTTATTACTTCGTATTCCACCCGCACGAAAGTGCCTGGTGGGCACCTTTGAATCGTTTCTATGCGGGTTTGGCGGGTTTCGCTAAAACTTGCATAGGTCCGATTATGAGGGTGTTACATCCATGGGAGCACGGCGTGGCAAAACAGGGCTCGGTAAGCCGAGCTCACCGAGAAGGACCCGGACGGTGAGAGACTCCACGACACCCTGTCGGGCTCATCTGCCAAGGAGGCTGGGAGTTCCGCTCTAAGTTCCCTCCAGGCTTCAGTTTCCTCCGGGCCGAAGGTACGGCGGAATGAGATGTTCCATGTACCCTCTCGAGCCGTGTTGGATACACGAACCGTAGGATCGGAACAGATAGCGAAGAGGTTCGGGTATACCTCCCGAAGGGGGCGTCCGCCGAGCCAGGCATCTATCCAGAACATGGTCCCTTCCCCGTTCCCAATAGACATCCTGACCCCTAGCCGGATCTCGTGCTTGATCTCCTGGACGGAGTGCCAAAACTGGGAGCCATCCCGCCAGTCGCAATCCAGGAGGGATCGCCCCGCAGGTACTTGGCCTTAATAAGCTTGAGACAGAGGCCCCTATCATCGCTAAGAATCCGCCACACCCATCTAAGCATCAGGGCCTTATTGAACTGGCGGGAAGAGAGGATACCTATGACCCCAAAATCCTTGGGGGCGCAAATGTCTGCCCACTTGACCATGTGGTACTTGTGGCGTCCAACGGAGTCCTGCCAAAAGAACCGCGAGAGCTCCTTGTCAAAAGCCCCATGTATCCCCTCAGGCAGGAGGTACATGCCCATCATGTACATGGGCAGGCTAGACAGGCAGGAGTCAATCAAGACGGTCTTGCTACCCTTCAACATGAATCGCCCACACCAAGGTTCGGACCGAGAGCGTACCCTGTTCACGAGCGGATCCAGGTCCCTGATGAGGATCCTGGTGTCGTGAACCGGCATCCCCAGATAGGTAATGGGGAACGAGGCAAGCCGACAATTAAAGTTGTCAGCTATCATCTGCTGCTCGTCCTGGGAGAACCCTAGTGCGATGATCTCACTCTTGTCGAAGTTGATACGGAGCCCCGACATTTCCTGGAAATAAAAGGAGGAACTTGAGGTTCACAATATCCAGGGACGAGCCTTCAATCATGATCATGGTATCGTCTGCGTATTGGAGCTGGGTGATTCCCCCTCCCGGGATGAGGTGGCTGACCACTCCGGAGATGTGCCCCCCCCCCTTGGCTTTTTCAAGCATTTCCGCGAGGGCATCCACCGCCGCGTTGAAGAAGAGGGGGGATAGGGGATCCCCTTGCCTAACGCCACAAGAGGGCGAAAATAGGGCCCGATCTCGCCGTTGATGTTAATCGCGTTGCTCCCGGACATCACAAATTGCATTAACCAGGTGATCAGGCGATCATCAAATCCCCATCTAATGAGGATCTGACGAAGAAAGCGCCAATCCAGGCGGTCGTAGGCCTTCTAAAAGTCAAGCTTCAAGAAGATGCCTTTCAGCCTTCTGGATTTGATCTCGTGGATAATCTCATGGAGGGCCAAGATCCCATCATGTATGAATCTGTGAGGAAGGCAAACTGATACTGGTGGGTGAGCCGCTCCATGACCGGTGCAAGGCATGAGGCGCAGACTTTCGCGAAGATCCTATGAATCACATTGAGGACTGTGATGGGTCTGAACTGTCGGATGTCCGAGGCCCCTGCAACTTTAGGGATTAAGGTGATTACACCCAGGTTCAGGCGCCCCATCACCAGAGTCCCCATGTAGAATTCCTGAAACATTGGTATGATGACCGTCTGAAGTTCCTTCCAAAAGGCCTGGAAGAAAGCTACCGGGAGGCCATCAGGGCCTGGGGCGGAGTTGGCCTTCATGGCCTTCACCGCCCGCGCTACCTCTTCCGGCAGGAATGGGAGGGTAAGCTCCGCATTCTCGTCAGCTGTGACCCTAGCCCCCAAAGGCGAGAAGTCAATCGACCCATGCCCTTGGTGGAGAGGATTTGAGAGCCTTGGGAAGTGTAGCTGTTCACTGCTTTATTAATAGATATTGCGCACCACCGCCATGCCAATCTGTTGGATCCATTTCCTCTCGATACTCATCTGCTTCTAACTCCTACTCGCTACTACTACGACATTGTGCTAGCCATTTATACGTCCATGGGATTCCATCGTCACTTAAAGTCAGGTATCTCTCCCTGATTGTATAGTAGTTCCATCTTGGTGTTGTGGGATTTCAGTATTTTGGCACAATATTGCGGTGCTTGGTTTGCAATTTGGGTCACTCGGTACAGACTTGCAGCCTGCAGCTACCAGCTGAAGCAATGACATCTCAATATGACCATATTGGCTTTAGTATGTGAACAGGCCTACTAATTGTGGTTTCCTCACCACGGTCTACACGATATGCAATAGCTAAACCACGGTCAATATGACCATGTTGACTCGCCATGATGCAGAGAACGATTTCCTTAGCCCGGTTTCTTTAGTCTATCTAAAAATGTTTATCTGCCTCCATGTCAGGCATCACTGATTCGGATTCATAGGGACATGCAGTTTTTTCATCTCCTCCACAGGTGCACAAGAAACTGAAGAAAGCACCGATGTGAAGAAACTGATGAAGGCAGGCGCTGCCCTTTAAAAATAGCACCTTTATGATGTACGAGTCCATGCATTATTCACATCGTCTTTCACCACAGTGGGCATGCCGATTAGCATCACCGCACCAGCCTCAAACCTGCTGAGTAGTGAGTTATCTTACCCATTCCTCTTCTCAGCCTTCTTCAGGTTTTCTCTGATTTTCAATTTCTGTTTTTGCTTGAATTCATCCTATGCAGCAAGGGAGACATGAGTCGGGAGTACCGTGATCTGGGTTTCTCACGCTTTGTGTCTCATTCTTTGGGCAAATGAGGCTCTACCAATAATTTGGTGCTAGAACAGATGAGGGTCTGACTATAATTTGGTGCTAATCGAATTTTTATATAAGCATCTGGCAATATTTTATAGTACTTACATCCCTACTAATTACCCAAATTTAATTATTTTTTTCTCGAAATTTAATTTGGTGCTGATTGAATTCTTTTTTCTTCTGAGCATCCTCATTTTTATCTTAAGCGTTTTTTATCCTTATGTCTTCGAAGGCATGGAAATTTATTCTCTCACTCAGGGCACATGTGACCTTTGCCAGGCCATGTAACATCGAGGAGGTTACCCATCAGCAGTAAATTTGCATATTAGTGTAGATCAACAATAGTTAATTCATGGTACGCTTAGACCCAATTGTTTCTGAGTATATTTTCTCAAATTTCATTGATAGGGATAACTTATGAGAATGACCTTCTTGCAATGAAACAATTGATGAAGATTCAAAGATTTGCCACCAATCTCTGCTGCCCCAGTCCAAAATTTAAAACTATCCACTAGACATGAATTTCAGGCATCTAACTTTCTATGATTAATTTTTATATAAAAGATATCCTTATCAATCTTATTTAATCGCTGATTTTAGTTGCTGTTTGGTGCATCTATTCTGTAACATCGATTTCTATAACTATTTTGTTAGCAAATTTCCGCAGCAACGCGCGGGGTATTTCCTAGTACATGTAAGGGCGAAGCGCCATGGAGGCTTGAAATTGTTGTCCTTTAAAGAAAGTAGTAAAGTAAAGTAATGCAAATCATCAAGTTATCATGGACGTGTTAATGTATACTACTATTCCAGATAGACCAACTCCTCGTCTCATGGAATTAATTATCCAGACAATAAAACAGAAAAGAACAAATCAATACATCGACCAATCGATGGGAAAATTAACAACTCCTAGACATCTTAAAGAAACTACTCGTGGACAATGTGTTGGCCGGTGCCTCGTGAAGATCCGGGACGAGCATTTCAGGCATCAACACGCACGTGACATATCCGATTTGGATGAACACGTGAGAGAAAGAGAGAATTTGGGATTTTTCCGGACGGTGGAATTTGAGGACGAGCTCGAGCATGGCAAGGTAGCAGTTGACGAGGTTTAATCACGTCAATGCCCATTGTTATGAGCTTGGGTTTTGGAGAAGATGGGGATGCTGGAGATCGTGGAACGGTTAGCAAATAAGCAACACAGAGACATGAGGTTTACCCAGGTTCAGGCCCCCGGAATGAAAACCCTACTCCTGCTTGTCTGCTGTTGATTATGGCGGAACCGAAAAGTATAGGGGTGCGCAGATGCAATCTGGCGTGGAGGTGTGTATGCGGTGGTATGCAAAGTGCGGATTTATAGATCTGTTGTGGTCTAGTCTATCCGGGGTTTATGGCCTAGTGTGCCCCTCTCGTTGGACCCTCCTAGACTTTATATATGGGGAAGCTAGGTCTCATGTACCGATAGGAATAGGTTACAAGTTGTATTTAAACTCTAGTCTTAAGGTTTCCTTGTCTTGTGTGCTTGGGAGTCCGTGTCCACATGGGCTTCATAGCAGCCAAATCATCATAGGCGTCATGGACCCTGGCAGGACATCGAGTGGGCCTTTCGTCGGGCTGGACCAGGTATGCTAATGGTCTGTACCCGTAGGGTATAATCAAGTCCACGAGTGTTCGGTCGAATCGTAGATTCGGCTGAGGACTCTTCAATCTCGGGTGCAGCTATTTTCTGTTCATCAAAGAATGATTTTAGTGTGTAGGGATTGTTGATGCGTGTGCCTGACTCTCCCGACAGATCAGGGCCAATTAACTGTCTTAGGACAAAACAACACGATCTCCTTCAGATTTGATTCCCTCGACTCGAACCCGGAACAAATGCTGGCGCAAATTCAACTCAGGTCGTTGAGGACTTACAGGAGTGGAATTCCAGTTGTTTTCGAATGATGTACCTAACGCGTCCGTCGGAATTTTCATCGTGCCTGTTAGCACGGTTTTCACTAGCAAAGCGCAGTCATGTGCGTTGTGAGGCCATCAGATGATATCTGTAGGTCTTATCTTTGCATCGCAGACACAACATCCGAAATTTTATCACCGCGGAGGTGTTTCGGGTGGCCAAGGAGAATGCTTCTCACTTAGCGTTAATCGGGGCAAAGTTGCCGAAAAGTTTTTGCATTCTGATCCGAAGGATCGCACTCGAAGAATTCATAGGGTGTGCGACCAGCGCTCCCTATGGGAGTAGCCTCCGAGTGTATGTTCGAGTCGTAGACTCGAGCAGATACTTTAATTCAGACGTTGTTTGCTTCTGATACGTATGACACAATTTTTTCGGATGCTTGAATCGATCCTCCCTATGGGAGTAGCCCCCGAGTCCGTAGTGGAGTCGTAGACTCGAAGGATAGACCATTGGCGTAGTACCTCATTCATGCTTTTGGTGTGCGACCAGCGCTCCCTATGGGAGTAGCCCCCGAGTCCTTAGTCGAATCGTTGATTCGAGTGAGGAATCGGCGCCACCGAAGATCTTCGTAGGCGACCATCACTCGCTTTGGAGTAACCCCCGAGTGTCTGGCGGAGTCGTAGACTCGGGCAGAGACTCGAGTCTTTTATCATGGAGTTGTAGTCGACAATCTCGTAGGCGTACCACTGACCCGGAAGTACATCGGGTGCACGACCATCGCTCCTGATAGGAGTAGCCCCCGAGTGTCTAGTCGAGTCGTAGACTCGAGTGGAGACTCATACGAGGAGAAACCACTGACCCGGAAGTGCATCGAGTCAGCGTCTCACGCATAAGGAGATAGGAGCTAACGTAACAGAGTCGCGCGGCGTTTAGCCGGAAGAACTCGACACTCTGGATGAAATCGACGCCGTTGCTTTTGTCGGGTGAGCGGCCAACGTCGCGTCTTTGTAAGCTGCAGAAAACATAAAGAATTGTGAAGTACTTGTATCTTGTAAATAATATTTGCCTGTCGGCTTGTATAGTAAGATTCTGGTGCTAATCGAGTCAACACTTTTGCACTGTATGCTAGGCCTTTTCGTTAGCCTGATTACCCTTAGTCTCAGTACCTTGCCGAGACACTCGGAGTTCAAGGATTCGACGATCAGACAGAATCAGCTACTTGGGCTGTCGCGTTCGAGGTGCTCGAGTGCGTGGAGCCGATGACACATTAGGTTACTCGAAGAGGACGCAGCCCCCGAGTGTTTCGAGTGCGAGTTAACAAAAAAACCAACTCTAAATAGAGGGAAACTTAGCTTTGTTGGTAGTTGTCGTGGATGGAGTCGACGCGGTAGCGGGTTGCACGCGGACGTGGTCGACGTGGCGGACCGCATCATAGCAACGACGGGTTTAGTGTCGCCGCATCCGAAGGATGTACCGAGTCACCGCAGCCGAAAGTCACACAGTTCGCCGGAGCCGAAGACCGTAGCGGGTTGCTGGAGCCAAAGGCCGCGGCTGGTCGCCGATGCGGAGGTAGCCTCCGGGCCCTCGAGTGGGCCTTCCGTCAGGCTGGACCAGGTATGCTAATGGTGTGTACCCGTAGGGTATAACCATGTCAGCAGTGGCGCTCCGAGCCGGACCCAATGAACATGTGGTGGCGCGGCTCAACGTCGGGATCTCAGGGAGGGCGAGCATCGGGAGGAGGCCGGACGAGGGAAGGGCGGGCCGCAGTGAACGATGGCGGCGATGGCCGTTAACAGCGGTGGCGATGGTAGGAGAAACCCTCAACGAACTCCTCTTCGCGTGTGTGGGGGCACGGGATGAATCGGTGGCCTCTACTGAACCAAAATAAACAGGCGCCACAACTATATATTGAATGGAAGTTTTTTGGTGTTATCCAAAGTTTATGAACATTTGGGTAAATCACCAAAGGTTCCCGATGACGCTTCGCAGGACGTAGTTCATTTCCCACCACCCTTCTCTAAAGTGTTTTGCAAAGCAGAAGTCCAAACAAATACACAACCTTTGACCGAGTAAACCCTGCACTATCTCTAGAACCTCACACAAAACCTCCGCCGACTTCCGAACCAGCCGCCTCGACCTGTCCACTCTCCGCTCACAAATTCGAACACTTCAGACGCTTCCAGTCACCGCCGCCCGCCCCCACTCCTCTCCGACCCGGCCGTCAGCGGAGACGCCCTCCTCGCCTCGCCTGCACACGCACGTCGCCGCTCCCCTCGCGCCCATGGTTCGCGGCCACGCTCCAGCTCCAAACCCTAAGCCCCCTTCCCCTCGCGCGTTACTCCTCTCGCTCACCTATCCTCCCATTCCCTGCAGGATTCCTCTCCGGAAGCGGCCGCCGCGCCGAACAGTGCCTCCGGCCCGCCGCTCGAGGACTGCCTCCGACTCCTCCGGGGCGAGCGCGACGAGCAGAAGCTGGCGGGCCTCCTCATCGCCGCCAACGTCTGCCGTGCCGGCGACGCCGCCGCCGTCGCCTAGGTCTACCGCGCCGTCGGGCCCCGGTTCCTACGCCGCCTCCTCAACACCGGTGAGAATCGCTAGGGCCTACCTTCATGGTTTGCGGCGCCCTCGTCTATGTCTCATTGGGGATTTTTGCTCTGTGCGCGCTGCAGGGTTGGGGAAAGTGGAGGGCGGGAAGGAGGAGGAGAGGGAGGCGTACCCGCGGCTCGCCGTGACCGTGCTTGCTAGGCTCGCGCGCGTCCCGGAGGTTGCGGCCGACGAGGGGGTCGTCTCCACTGTTCCTCTGGTCGCCGAGGTTGTTTCCAAATCGTAAGAATTTTTGCTCTCTGTTGCCTTCTGAAATTCATTAAGGCCCTACAATACAATTGAAGTGGCATGTAATGAACCATGTTTTTTAGTTTCACAGTGCTCGCCAGTTGAGCAGACATGTGCGATCCTCCAGAATCTAGCTTAGGCCAACCGTTTAACTGTTTGGATGCTTGCTTTGCAATTCATATTTGCTTATGACTGCCAAATCATCTGCAGGCCTGATCTTACTATAACTGAAGAATGTTTTGAACTTCTATCGCTCGTTGCCCTAGCCTCTGAAGATGGGGCATATAAATTTTGTGAGCCTGAAGTTATGGGCATGCTCTTCAGTTAAATCTCTAACTTCCCAGATGGTACTAAAATTTTCTGGCCAGTCTCCTGTTTACTTAATAATTTCATCTCCATATTTGTTCATCCTACAGAGGAAAGCTAGCCGTGACACTTGCTCCGACATTTTAAATTTGTGCACCTGGCTGTCTGACGGGTGCTTGTTTACCCTGCTTTGAAAGTTCAACCTAGGAGATTAGCATAGTATATTGAATTTGGTGTCCAAGTTAGAAGTATTTACAGAAGTTGATTGATGGATTCCATTTAGTCTTGCCTTTCAATAACACATCATAGTTTCAAAAGTTAGGTTGAATTCTTATGCAGTTGCCGATTGTTTCATTGTAGGTTCAAGGTGCGTAGAGCTTGCAACTCACCTAATGAAGTTACTTGTTCATAAACTCAGGGCAGATAACATGAGTGTGGAGAAACTGCAAGGGATGGCGAGCATGGTATGACACACTGGATTGTATTACCTTAATTATTATATGCTCTGTATGTCAACATTGCTAGTTTGATGACTTGGTCTACAATTTCTATGTCCATTCAGGTGACTTCTCTTGCTATGCCTTTTGATGTTCTTCACACGGCAGTTAAATTTGAATCGCTGCACATGCTTACAGCTCTCCTTTCCCAAAAAGAATCTGTAAGAGTGCCCTTTTTCTGTCCCATGTATTTTATCTGAACCGTGGGAAAATTTATTTTAACTCCTTATTTGTATTTTTGGGACACTGAAGCCACTTCATGGTGCTTTGAGGTCAATGCCATCCACAATTTGGGAATCTCATATCCGTGGTGGAATTATAGACGTTCTCCAAAACCGTGTTGGTATGTCCATCCTCCATATTCATAATGATGCATTAATGGTTTCTATTATATTACTACTACAATTCTTTGGTCAAGTTGATAACATATACGTTTGAGAATCTGCCGCATTTACCCAGGATGAAAGTGCTTATATCTGCAGCTTTGCCAAAACTATACCAACGCAATGATCACCTAACTTGAGATGGGCTTAGATCTATCAATACCTTTCATTTTTCCCTACTATTCTAGTTGCCTCCTTCATTTATAATAGGAGCGTAGCATTTTGTTTCTTGTACCAGTAGGCAGTAGATTTGGTTTCAATTTTCCTACAGCTCCAGGGCAGTTTCTGTAGATTGTTTGGAGCAGCACAATTGTAGTATTTGCTCAGCAAAGGAGGTACACGTTGACAAAAGAACTTCTATAGGGTATTCGAAGAATGAAACCTAACTAGTGTTAGTATTCCCTTCTTGAGGTGGTCATGATATTAAATATTTCTCCACTGTCCAGTATCCTCCGAAAAGCTGCAAGCTCTTCTTTTGGCGGAGTGCATGATGTCTATACTAGGCGAGAATTGGTTGTCAGAAGATCATACAGTCCTGAATAACAAGAATGTGATCTCTGTTGACAAGTATGTTTCATATCATCTCCTACATAACCCTGGATTTACCTTACTACCTTTTTCATTTTGTATAACAGCTTGTAATTTCTGTAGATTTGTCCTACTTGTCCTGGAATCTGCAAGAGTTGAAGTTGCTGTCCTTCTAAACGAAATTGCTTTTTCGAAGTATGAGTCATCAAAAAGTTCTCAGACAGATGATGCCATCAGCCATAAACAAAGAAACCTGGCTATATTGTTCTCACTGATAGAAAGAATAATCAAAATGATATCAGATGCCAGTAGTGGTGAAGGTATGTATACCATTTCCTTTGCTTCCATGGACTGGAACGTTTTTGTAACTATTTTTGGTTCCATAGGCTGGAATATTTTTGTAATGTGTTGCCATTTCATCTTTATTTATATTGATAACCTTCAGTTTCTCCCTTTCTATCTTTAGATGGAAGTTCGTTATTAGCTAATAGCAAGCCTTACATGCACTAAAACTGTGTCATCCAGGGTTCTCCTTTAACAAAAATCTAAAACCATATGCAGGTGAACCAAGTCAAACTATCCAGGAAAGGACCATAATGCAGGCAATTACAGGATTGAATGAGACAATCAGTTTAGTATTGGACTTCCTGCAGGATGCAAAGGTACATATTTTAATCTTCTGATGGTATGAAAATTTAGTATTGGAAGATATCTTACTGGATGAAATATCAAACATGTCAGGATCATGGGCAAAGGAAAGGTGATGATCTTTTGGCTGCTGTCAGAATAGTGGGAAGGTGTGCTACTATTATGATATTATCTCTGCATTTTGTGTGCATTTTTTCTTGAGAACGTGCTCCATGGAGATATGATAAACTAGCATTATGTTATGGGTCCTTTAGTCAATCCATCTCTAAATACTAGTTTCTCCTCCTGCGTGTGCTCATTTGACATGATTGGCAATGTGAGTTAGAACATTTGACCTCTACAAACAAAACATGTGCACTTTAGCCACTTCATATTTCACTATGTACATCATTTAAATAGCTCTTAAACAAATTTATTGTGAAAGTTAAGTGTTTGAGACGCTACTGTAATCATACTTAAATTGTAGCTACATTTGTGCGCTACTCTGTTGCAGCTATCTGGCAGAGACGCCATATGCCTGCCAGGAGAAGACTGGACGTCTACTGGAATTTGTCTTTTCTATTGAAGGTGAAGATGAATCAAGGTAGTCTCTTAGCCATTTTGTGCTCAGCAGGTGCGCATCACTGAGTACCTTCTTTTGTATGCAGTATACTAACAGTACCAAGTAATACTTTTGTATACAGGCCCTTCTATTCTGTTCGGTTCATGCTTCCAATGCTATCCCAAATAACAACGACAGCTGATGGATGCAGAACTTTGGTGTCGTTTGGAGGCCATAAAGCAGTAAGTGAGCATATTCTGTAGAAACTATATAAGAATTGTGGCTCATGTTTGTTTTTCCTGGAAATAATTTAAATGCTGGTTATACTAATTCATCATAACAATTTCCAGTTTGAAAATAATAATCAATTTAAGCCTTTTCGGTATACCTGGGTATCTTTCTGTTTTTCTATTTTCTATTTTTATTTTTTTGCAATTTACAAATACAAAAAGCATTCATGCAGAATTGCAGACATAAAATTATGGTGTTCAAAACCCTCCCCTGTGCACAATGGCTTAGAGCTAGCAAGAGCTAATATGCAGTGTCCATACAAAGATTGTTTTACCTTGTCGCAGGGATGCTAAGTTATAGGTTGTGTGGCATAACTGCACTAGTTCTGTCTAGATGCTAATCAGATTTGACGCGAGGTTTACTATTTTGAGGTGAATTCATGAAAATAAAATGATGGCGTTATGATTCGCCAATTGGAGTTGCCATTTATTGTTTAGCTTTTTCTTGGGACGTTAAAGCTGATATGGCTGTTTTTCTGTTTACAGGTTATAGACTGCCTCATTAATATGACTGAGCAGAATGGAACGATGGTCGACAATGGCAGCATGTTTTTGGCATGCGATACTATCATAAACATTATGTCAAAGGTAAGTACCTACATTGTTCGAAACAGCCTTATGTCTACCATGAGATTGTCCTAATAACCTATTTGTATCTATGTAGAGGAAGAGTTCTCATATTCAGATGGAGCCTTATTTCATCCGTCTCTTGCAAGCACTTATTACATGGGCTGGTATATTCTGCTCCTAGTTTCTTTACACAAGCTGAAGTAGAAATTTGTACATATTGTTTGTAGGGGTTTTACCAAAATTTGGGAGGGAATGATTTCCTTTGCATGTATGCAATCTTATTATCTGCTTAACATTGTAACTGGAACCAGTCAGACTTCAGGAATTACTTCCCTTTGTTGGCTCGTGCAGGCTTATCGGAGTACACGTGTTGTCCTGGCAAAAGTTCAGAAAAATCATTTTTATGTCAAAACTGCTGCTGGGCCGGTTTACATGTTTTTTTTCTTCAATATTTCAGAGTTGACTTGTTGAATTTATGATGTCTGAAGTATTCCTTCCATCCCAAATTTATTGATTAACTTTGTCTAGATACGCATGTATCTAGACGCTAAAATGCGTCTAGATATTGGGACAGAGGGAGTAATAGAAATGCACATCACTGGAAAACCCGAGGACCAAATGGTGTCATTAATGTTCAAAATGTTGTCATTTAGGTCATGACCAGTCCTATGAACCTATCTTAAAAACATGATTAGTCATATATTGACCATGTTTCAGCAAAACACAGCACTGGTTTCTGAACCATGGTCATGGCAAGAATATAGCTGCTTGAATCTCTGCCAGCCATCAGTTGCCAGGCAATCTGGCATCTGTTTACCTTATTCCTAAAGCAGGATACTGTGATATAGATAGTCAGTAGCCGAGGAGGGATGAGCTAAGTCCATACCTAAATATCATGCTATTCAATATTGATGCCCATTTTTCTACTCCCTCCGATCCAAATTAATGGTCTCCGATTTGTCTAGATTCGGATGTATCTAGCACTAAAACATGTCTAGATACATCTGAATCTACACAAATCTGAGGCCATTACTTTGGATCGGAGGGAGTATTAATTCCTTCATTAGTTGGTTGCCACAAGTTTTTTGTTCGGTTTCATCTCTAGCCTACCCAACTTCTTTGGGACAAAAAGGCTTTGTTGTTATTTTTGTCGTAAATGTGAGCTGATCAATAACTAAAATGTGTTAATGCTTATATATAGGAACAACAGATGCTTCATCAGTCATCATGACAGCCTCCAGCTTATGCACGATGGTGATGGAGTTGACATCAGAAGAGTTTGTCTTGAGCTGCTCCGATTTTGACTCCAAGACCCTTGGGAGTTTGTCTGACCTCATTGTCAGAAGTTTGCATCAGGTAATTATAGCCTCATCGTTTTTTTAGATTGTTTCCTTCATGAAGGTTCTTCTATACAACTATTTTATTTCTAGTTCTGGATTGGTTTGCTTGATGATGCCTTTTTTGTGTTGTCCTACAGGATATCCCTGATGATGATAGGGAACAGTACAATCAAAAGCAAATCATTGTATCTGGTAAAACACAATAATCTGTTAATAATCTTACAAATGAAGACTCAGAAAACGTGGCCCTCATTTGGTGTGTGATCTGAAACATCATTATCTAACTATGCTTTTGTACTGGTTGCAGGTTATAGGCGCTGGGCTGATCGATTCCCGAGTGTTAGGAATATTGTACATCCACATGTATCTGTCTGATCGTCCGCCAGGTCTTTTGTACATGAAGATTTATCTGTTGTGAACGGAATTCTGCATATGAGAACATGAAGTGCAAGCTTCCCCCCACATGAAGTTTAATCTCAGATGTGTCGCCATTAACAGTTCCCTTCGCTCATGAAGTTTAATCTCAGATGTGTCGCCATTAACAGTTCCCTTCGCTCATGAAGTTTAATCTCAGATGTGTTGCCATTAACAGTTCCCTTTTCTGATATTTACCTGTAACCTGCTGCTGAGTTGCCAGGAATTTTATCATCTCAAGTGGCAGCTCACCGAGACTGGTTCATCTACTGTATGTAACGCCTGTAGTGGACATGCTATTTTACACTAACTACACTGGAATACATCAAGCAAGAGGCTGAGATGCGATACTGGCTTTATGTGTTTCTCTGCCGTTGTCAACAGAACTCTCCTTTCATGTCACAAACTAACAGTGGTATCTTACTGTGTTGCTCAGTTGTAACAAAGGATGCTGCAGTTCTATTTTAGGCTCCGTATGAAGACTTCCTCTTTGGTCTCCAGTGTTTAGTGACACCTGAATGTGGACACAGGAGCTTGAATGTCGCACAAGAAACAGCTTTTGTGCAAGCAGCTAAAATAAGCTACTCCCTCCGATCCATAATAACCGTAGCTGTTTTAGTACAAAGTCGGAGGGAGTGACATACTTTTTGAAAACTAAACACCAACACAGCTATAAAAAAAGGTACCATGCTGGTTGGAGGTCTCATTCAAAGGAGGTCTTATAAATAGAAACAAGAGCATTGATAAATAGAAACAGTAACACATGATACATAGTAAAATTTAACATCTAACGCATTGGAACTTGTTGGAAGAAAAATGTCAGGTGTGTCTATCCTCCAAATTGCTGCTTCTATAACGTCAGAACGTGACCATAGCATTCACCATTACTACTTCAGTCTCCATGCATCTATTCCTCTGCCTGTTCATTCCTTTTAGGTCGTCGAGGCTTTCCATCTCTGCGGAGTAGTGAACTGGTTTTGCAGCCCTCCCGAGAGATCTGGCGGCATCCGATAACGGTCAGCGACTCCAACTTCTGAGAACGTGCCAGCGCAGCCATTCCAACATCGGTCACGTTCTTACATTTCCGGAGTGTGTGAGACTACCCAAGCAAGGAGCCTGGACAATGAAACCCATCCCAGCATCAGTTATAGACTCGCAGTCCACGAGCTCGAGTGTCTCCAGAAACTGTGAGGATGAGAGGCCCTTCATTCCCTCGTCATACAAAATGCTGGCACCATGTAGCACAAGAGTGCGGATTGGACAAGACCGGATGAGCGTCACGATACCCTCTTGTGTGAAACCTATTTCTGTTGGCCAATCTACAACAAGTTCTTCCAATGATCCATACCTCCCGAGGTAATCCAGCCACTCTACATTGTCTATTGACTCACAGTCAACAAGGTGGAGAACAGAAAGAGACCCGCAACTAACCACCACCTGAGAAAGCCCAACGGAAGTTATTTCTGGTGCAAAGTTCAGCCTAAGGGACCTCAAGTTTTTGCAGTATGATACATAACCAAGACCTGTGTCATCAATGAATGTGCAGTTTCCTAAAGTGAGATCGGACAGCGAGGGGCAGTGAGATGATAGAAGACGGAGGCCTTGGTTGTTCAGATGGTCCCCATGACTTGACCTCCAATCAGAATAACTGATCTCCACTTTCGCCAAATTGGGGAACCAGGAGAAAAGTGATGCCAAGGCTCTTGTTGTAGGGTCAAGTCGACAGCGAACGCAGATAGCATCCCGATGCTCCGCCTCAATGGTGTAGAACTGCTTCGACACGAGGGAAAGAGAATTAAGATCACTTTGGGTTTGTTCCACAAGGTGAATATCGTCACAAAACCCTTGCCTTTCTTCTTCTGGAGCTTGATCATGTAGAACTATGGGTCTTTGCATCTGGCCATGTAAGCAATGAGAAAGCATAATTTTTAGAACATGTTTAGTTCAGCTGAAGGAAAAAAACAACATAGAACTTTAGCTGAACACTGATGCAATAAAACACTGATGATATAAGATGTCATATAACAAAGTGAGCCGTATAAATAAAAAACAAAAATATCATAGCCTCATGTTAAGTTCCTGAAATACAACATGTAAAGAAAGACTGAAGCAGATAACGAAATACAAAACTACCAATACAATTACCAAACCAACAAGTCACAAAGTTCAACTACCAAAATTAAGAAACTCTAACATATTCTCTTCCTAGAAGATGCACTTAGTCTTTACTTTAAAATGGAACATACGAACCCACTGCAGCTAACATGTATAACAGGAATATCTCATAGAGAACATGTCTGAGATGGTATCCATTACCCCCAAATCATTTTTACAGCTGAAACCAAAGTAGCATCCTACCATGACCTAGTAATGTTGAAAGCCAATGGTCAATGAAGCAACTACATGAATGTTTAAACAAATCAGGTGTAATTTTTAAACAAAAGGCATAATATTTGTAATGTTGCTGCTATATCAAGTATGAGAAGGTTTCTTGCATATTTCTGTATCACTACAAAGTATGAGAAGACAATAGTAGCAGTGATGCAGCTTGGACAACAATAAGAAAGAAGAGAAGATTTCACCTTTGCTAGGCCATTTCGCTTCGTAGCCACATCACGGCCATCTCAAGGTCAGTGCATATGAAGGGCTCATGATTCTCTGCACTTTTAAAGACTCGTAGAGCTTTCATCTTCTCCTCTTGCAAGAATTCCATTGCGCTTAGGTGAGCAATGCAGTTCTTGATTGAGAACTCATCCACATTCCTCGAATCAGCTTCGTGTCCTCATTTTACTTTGTTTTCATCTCAATATACTTTTCCATCATTGCAACTACATCTGCATTTGATCTGCGCCTTTTGGGTTCGATATCAGTACTTGTTGATGGTGCAGCAACCACTGTTGGGTTAGCTTGAAAATTGGCCTCTAGCATGCCTCCTTGTGTATCAGCATCAACATCCACCGCGGTCTCTCCAATATGGGACTCTATGACCTCTACAGAACTGACCTCGGGATCGAACTCCACTTCTGTAAGGATTGGTTGTTGGGATTGCTAAGTGAAGGTAAAGTTATAGGTTCCCTCTACGGTCTTTCTGTCATACAACTCTCCCAAGGCATCAAAAAGCGGAAAAGCCTTAATACGGAACTTCCCTATCTTAGGAAATGACTACACTACATAAAATAAGACGAGTGATATACCATAATAAGGAATAACTTATGATAATAAGGAAATGACCAGATGCATGTAGGAGTTGAAACTATCTTACGATGATAAGGTTATCCCATAGCGCTTGCTCAGCTTCGATCATTGCACGCTTGTCATTCCAGGATACTCCACTTTGTTGCCTAGCTTCCTTGAGCATCTTATATACCCTTTTTAGCTCCTTCTTCTCATCTTGGATCTATCCCTTTGTGTAAGTCACATACGGATGGCTTGCTTGGAATCTCTTGACTATCTTATTCCAGGCATCGTAGGACCACCCGTTCTAACCCTTATATTGAGGATTATTGTGCTCATGTAGCAAATCCACAAGAGTCTTTTCTACTTCAGCATTCCAAGAGGCTCTATCTGTTTGAGAAAGATTTTCAAGTTAGCCAAAAACAAGCATGCATAATAAGCTATTTGGGTTTAAGAATTGAAGGCTCTACCTTTAGACCGCTTTTTTTTGTTACCCTGTCTTTTGGTGAGAGCTTCTTCTGGACAACTTTAGTTTGCATGAGATTAATTCTAGGAGATCCTCTTCCAGACATCATCATGAATCCTGGAACAATATTCATGATACAAGCAACAAGACATGTATGCATGAGATTAATCACATAAGGAAAAAAAGAAGCTCAAATTTAATTTCTTTATTACACAAATAACAAATTAAAGAAGTTCAACTTTCATTACTTTATTACATCACATAAGAAACAAAAGAAGCTCAAATGTCACTACTTTATTACATCACAATATTCTTTAGGACTACCAATGCCCGTTCAATATGATTCCGTAGTATGGTGTGGCGGTGATTAAACAACTCCTTGTAGTTTTGGGGTGCACGACGACCACGCCAAAACTCCTTCAAATGGTATTGATCACCATGGTATGGTGCAAGAAAAAATGGAATGTTTTGCATAACCACCATCTACAAGATAGAACTTGCCCTGGGGTACTTTAAACCCTTTGAGAAGTGCAGATCTAAGAACTCTATCATCAGTCGCATATCCATCCTAGCCACAAGATATGAATGTGAAATTTAAATCAAAGTCACACGCGACCATAACATTCTGGCTGATTGTCCCCTTCCTATTTCTAAAGGGATCAACTTTGTCAGCCGAAATGGTCATGGGAATATGAGTCCTGTCAATGGCTCCAATACGGTTTTGAGAAGAAAATGATAAGAAAATAGTAATAAATTATTTTGGTTTGTGGAAAGGAAGACATTGTCATGGGAATATGATTTAGCAAAAACCTCAAAATAGGGGAAGAATCTCGGGTTAGACTGGATCTTTGGATGTACTTGAGTAGGATTTGGAGGCTTGATAAAATGCTTTTACAAAGTAGGGATTATGTTGAAGAAATTCTTCACGTGCCAATGAAAAGTGTCACTACTGCGCTTGAATTGGACCTGGAGGGCCTGTAAGGAGGAATTGTGTGAGACTACATCCATAGAAAGGCTGCTAGTTTCTTTTCGACAGTAAGTGTGGTATCATGTACCAACTCCTCCCGTCGAAGGAAACTAGCCAAAGCCATGAGGCTCCATCCTAAATGCTTCTTGCCAATTTTTGACGTGCCCTTCAAGCAACTCCCTTACAACCTAATGGCCTCTTAGAATCGACATATGGCGCAGTTTTTTTTTGGTTCACTTGCACCCAATAAATGCAGTACAGGTAAAAGTAAAAGCATCATATCGTCATCCTCGTCCTCCTCCTCTCTCTTTCTAATGTGATCCCTCATTCTCAAATCCATGCAAAGACTTAAAAATAAAAAGACCACTAGTTACCTAGCAAAATAGACAATGTAGAAACAGAATATGTGCTAAAATGAAACATACCAACACAAATACAGTTCATGAAAGAACTATGGCCATCAACGCATGCTATTAAGAAGCTCTAACATATTATCTTCCTAAGAATTTATGCACACAGGCTTTACTTTAAAACCATAAATATATCGAAATTAGGTACATCTGGTAAGCCATATCACAGAAAGCAATTAAAGACAATATCATAAAACTGATACAATATCAACTATTTCAGACTACAATAGCACTAGCAGATTACTCGCAATTACATCTTTATTACTAGCAGATTACTCGTAATTACAATTCAAATAGCTCTATAGCATAATACTTGTAATTTTGCTAGGTTACCAGTAGCAAAATACTTGTACAGAGCTCAGGCATATAGAGGTAGAGCAATACATAACCACAATTGATAATAGCATTACATTACTAGTATGTTGGGCATTACAATACAAGCTCACACTCTCATGCATACTAGTTTTAAAGACAATTAGCTAGAGAGACTCGCATTGTCCAGGCTGCCCGCACTACAGAACCACTCAAGAATGCCTTGTCTCGTCCCTCGCCATGTAAACAACCCCGAGCGGTGGCGTATCTAGGATGAAAATGGAGGATGGATTAAAAAGACGCTGGCTAAAAAAATCACCGAGACTTGAGATAAATATAGACGATGCAACATCATTCCAACATTATTCTTGTGCAAACAAATATTGTTTTTTTACTATGAGATAACTTGGTAAACTTGGGTGTGTGTCCGAGAAAAACAATGGGATATAACTTGCTAACAAAAAAACCATCTCTAAAAATAGAAAGTGCGACAATTCACAATCCCAAATGAGTTGGTTTCTGTATATCCAGATTACCAAAAGATGAACTACGCTGAAACTCAAGCGACACTATTGACTATATATTAAACCTTTAGTTATTGTTTAGGATTTAGAATAAATTACAAACACCACTAAGGAACTATATTGCTTCTTTACGTAAATTAATAGACTTAATATAGTCTTTTTTTACCATCATAGCAGATTGGCAACTAGATCAGCATGAAGTTCACTGTACTTAAACAAAAGCTACAAGTACAATTCCCTTGCACGAAATTTACAACACCATGCTACTAATCAGCAAACCTATTTCACAAAAACCAAGAAAAGAACAACCAATCTCCCTGATGTACGAACATGGCAAGAACCTACCACTACTGACCACGCCAAGAACCCTATAAATTGTTACAGGACACCTGCCAAACCCCTAGAAACTGTGAGATGACGTGGATGAAGATTAGGCGCTTACCAGTGCAAAGCAGATGGAGGTAGAGAGGACGCCGGAGGTAACGTCTCAGGGGCGCCGAGCTCGCATGAGGGTGAGGTCTCCAGGTCAAACCAGCGCCGCCGGTTGGAAAAGTGGGAGGAAGGATCACACGTCTTTGATATGGATTCCTTGAGCAGCCGCCGTCCCTCCGCCATTGTCTATCCGCCCAGCCGCCGTCCGCCCTCCAAATCACGAGATAGAAAGTATCGGGGTGAGAAAGAAGTGGGGATTTCTTCCACGGGTCCGAGGTCATGTTTTGTTTCCCCTCTGAAACAAAGGGAGTCGGATGGAAAAGAGCGGGATGGACTCCCGGGCGGGACTAACCGAACATGTCAAAAAAATAGGCCGGGATTGAAACCGCGCATCTCTGATCCATAGTTTTAAAAACCGGACCGAACCGGCGGTTTAATCGGAAAAAACCAAAACCGAAGGCCCATCCGGTTATTTAAGCGTTGTGGACTGGACGCGCCAGAATAAACTGCTCGAACTGCGGTCGAACCGGCGGTTTCAGTCGTTAAACCGGACACCAGTATGACCGGCTCGACTCTGCGTGTTACCGAACATGTCAAACAAATAGACCGGGATTAAAACCGCGCGTCGCTGATCCATAGTTTTAAAAACCGTACCAAACCGACTGTTTAATCAGAAAAAATGAAACCGGAGACCCCTCCCGTTATTTAAGCGCGGTGGGTTGGAAAAATAAATTCCCTCATTCAGGATTCGAATACTCCACACGGCGCCTGTTTTCTGTTGATAATAGAGACAGGCGGCTTTTGTAAATACTCCACACGGTTGTAGTAATAATTGTTGCACTCCTTATTTTTAAAACTATAGTGGTATTTTGTTGATTCACGTAACAAATTAAAGAGTATTCCCATGACAGTGAGTCGTGCACAATGAATTTGTTCCAGAGACACCATGTTGGAATTTACAAATTGTTATTTAAGACTATTTACAACTTGTGTGAATTATTGTTCTTGCAGATTCTAAGTCACACAATCATATTTTTGCATGTATGTGTATCTATTTATTATAGTATTCACCAGTAAATATATATGATTTTTGTGGCCTAAGAAACCAGACAGTGAACCAGTGAAACGGTGGCCTGACCAGTAAAAACCTAAACCGACAGCCTCACCGGTTCGATCACCGGTCCAGTTTTTTAAACTATGCTCTGATTCCGGCTGACCCACGGGGATATCGCCCCGATCTCGGCCGGGTTGGGATGAAACGAACAAAGCCGAAGGAGTGAAATGAGAGTATCAAGAAGGAAAAGGAATGGGCCCAAATTCGTACCTCGGAGGAGCCAACGATAAGGGAAGATGGCGCTGGCCGAGAGGGAGAACTGGGCGGAGACGACCTTGACCAAGGGCTTTGGGCGGACAAACCTGCGCCCGCGAGCTCGGCTACAAGCAAAAACCCTCGTGGAAACACCCATGCCCCGCAATGCTGGCTTAGCGCAATGGCGACCGAAATGGGTCGGCCAAAGACGCAGACCAGCCGTGGCGGTGAAAGCGGCGGGGCGGTCGGTGGGCGGCTTGGCGTGCGGTGGCCCATCGCGGCGCCCGCTGCCCAGGTTCTCGCCTTGATGCGCTGAAGCACTGCCGCGGCCCGCCAGGCGCGGTCGGCGCCTAGCGCCATGTTGCCCTGAGCGGTATTTAATATCCGCTGCTCGTCTGTCCGCCTGAGCTGGTTCAAAATCGGCCTAGTGGTGGCTATTTGCTGTTTGCCTTCCCTTTTCAGGGTGGCTTGGGCCAATTCCCTCTAGGGTTTTGGTTTATTGAGAAAGTTGCCCTATAAATTTTAATTTTAATATTTATTTAGTACATATTAATTCATAATTAATATATAATAAATGCATATTATAAATTGCCATTTATCCGAAACACCTTTTGGTCCTTTTCTTCTTTATTTCTCCTAACAACTTCCGATCTCTCTTCGGAATAATTTCGGCTTTGTCTTTCTCTACTGTGATTCTACCTTACAGACGATATCTAGCTCATCGTATCCTTAAGCATATCTCCCCTATGGCTCGGGAATGGCACATACATGATATCCATCAATGATCAATAGCGCGACCGGGATGCCCAAATGACCCTTGTATATTTTACGATGATGATGTCGTTTGAACTGTAAACGTCGTGTCCACTTCTCTTTGTTTTTTCGATACAACTTGTTTGAGATCCGACCATTTGTATCATATACCTTGTTCAATCTTGTTACTGACAAGTTCTATTTTATTTGTTTCCGCGATATTACATCCCCGTGACCTAGTCACATGTTGCAACATTATGGATTCACCGAGTCGGCCTTATGTATCTTACCCGTCACTAGGTGAACAAATCTCGGTCTTGATCCATAGACCTCAAATGTTCCTCCGGAATACCCAATGTATACCTTTATAATCACTCGACCAAAGAAATGATGTTTGACACAATTGAGGCAGCCTCGGGAGACAGTGATTAATATGATCTCACGGTCTAAGAAGGAGACTACGCTTCTAACTATTGCTACGATGAACTTCGTGACTTAATCGTGTCGTAATCTTTGGAAAATGTCCATCACATCATTTGCTAATGATATTACCTCGTTGTTAACCAGCATAGAAGCCCCATGATCAAGAAACATTGATCATCAGTTTCCCAACAAACTAGTATAAATAGATGCTACTAGGAACCTGGTTTTTTCATACCACACATATATCAATGTTTTCACTTGATACATTTATAGCATAATATGAAATTATTACAAGATAATTGAGATATGATATAAAACCATTTATTATTTTCCTCAAGGGCATATCTTCTTCGGTAGGACTACTTAGCTAAGAGGTTTGGGGATTATTCACCTCGAGAAATTTGCAAGAGCTCTTCATTTGCATTGGCCTTGGTTCGAATGGAGCGACCCCAAGAAGCTTTGGGTCGGTATAGCAAATCCGTGCAAATCGGTGGACATGAGCCTCTTTTATGCCGCCACTACCATCTTCATTGGCAATGAAAAATTGCACCATTTTTGGAATCTCCTTTGCTCAATGGTAAAAAGCCCAAAGATATTGCTCCTCTTCATTTTTGAAGTCTCCACAAGGAAGAAGTGGAATGCTAAGCAAACCATGCACAATAATGCTTGGACCTCAAAGATAAAGATGAATGCCAATTTGATACAGAAAATTTGATTAATGCCACTTCTTTTAGTTTGGAACAATTAGAATGTCTAAAAATGAAATCCTTTACTTTGAAAAACAAAGGGCAATGAATGAGGAAAATGATTTTCTAGATTATGCAGATTAGAAGCTAATATCTCCAGTTTTATGAGAGAAAGAAGAGAACCGAAATACATCGCCTAGACCACGATGCTGCATCGAGAAACTGCCCCGCCGCCGTCGACCACGTAGGCTTCGCTCGGCGGCGTCCTCCAGCGATGACAACACGAGAGAGAAGGGACGGAGGTGGCGGCTAAGGTTCCCCGTGTCGCCCTGGGTGGGGAGCGCCACAGGACCTAGATGAGGTGCGTCAGTAACTATCCTATTGCTAACAAACATCAACTTTTATAGGTCCTAAGGTTATTACATTGAGCTATTCTGATCATATTACGCTCTCCACATGGAAGATTCTTTGAAAGTTAAATGTACCGGCCAAGGTGAAGATCTTTTGTTGAAGAATTTTACATGGTGTGATCCCGGTGAAATCTATCCTAGTGCACAGACACATTGGTACAGATGAATCGTGCGCTCTCTGTACGTCCAGTCCGGAAGATATAATGCATATGCTATTCAAATGTCCAGGAGCACTAAACATTTGGAAAACTCTAGGAGTTGAGCATCTCATAAATGAAGCAATGGTAGGAGACCGATCAGGTTCAGAGGTATTTGAGCATTTAGTGAAAGTTGACTCATTGCCGGCACCTGGTTTTAGCTCGATTCAGGTACGGAATATGACTGTTGTTGCTGCCTAGTACATCTGGTGGTTACGCCGACGCCAAACCCATGGAGACCCGATGCCAGTAATAGCTCGAATAGATGCAGTGCACTTAGCTAAACCATGTGGCTCATAATATAGCTATGGATTGTTTTAACTCGAGGATTTCTTGTAACTGGGTTGATGAACCTTCTAGTTTGCTCTTACAAAAAAACCCTTCTAAAATTATTTGACATATCAATAAAGCTGCCATGATCGCTTTTCTTAAAAAAATATGTCGATTTAATACAACTTTAGCATAACTTACAAACCGGCCGACAAGAAGGATATAAAAAAGTTTTAGCACCACTCTAATCAGTCCCGATGTCACATCTACACCTAATGTTCCCCGACACTAACTTTGAACAATTCTGATTAATTTATAAACTGTACGTAGTACCTAGGTAGTTGATTTATTTCGCGAGTGCCGACGGGCAACTTTGGGGTACATAGAAACACGTACCTATGTGTCGATCGAGGAGGAATCCTATGCCCTTGCAGGTGCAGACCATCTTGCGCTTGAAGCCTAGCGCCATTCTGACAAAGTGCTAATATAGTAATATTACTTTAGGACGGTGCTGGAAAGTTGAATTACCGTGGGAAAATAGTCGAGCTTGGTGTACTATTACTGTATAGTATCGACTTTCCTCCGTCCTAAAATATAGAGCCTGTATGTAATTTTAATTATGGATGCACATGTCGTGGATATCCTCCATTTCCAAAAAAATATTGCAGTAGGAGTATATTTCAAGGTTTAAGTTTGACAATTATTGATTGCGGGTGTGCTCAAAGGATACAAATAGAGATTCAAACAAAAAAAAATTGTAGTCACTTTTTTCTGTCGCATAAAAGAAGTTTTTACGCGAGAGCAGTAGTGGCTAGGATACATCTATCTCTTCTGAGCAACCTCTTTTGGATTTTTAGGACAACCCTTGCAGTAGGGTACCATCTGCTTTGGGTTCTTTATTATCTCATTCGCAAGCACATGACAAAGAGAACGAATACGGCAGAATACTGAAAAAGCACACGACAACGATCAGAACACGACAATGGCCCACACGGCAAAGACGCTGTGTGTGGTAGTGCGGAGTGCGTCGATTAAGGAGCAAACCAGCTTTTAGTGTGTGAACAGATTACGACATTAAGTAATCAACTCACAAATCACTGTCAGATCTGGATCTAAGTGTGTAAACAAAAAGAATTTAAAAATATAAGATGTTTTAGGTTTATAAAGTAAATGTATCTAGACATTTTCTAGTGTTAAACCTACACACTAAAAAGATGTCTAGATACATTAGCTTCACTAACCTAAAACATCTTATATTTCCAAACGGAGGGAGTATCTTTGAATTGGACGAGACGAGCCAGTGGCATATTTTCGATAAGAAATGCTGTCCACCTACCTACTACTCGAACACACTCAGTCTATATACACGAGTGGCCATCCGTTTGTTTGAACTGTACACTTCACAACAGAAACATTTCCAGAATCCACGCACCGAGTGAAGGTCGAATAACCGAGCGAGTGATGCAAGTCATGACGGGGGCCATGGGGAGCCTCATCCCCAAGCTCTTCCAGCTCCTCAAAGAGGAGTACAACCTACAGAAGGGAGTGAAGAAAGACGTCGAGTTTCTCGTAAGAGAGCTCCCGAGCATGCATCTTGCTCTTCGCAAGCTGGCAGACGTGCCACGGGACCAGCTTGACAAGCAGGTCAAGCTCTGGGCGGACGAGGTTAGGGAGCTGTCATACGTCATGGAGGATGTGGTGGACAGCTTCCTGGTGAGTGCCGAGGGCTGCGAGCCTGCTGCCAACTCAAATAAACTCAAGGAGCTCCTGAAGAAGATGGGGAACTTGCTCCCCAAGGGCAAGGCTCGCCATAAGATAGCAAATAAGATCAGGAGCATCAAGATCCTTATCAAGGAGGTGGCCGACAGACGTGACAGGTACAGGGTTGACGATGTGGTTGCTAATCTAGCAGCTACGCAAACCGTTGACCCTCGCCTGTTGGCTCTGTTCAAAGACCAGAAAGAGCTCGTTGGCATTGATGTCGCAAGGGATAAGATCACCAAGAGGCTCATGGATGGGCATGAGGATGTGCCCAACAAGCAATTGAAAATCCTGTCCATCTGTGGATTTGGAGGACTTGGCAAAACAACTCTTGCCAAAGTCGTGCATGATGGTCTTCGAGATAAATTTGTGCTCAAGGCTTTTGTTTCGGTGGGTCAGAAACCTGACGTGAAGAAAGTCCTAAGGGACATTCTCCTTGATCTTAACAAGGAAGCCCATAAGATTTCTGATGCACCACTTCTGGATGAAAAGAAACTCATCGAAGAACTCCATGAATTACTCGACAACAAGAGGTATACTACGCCCAAACCTTGTTATTATTCAAGTTTTTACTCAATTGTTTAATTTTTTATATGCATTTAAATACAAGAATTTTCACATATTTGCAAAGAACTAGGCAAAATATATGATCAAATGCAGTAAAATCATGGCTTGTTGATAGGTAAGCTAACTCTAAAAATTGAAGAAATAAATAAGGAATGTATGGTATATCTTATTTGATTTGTATAGTATGTACTCATCTACTGGAAAAAAAGTATATTCTCTTATACCTATAACTTTTTTCATGTTATTTTCTATCATCTGCGTCATGATAAGTAATAGAAAATTTTAGAAATATGTAGACTAAACTTGCAATCAAAATCCAGATATCACAACCCAGTTTAATATTGCAAGGCATATTGTAAATTTATGCAGGAACACCCTGATTTGTTTATTTTTTAGACAAAATTAATCCGAACTAGAGTTCTAGCCAATAAAATGAAATATTTCAACTCCTGCATCCCAATCGATCTTTCTCTTATAGCTTACATTTCTCCATTAATTTACTTCCTTATATGTTAACATTTACTAGAGCTGTTGTAGATTGAAAAATATTGCATTTGTTCAATTATATATATATATGCATTTGTTCAATATATATATATATATATATATATATATATATATATATATATATATTGCATTCGTTTCAATTCATGTGCTCTAGGCAAATTTCAAATTTTATTTCATTCCTACGGCGCTTTGATATGGATAGGTACTTCATTGTAATTGATGATATATGGGATGTGGAAGCATGGAAAATTATCAGATGTGCTTTGAAGGATAATAACCGTGGAAGTAGAATAATCACGACCACTCGTATTTTGGAAGTTGCCAAAAAGTCAAGTGAAGTATACCATCTACAGCCACTTTCTCAAGATTATTCTGAAAAGCTATTCTATACAAGATTATATGGTGGTAAGAGCAAATGTCCTTCTGATCAACCTATTGAGATATCTAAAAAGATTCTGCAGAAATGTGGTGGTGTACCATTAGCTATCATCACAATAGCTAGTTTATTAGAAGGTAAACCGAGAGAGGATTGGTCTAAGGTCTATGACTCAATTGGTTTTGGGCATGGAGAAAACCAAGATGTAGATAACACAAGAAAGATATTGTTATTTAGCTATTATGATCTGCCATATTATCTGAGGGCTTGTCTGTTATATCTAAGCATATATCCAGAAGACTCTGGAAACATGCCTTGATATGGAAGTGGGTAGCAGAAGGTTTTATCAAGGAGCAACCAGGCATAGGGCTGTATGAGATTGGAGAGAGATACTTCAGTGAGCTCGTTAATAGGAGTATGATCCAACCCGTAGAGGATGAGAAAAGTTTCCTCGTAACCGGTTGCCGTGTCCATGATTTAGTGCTTGATATGGTATGTCTATTATCACAGGAAGAAAATTTTGTTACAGTATTGGATACTCATGGTCAAAACATATATGGCCCAAGAAATGCCCGTAGGTTAGCCGTACAAAAGAGAGTTGTATGGAAGGACGACTTTACGGCTAACATTACGCCACAGTTAAGGTCACTCAGTGCCATTTCATGTGATATTCTTGTTATGCCATCACTTTCAAGCTTTGGAGCCTTACGTGTTCTAGCAATGGAAGGTTGTAGTTTTATGGGAGGATGTAGTTATCATCTCAACCATCTTGAGAGCTTGGTCCAGTTAAGGTACTTAGGACTGCGGGACATGCCTGTTGACAAGCTCCCAGAAGACATAGGCAAACTGAAGTTTTTGCAGACACTAAAATTGGAATTCACTAGGATAAAAGAATTGCCGAAAAGTATTGTTCTGCTAAGCCAACTTAAGTGCTTTGTCCATAACAGTTATGAGATGCGAGGACCAGAAGGGTTACATTTGTTGGGGAACCTAACGTCGTTGGAAGAACTAAGCTTTACCACCAGGTGCACTAAAATATTGGAAGAGTTGGGAAAGCTTACTGAGCTGAGGAAGCTCGAGATGAGAATTTATTGTGATGTATATCTATATGAAACCACGGTAGAAACTCTGGTGGAGTCTCTTGGCAAATTGCAGAAGATCCAAGTTCTAGACCTTTTCGCCAACTGTGTGAGCATTAGATCCAAAGACTGGAAAGTTTATGCGCCACATCGGAAACTCTTTGTATTGAGCCTAATGATGAAGAATGACATGTTGCCTGTGTGGATTAAGCCATCGCTTATTCCATACCTCACCCAGCTATCAGTGACACTGGATGTGGTGAAGGCGCGGGATATGGAGATCCTAGGGAGTTTTCAAGAGCTCGTTAGTCTAAAGTTGGGAAGCTCGCAGCACATCCCCCCAGACTTCATGGCCGGGGACGGTGCTGGACTATTCCCCAAGCTGAGGTATTTCAGCACGCCTGCACCGCTGAAGTTTCTGCAGGGAGCGATGCCAGTCCTTGAACAGGTTGTGTTCACCTTCATCCATGTAGGGTGGTTGAAGTGTAGGGACGACAACTTTGTGTTTGAGTTTGGTAGCTTGGGGAACCTCCCTTCGCTTCGGAATGTGGAAGCTCATATCAACTGTTGGTGGGCCGCTGAAGAGGATGTGAGCAAAGCAAAGTATGCGCTGGAGTTCGGAACGAACACGCATTCCAACCGTCCCAGCCTTCAAATCAATATCTTGCACTTCCCATGTTGAGAGACGACAATGATGAATTCCTTCCTGCTGCTGCTGCCAGGCACACACGCTGTGAGTATAAGTTTAAGTTTTCACTCACTCACTCACTTATTAGCCAGCAGCTCCTTTCTCGCTTAATCATTACTGTATTACCAATTTCATCATCAGGGGGTGCTGTGCTGGTTGAGGGCTACCAATTAATTGCACTGCGCATGGATTCAGGTAGTACTCCTAGCTAGCTAACTCGGCTTAATTTAAGATCTGTATGTATAATCGACATGTAGGCCTGGCCGGTATGCATGTTCCATCTATTTCATTTTTCTAAATATATTGCATTATTTGCAGGCAGCAGAAGCTAATTAAACAACTAATTCTGGTCGATAATCTGGTGATGTTTTGTGGCCTTAGAAATAACCAATTGCATTATATTGCATTGTGTAAGCTGTGCGCAGGATAACACACCTCTTGCTTAGCTGTCATCTGAGACTTTTTTTACGGGCTACCAGTCGATGATTGATTGGGATAAGTATTCAGAAATCTTTGCTGTAGTAGTGGCCGATCTTGTTCCTGTGGCCTGCGTCTGATGAGTTGCGACCCATGCAGTGAACTCTCTTAGTTTTTGCTTATGCGTTTGTATGTGGGTATGCCCATGTAATAGAATGTTTTATTGCTTTCAATCAAGTGACATGTATATTAATTCCGCTTGTTATTTTCCCTATAATTAACAACTACGTCGATGGCCAGTATTATTTCACGTTGGCGCAGAAGATTACATGACGACACTTTTATCATCCCCAAAGGTTAGATCTGAACACCCCACCCACACGCTGGACAGAACTTGGTGTACTACTAATAACTACGTAATCGTTTCAGCCGTCTTGTAAGGCGGCCTCATCTAGCTAGCTAGTTGATTTTTTCAGAATAGAAGGGATCCAACAATGCAAAAACAGTAGATTAATTGAGACTCGGGAGCATAGTTACCAATAATCCGGACCAACCGGGTCGAGGGACGAGCATGAAATATTGAACTAATGCCTTTTAATTATATGAACTAATGCCTTAATTATATATATGAAATTGCTCTTGGGTAGAGGATATATAATCTACAAATGTACCAACTACATGCTCACGAGATTGAAATATTCACCTGCTAAATGTACCAACTACATGCTCACGAGGTGGGTACTAGGAAATACCACCTACGCAATTAGATGAAGATAACAATTTCAAGACAATCCAGAACGGGTTTTACTGAACTTCCACAGGTATTCCTGATTCATACACAATGGGCTAATCCCAGGGGGATGAGCGGACCCAAATCAGTACCTCGGAAGAAGCGGCGGCCAAGGACAGAAGGAGGCTCCTTAGCGCGGCCGGCCGGGAAGGAGTGGGCGGAGACGGCGGCGACCAAGGGGGGGTTGGATTCGGCGGAGAAACCTCCCCGCGGCGAGCTCGACGGCAAAGCAAAACCCGTCTCGTGGCGTGAGTCGCGTCTCTCGGACTCTCGGTGGACACTGGACAAGACAGAGTTTGGGCTAAGCTGGGCCGTATTCAGGCCTGTGTCTCCTTGTTTTTTTCTTTCGGGTCCTCTTCCGCTAATCCTCGTCACCACGCGAGACAGAGCCGCGCGGGAGCCAAGGGCATGGCACCCCTCATTTTCTCTGGCGATCGCCGGCGGCGTCACGCCTCGACCTTCACCTACACCTGTGGGAAGCGCAGCGCTGCACCTTGCCTTCCGCTTTCCCATGCCCCGAGCGGGATGGTTCGGCTAAACCACCTGCATTCGCGCAACTTTCTGAATCTCTGGGCACCTGCACTCACGCACCATCCAGTCGCCTCGAGCAACTGCTGCGATCGAGGAATCCTCTCCAACCAAAATCGTATGCTACCATATGGATCATTTGGATCCACTGTTACGCCCGGCAGCGGACGGCGTGGGCCAGCTTAGTCGCCTGCTGGGATCGGGCGCCCTGCAGCTGTTCGGCGATTTGCCCAGAATGGAGATTGCCGCTCATGTCCAATGGAGTCCACGCATTCAAGGCAAGTTTTCTCTCTACTAGTGATACTATTATCTTTCTTCTTATCACTTTTGGTGTTGAACAAGCTGCCTTAGGATTACCTTACACGATAACCTTACCGAGTGACATATGTTTCAATAGGAACAAATGCTTGAATTTCCCCCACATAATAATGCAATTGTAACTCGTGCACTTCCAATTCAAGTTCCGTGAGACAGGCAGTGCACAAAGAATGAGGTAAGTTACCATACAAGATAGTGTTACACGCAAACATCTGCCCAGCGAGTTGACAAACACTGTCAGCATGCTCCAATTGGGATGCAGGTTAATCTGATAACATCAACTAGACTAGGAATAAAAAATTAGGGGGAGCTAGATCACAGTAAAGATTGGAGTCAACTAAGCTGAACAGGTATCTCTGAGACAGGGAGAAGATAAATAGATACTTCATAGATAGGCTAGATGAGCAATCACCCTGAATTTTGGATTACTTTGTGGACCGCCTTCACGTTACTAGAGCTACAACTACAGAGCACACCGATATTGCATCAGATATTCAGACTGGAGGATTTCCTTGGCTGCTCTGGCGCCTCCGACGGCGGCGACGATCACAACATAATGACAGTATTGTATGGATTGCAAAGTAGCCCAGCACTGCAATGATGAGCGCGGCGACATACACAGACGTCTTCCACCCCCTGTTGGACCCGGCTGCATAGGATACTAGGAGAGCTACCAAATCAAATATGATCGTCCTGTTCATCACCCTCAGCGACCATTCTTCCCATCCTTCTTTCTTCTTGTTTGGCAGCCAGTGCGGTAGCAGCATGATGATGACAATGATGGAAGCTACGAAGGAAACAGAGATGCTGTAGAAGAAGATGAGGTACCTAGGCCTCCAGTTGTCGTGAATCATCGGGTTGCCTGCCTCGTAAACGGTGCGACTACTCTGCCACACTCCGTCGGGCGGTATCAGGCCTCCCTGGTAGGCTACGCTCGCCACCAAGATGCCTACAAGCATCAGATACTTGCGCCTCACGTGGTTTTCCCTATCTTCACCCTCCTTCCTTTCTTCTTCCTCATTCTTTTGTTCTTCATCCTGTTCTATTGGTGGCACAGCTGCTGAGTTGACATTTCTCTTGATCTCCCTCATAAAAAATACTAGAAGCAGCCCAGCTGCAACGAAGAGGACCACAACCATCAAGACGAAGTTGTAGATGGATGTCTTGATGTCGTGCGTGCTTCCAGCGGCGTAGGCCAACATCAAACAAAACAAAGCCACCGCCGTACAAGCAGACATCACATAGCTTTGTATGGCTGGCCTATATAGATTGGGGCTCACCAAGAGGAGGATGAGGCTGATGGAAAGTGTGAAGCTCACCGAGTTGCAGTAGAAGAAGACATTGTAACGGCGCGGGTAGTTGTACAGGAGGACCGGGTTGCCAGCGTGGTGCCCAAACTCGTCATCCTGGAAGCCGCCTGGAGGGGTTAGGCCAGCTTGGTAGGTGGTAGTCGCGGCCAAGATCGCGAAGAGGAGCAACCTTTTGCGTCTCTTCTCCAGCAACCGGTCTTTGCCGCCGCTGTCCTTGTCCCCGTGTTTTAGCGTGAAGAAGATGACATGGATCACCACATAGACCAGAACGGCTCCTACCAAGGCCATGGTATAGATGGAGTTATTCATGTCCCGGCAGCTGCCGGCGGCGTACGCACCAATGATGCCAAGTAGCTCAAGTATCATTGCTGCCTCCAGTACGTGGTGCTTGACCAGAAACTCCTTCTGGACAAGGACGATGGCCACCAAGGAGGACACGAAGGCAACTGAGTTGCAGTAGAAGAAAGCCCTGTACCGCCTAGCGTCCGTCGTGAGAAGGATCGGGTCCCCGGCCATGTGCCCATTGTTGGTTTCCTGCCAAAGGCCACCCGGCGGGTTCAAGCCCGCTGTGTAGGTGATGGTGGCGGCAAGAGTGGCGAGCGGTAGAACAAGAGAGCGAGTCTTGTTCAGAGCCTCCCTAGCACTGCATTCATTCATTGCAAAGTAAGAAACAGTGTTGGGTTTAGGTGCAGAGAAAGAAAGAAGTGTTCTAACTGCAAACTAGAAGAAGATATGTATGTGCTCAGTACCTCGCATTATCATCAGTCTGCTGATTTTCATCAGTTTGTTGCTCTGGACTGGAACAAAAAGTGTTGAAGTAATCATGGAGTAGGATGAATGCCAGAACGGCGCCAACCAGGCTGAGCATGTAGAAGGTGGTGTCGGTCTGCCTGCAGCTGCCAGCGGCGTATGCAACGATGAGGCTGGCCAATGCGACGACGATGCACACGTAGAGGGCCAGCTCGAGAGACCGGGCCATCTTCCCACGCAGCTTCTTACCATCGATGATGAGCAGCATGATGATGAACAGGGATGCCACGAACGCCGTGGTGTTGCAGAGCAGGAACACCGTCAGGCGCAGGCTGTGGTGGTACATCAGGATTGCGTCGCCTGGCTGATGGCTGCCCCTGGTGCTGTCCCAGAAGCCGCCAGGATTTCTCATCCCGGCGACGTACGTGATGCTCATCACGAACGTTGCGAGAAGCATCAGGGCCTTGCGGAGCCATTCTTCGGCTTTCAGTTTCTTCAGAGCCTCCTTTTCTTCGACCTTGGGCATGACGCCAGAGTCAGGGAGGGGACCAGGCATGTCATGAGAGTTGGAACCAGAGCCAGGGCTGGGGTTGTGGGTGGGCATCGCGCCACCGGAGCTAGAGCCAGAGTCGGAGGTGTTGTCTGGAAACCACCAGTCCAGCAACTTGATAACCACAATGTAGAGGAAGACGGAGATGACCAGCACCGCAGAGTACACGGTGGAGACCTTGTCCTGTCTGGTGCCAGCGGTGTAGGCGGCCATGAGGCTGAATAGGTCGAGCAGCATGACGGCCGGCAGCAGCACGACGTGGGAGGCGACCCAGACAACGTTCTTCTTGTCCTTCTCTTTATCGTGCCGGACGTGGAGGATGAGGGTGAGGACGATGACCAGGAGCGATGCAGTGAACGCGGTGCCATTGCAGTAGAAGAAGACGAGGTAGCGGCAGTAGTTGATGTCGCGGATGATGGGATCACCTGAGATGTGTTGTCCTTGGACGTTGACCTCCCAGACGCCCCCTGGCGGGTTGAAGCCCACATCGTACGTCAAGGCGACCACCAGGGTTGGCCAGCAGAAGCAGGTACTTCCGCAAGCTGTACTCCCACGGCTGCTGCTCAGGTGCCATAGCCAGCTGCAGAGGTGCTGGCTGGCCATGATCGGGCTCCATTGCAGGCTGCAGAGGTGCTGGCTGGCCTTGGCCGGGCTCCATAGCCGGCTGCAGAGGTGCTTCCTGGCCATGATCGGTCTCCGCTGCTGGCTGCAGAAGTGCTGGCTGGCTGTGGCCGGGCACCATAGCGGGCTGCAGAGGTGCTGGCTTGCCGTGGTTGGGCTCCATAGCGGGCTGCAGAGGTGCTGGCTTGCCGTGGTTGGGCTCCATAGCAGGCTGCAGTGGTGCTGGCTGGCCATGATTGGTCTCCGATGCAGGGTGCAGAGGTGCTGGCTGCCCTTGGCCGGGCTCCATAGCGGGCTGCAGAGGTGCTGGCTGGCCGTGGCCGAGCTCCATAGCTGGCTGCAGAGGTGCTGGCTGGCCTTGGCCGGGCTCCATAGTCGGCTACACTACAGGGACGCCACTCCACTCTCTCAGCAAGTATGTTTTCTTACTCTTCTTGATTGTGATGCAGAGCGGCGAATGGCAACGATGGAAGAGAGAGTTGTGTTTGATTATAAACAACTTGAATCACGACGAGTTGTCGGGAGGAAGTTGCCCTGTGTGTCCTTAAAGTCTGACAGACTGCTATTATACTGCTCTATTTGGTACTACATCAATTCTCACGCGTGAACGGAGTCGAGTCAACTCGGTCTTCGGTGTACAAAAGTATTCTGCGGTCAAATAAACTAAGGAAAATGCTAAGCCGGTTTCTTTCTCGCGTTGCTCCCACCCAAGTGCAATGCGGACCACCGTCCTGCACCTAATCCAGGCCCCCATCTTAAAAGTGGCTTAAACCTGCTGCTGAGTTGCCAGGAATTTTAGGTTACCATTATCTTAAGTGGCAGCTCACTGGCCTGACATGAACACGCTGACCCTTTTTTGTACACTACACTGGCAAGTAGTGGAACGAGTGGCATCCTTTTTTGTACACTACATTGGAATACATCAAGCAAGAGGCTGAGATGCGATACTGTCTTATGTATTTTCTCTGCCATTGTCGACAGAACCGTGCTTCTTTCATGTAACAAATTAACACTGATACGAGGGATGTGTTGCACAGTTGTAATAAAGAATGCTGCAGTTCTATTCAGTGTTTTTGTTTAATTTGTGCATCTACTGATCAGAAATCTCACATCTAGTGCAGATACCACAACTATATGCAGACTTCCTCTCCAGTATCCGGTGCTCAGTGACACCTGAAAGAAGACATACAACCTTAAATGTCGCACAAGCAACAGCGGTGAGGGAGGCGGTGGCGCTGGTGGGGTGGGGGAAATAACGATCTGTGGGGGGGGTTAGGCTTTTCACTCACACGGGGGCCTTTTTGTTCCCAGGTAACTAACTTGTCGATTGACTCAAAATCATAGACTTGTCGTGAATAGTCAACTTGTCGACCGATATTGTCGACATCAAAGTTGTGACTAGTAGACAAGTCGCGACTTGTCGAGTGACTCGTAAACAAATTAAGTGTGATATGAGTACCACCGTATGGGCACATATGATGTGCTGCACAGTTGTAACAAAGAACACTGCAGATCTATTCAGTACTTTTGTTTAATTTGTGCATCTACTAATCAGAAAATTCACATCTAGTGCAGGTACCATAACTGTATGCACACTTCCTCTCCAGTATCCGGTGCTCAGTGACACCTGAACGGAGACATACAGCCTGAAATGTCGCACAAGCAACAGCTTGTGTGCAAACAGCCAAATTAACCTGACATTCTATAAAGGAGACACGTCTATAAAAAAGGTGGCATGCTGGTTGGAGATCTGAATCAAAGGAGGTCTTATAAATAGTAGAGACAATAACACATGATCATTGGAACTCGTTGGGAAGAAATATGTCAGGTGCATCTATCCTACAAATTGCTTCCATACCATTCACCATTACTGCTTCATATTTCTGCTGTAGCCCTAACGACTGCAGAGGCAACGCCCAAGATAGCACCCCAGATCGACTGGCATTGGCTCCGGGAGATCCTCCATGGAACTACAGGAGATAGGAGCAGGAGACCCGTACATCTACATGGGCTGATGTGTCTGGTTTCATCACCTTGTATAGCTGGGCTAGGAAGGGGACATTTTCGAACTTTGTGACTTGGTTCACACACCACGTGTACATGGGCTCCTTTGTGATAAAATGGTTTCGTTGGTGTCAGCTACAGCCCAGTCAATGTGCAGCTTTGCCCGGTTTCGCCGGCTCAATAGTGTTTGGTCATGTGTTGGATTCTCTCTTCCAGATTTCCAAATTTGTTGTACTCGGGCTCTTCCATTTCCCTTTTTAGTTTGTTTTCAGATGTCCATTCTTTATCTTCTCTATTTATTACTGACCAGTACTTCTAGTTAATTTGAACACATGCTTTTAATCAGTTGCAGAGACTTGCCAAAAAATAATGCAATTTAGGTGGCATATATGATCTCTCTCAGGTGACTATTTTAAAGGAAAGACCCTGTCAGTCGATATCACAATACAGATTTATCCGAGAGGCCAACACATTTTTTTTTGGTAATGGGAATATATTAATACCAAGAAGACAATCTATGGCATAAAGTAAAGCAACAAATGTTGTTTGTACACTATCTTGTTATCTACTTAGGTTGATTATTCACCTCCGCAAGTTTCTTATCCACGGATGTATTCTTGTGTCGACATGGACATGACTCATCTACTTTACACTCTACGTTATATAGATAGACTCGAGTCATGGAACTTTGGCCACACACCAAAAGTATTTGCATATGTCTATTGTTCATAGACCAAAAACGTAAACAAACCATAACAAGGAGTCACAAGTGCCAAAAACTGTTGTAGAAAGTACAAGTAATATCACGTATTTGATTAGACGTGACACAATGGAGATGAGCTATGTACAAAAGTTGGTGCAAGCTTTCTGAGCGAGCGCTAGCTGTTGGCAAAAAGAACACATATCTTTGAGGCAAAGTTATATTAATCCACAATTTAAACCATGTCCGAGTCACGATGCATATCTTCTTATCTATGTTAACAATTACGTCACCATGTGCAACTTAAACTACTTTTTATGACTATAAAACCAAGCTCGAGATTAGAAAACTAGCACCAATCCACCTTCTACAATCACCTCAAACAAACATGGCAACTACTAGTTTTCCATCAATGTTGTTTTACTTTTGCATCATTCTCTTGTTCCATGGATCCATGGCTCAGTTGTTTGGACAGAGCTTTACTCCATGGCAAAGCTCTCGTCAAGGAGGTTTAAGTGGGTGCAAATTCGATAGGCTACAAGCATTTGAACCACTTCGACAAGTGAGGTCACAAGCAGGTATCACTGAGTACTTTGATGAGGAAAATGAGCAATTTCGTTGTACCGGTGTATCCGTCATCCGTCGTGTGATCGAACCTCAAGGCCTCGTGCTACCTCAATACCACAATGCTCCTGCCTTGGTGTACATCCTTCAAGGTTGGTGTTTAATTGAATATAGCAATTGCATTGTTATACTACACTTATGAGTTTAGTCGTGCTAAATATTACCTAATTCATAAGTTTTTAATATTGAAACAAATATGTTTTTTGTTTTAGGTAGAGGTTTCACAGGATTGAATTTCCCTGGATGTCCTGCGACCTTCCAACAACAATTCCAACCATTTGATCAAGGTCAGTTTTCTCAAGGTCAAAGCCAAAGCCAAACTATTAAGGATGAGCACCAAAGAGTTCAACGCTTCAAACAAGGAGACGTTATTGCGCTTCCGGCGGGCATTGTACACTGGTGCTACAACGATGGTGATGCACCAATTGTAGCTGTCTATGTCTTCGACGTAAACAACAATGCTAATCAGCTTGAACCTAGACAAAAGGTAACTATACAAATTAATCCACATAAAAGATATATAATTGTTTACAATTAATCCAAATTTGATTTTTTAAGTATATATTATGGAGATATTAACGAACTTTGTTTAACACCATCCATATAAAATTTCAGGAATTCTTGTTGGCTGGTAACAACAAGAGAGAACAACAATTTGGAAACAACATATTCAGTGGATTCACTGTCCAACTTCTTAGCGAGGCCCTTGGTATAAGTCAACAAGCAGCACAAAGGATTCAAAGTCAAAATGACCAAAGAGGTGAGATAATCCGTGTGAGTCAAGGCCTTCAATTCTTGAAGCCCATTGTGTCCCAACAAGTGCCGGTAGAGCAGCAAGTCTACCAACCAATTCAAAGTCAAAAAGGACAATCAACCCAATACCAGGTAGGACAATCAACCCCCTATCAAGAAGGACAATCAAGTCAATACCAGGAAGGACATCCATGGGATCGAAGTTTCAATGGTTTAGAGGAGAATTTTTGTTCATTGGAGGCAAGGAAAAACATTGAAAACCCCCAACATGCCGATATATACAACCCACGTGCTGGCAGGATAACACGGCTCAATAGCAAGAACTTCCCCATCCTTAACATCGTGCAAATGAGTGCTACAAGAGTAAATCTATACCAGGTATATGTGATACTACACTCTACACACTATTATTTTCAGATAGTCTAAGATTCATAACAGTCGGTTAATAATATGATATTCGTAATTACTATTGCAGAATGCCATTCTTTCACCATTCTGGAACATTAATGCGCACAGTGTCATCTACATGATTCAAGGACATGCTCGAGTTCAAGTCGTCAACAACCATGGTCAGACCGTATTTAATGAAATTCTTCGTCGAGGACAGTTGCTAATCATACCACAACACTTTGTTGTTCTTAAGAAGGCAGAGCGGGAAGGATGCCAATATATTTCATTCAAGACTAATCCGAACTCCATGGTTAGTCACATCGCAGGAAAGAGCTCAATCCTACGTGCCTTGCCTGTGGATGTCCTTGCCAATGCATACCGCATTTCTAAACTAGAAGCCCGAAACCTTAAAAATAATCGGGGAGAAGAGTTCGGTGTATTCACACCTAAATTTACCCAAACGGGCTTCTAGAGTTACCAAGACAACGAAGGGTCATCTTCGGTTGTTAAGGCATCTGAGTGAATGAGTGAGTGTAATGGGAACTAGTATATTGAAATAAAGGCATCGCAAGTGTGCAACCTAGTGTCATATAAGTGCTTATCTGAATAAATTTTTTATCATGTTATATCCCGTGTTTGTGTCTTGTGCTTTTCTTAAATCTGTTCTGACTGGTCCCATTCCCTCTCTCCATCGATTTTCTGTCGGTTTTGTACCTCATGTTCATGCATATCAACGAGACATATGGGCCACTTGGACTAGATTTTTTTTCGAGTACGTCTTTTGTGGTCCTTGTATTTTCATGTCTTAACAACTACAATCTTTCTCTAGTTCTTGGTTGCTAGATTTTTTCATAAACCAAAGCCACCTAAAATTATGAATAACATAGGTTACAAGTTATATGTCAGAGTTGTGCAACTTCATAAAGAAAACCGCAGTTTTCGGTTTATAGATCATGAGACCTTTTACATAGGACATCATGTACTGCAACTCCATTAAGCATCTTTTATCACAAATGACTACATGTCGAGTACACATTGAAGATAATTAATCTTGACCTCATCCTTGAGTCCAACACATGCCGAACAATGTTGAATTATTCGTTTGGCAAGGGGAGAACTTTTTCCTGTAGCTAACGGTGATACATAATTTATGTGTATATAATGCAGTTACGAAGATTTATGATGTATCTACAATTCTAGAATTCCATTGAAATCGACTGAAACCTAAGGCAATACTTGTTGTGGCATCCCGCAAAACCACTACTAGAAAATCGCGTTGTTTTTGTGCATTGCATCGTCATCATCATGCATTGTTTGTCTGAAACTAATTCGAAACGCCTAGTTTTGTTTCCTAAATAACCCCCGTCCTTATCTCAAATTAAAACATCGGTCTGGTCAGATCTTTTATTTGTCTAAAAAGTATTTACAAAAATGTTTTACAAATAAAATTAAAGCATTAAAAATCTTTTGTCCGGAGAGGCAGTCCGACCGGTCAGGCCAGAGGCCCAATCGGTCCAGACTACCTACAAACGGTCCACCCAAACTCTAAATCCTTTTCCTACCCGAAACTATCCTACCCACCTATCCTAGCTCGCCACCTCACCCCTGGCCCCAATACCTACCCACCCCGCCACCTCATCAATCCACCAGCCCCCCCTCTCCCTCTCTCCTCCTGGACCGACCCCACCCGCAGCCTCACTCCCTCCCTCCTCTGCCCCACTCCCTCAAAGACCCCACCCACTCTCTCTCTCCCGACGCCTGTCCCACGTCCTCAGCCCACTCTCACCTCCCACAGCGCTGGGCCCGCGCCTCCCGACCCCGCCCCACCCCACTCCCTCCTCTCTCCCCCGCGCGTGCCCACCACCGCCTCCCCCTTCCGCAGCCTCTCTCCTTCTCCTCTCTGTGCCCCTGCGTGATCCTCCCCTCATGGCGTCCCCTCCGCCTCTTCCTCTCTCCATCATCGCCTCGCCCCTCCTCCCCTCACAGCTGCCTCCTTGATACCGTCTCGACAGGCGCTGCCCGCCGCGCCTCGCCAGTGCTACCTCCTCCCCATTGTTCACCGCTCCTCCAGCCGCCGCCGCCCTCTCCAGTGCCTCCCAGTCGCCTCCTCCTCTCCGCCTCGCGTCTCCACCGTCGGCCTCCCGACGCGGACCGCCTCAAGCTCCTCGCCCGCCGCTGGCCTCGCCACCACCGTGACGCGCCGCCCGCCCTCCTGCACCGCCGCGGCCTACCTCCGCTCCCGTCGGCCTCGTCGCGCCCGGCCTTCGCCGCCTCGCCGACCAGTCCGCGGCTCATGCCCCGCCTGCACCCGACCTCCGCCCTCTGCCGTCCACGGCGCCTCCTGCCTCTGCCTAGTGGGTCCCCTCATCGCCGGGCCTTGCACAGCATCGTCCGCCTCGTCGGCATCGTCACTGCGAGGCAACGCGCGACCTCAGCCTCCCTACAGTGCCCCGAGCCGCGTGGGATGTCCCACGCTAAGCCTCCTCCGCGCCATGGCATCGTCGCGAGCCGCATGTCCTTTGGCACGGTGTGTGCTCGTGGGGCGTGTTTGTGCAAGAGCTAGCGTTATCCGAGAGGTGCAAGCCAAGATCGGCCCGAAGACCATGTGCTAATACAAGTCCGTTGATGACAACGGAACCAAAACCCCCAAGATCTTCACAATCGGTGCCGCATCCATGTACCTAGAAACTATCAAAATCTTGGGGGCGACAAGATCGACGCCGTGTCAAGTACGTCCTCGACATTGGAGTCGGAATGCCAAGATCACCCACACGGATCCGAAGGCCGATCCGTGCTGCTTGGCGCCAAGATCTCCGAAAAACCCCGGTACCGGACAAGTTCGCCATCGACCTCGAGAACGCCTACACGGAACGACAAGATCGCCACACGGACGCGAACCCCAAGACCCTGAGGCCCCGAACCGAAGCAGATCCGGCGCCAAGGCCTCCGACGAGAACCGACCAGTTCGCGAGAACCGCGCGAACCTGAAGAACGCCAAGATCGCCACGATGCGACAAGCACTTCGCCGCGCGGGCGAGAGTTACGCATCGAACGCCAAGACCGACCCGGTCCGAGGAACCGACAAGATCTTCTCGACGACAAGATCGACCGCTTGGAACCAAGATCTCCGGCACGTCACGACAAGTTCTCCTCTTGTATCTGAACCTCGCCGAGCCCGTCGAACCCTGAGACCGACCCCGAACCCCTCGAACCCCAAGCTCGCCAAACCTCCATGTGTGACCCTTATCAGAGAACCCTATTTTATAAATTGCCAACTATATATCCTGTTGCATATTAAATTGTTCATGCATGCATATTTGTCTGTGGTTTGGGGGCCTTATGCCGATTCACCTTATAATTAAATATGGGGCCCATATGCGGGCAAATCTAGTATAATATTGGCTCCATTTAAATTTGTGTAGCGAACCGGTAACTTATCTTGCCCTGTTTTTACAACATTTAAATTGCGGGGTATCTAAACAACTTGAACCGTTTAATTAAATGTCGGGACCCCGGTTCCCCTTAATACGGCCTAATTGCATCGCAACTTTGCCATGTCATACATCATACATGCATCATATGCCCGATCTTCTGCCGTTGTATTAAATAGTGCATCCGGTTTTCTGCTAGTGTTTTGCTTCTTCGCGGATAAGGCCGTTGAGTTGATGCGAGTGTCGACCCGACCTTCGGTTGAACCTTCGACAATGTTTTCAGGCGAGCATCTCCCCCTTTCTACCTATCTTACTTTTATAGTATTTATTTCCCTCCTATTGATCCACTGCTATCTGTGTTGCGATGCTCTAGTTTTTGTACCCGTGATATCCCTTGCAGCCTTATATTGCCTTGGACACATCCTATTACCTATTGTTTGGTAGATAGTTGGACTTGCGCGTCGTAGTCGCTTGCTCAAGTCTTTGTTGCGTGTCCAAGTACCACAGTTGTTGGAGTATTGCCGCATGTTTATTGTTGGAGTTGATCATAACTTTAATTACTGTTTAACAACTAAAATAGAAGTAGGTAAGCGAGGCAGTGGGCAATAGATGTTATTTGGTTGTTAACCGTCCACTTGTGTCCGTGGGACCACTGTACTTGATACTGTTCCTTGAATATTCGCGCTATCCACATCGGAAGGATTATGGGACCCCAGCGAGCTTGATTCATTCTTATTTCTTGGGGCCACAAACTAGTTTGAGGTTTTATTTACTATCCCACTTATGCCATGCTACAGCTTTATTTACGATTGTGCGAGGAGCACTGTCTTCGTTAGGAATTGTGACCCGTTTGCGATATCGACAAGCCCGTTTTGGGTTCCCGATGCTTCTGACCCGCCCACAAACCTCGGTCCGTCTCAAGTCAGCTAACCGTTGCGGGTGTACTCAAGGGTGCCCCAAATATTTCTGAATCATGTGATTGCTTTGTCGTGAAAGCCTCGTTGGGTTTTGATTTGGTTTTTCCGAGGTTGATCGAGTGTGTGTTGCTATTTGTGCACCTGCAGGTAAAACTTTCTGAAAGCCGTGTCCATGTTATGGACGACTTGGAGCACGATATCTCGATCATAGACAACTATAACTAAAGTAGTGCTATAAATTTGACTTTATAATGACTAGTAATCAGCTTCACTATAATGGAATGGCTAAATAAAACTGCCAACAATTGCGTGCTTGAGTTGTCTATGCGACCATTGTACTGACTAGTAAGTATTGCAACTTCTAGGAATGGCTAAAGAAAAGTACCAACAACTGCTGGGTTTTGGGTTATCTCATGCTAATTGTATCTGACTAGTAAGTGTCGCAACTACAACGGAATGGTTAACTAAAAGTGCCCACTGCTTATTTTAACAGGATGACTATCTATACCTGACTAGTAATTGCTGCAAAGATAACTGAATGACTAAAACTGCCAACGGTGTGAGTTCCTCGGTTGACTTCCTCGTTGGGTCTCGAGGGGGAAACACCAGGATGGGTTTGTCTGATGGTAAAATCAGGTTGGTCCCGAATAGGTCTTTCTTATCCCTCTCTGATAGCCGCCAGTTGTATCGAGTCTCTATAGGTTGTTTAGTGCATGCTGCCGCTGCCGCTTCAGTCCACCATACCTATGTAGGCGAGGACCGCCGAATTCTAGCCTCGCTGTCTTGGCCTCGATCGACCGCTCTCTTTTTCCTTTGCCCTTTGCACCTTTTGTTTAAGCGGTTTTGAGATCGACGTCGTTAGCAGGTTACCCTTCCGCTTGGCTCGGGGTTATGGACGCCATTGTTATTCTTGAGGCTCTTAGCCCCTTTGCATCTTGTCCGTAGTCGGACGCTCCATCTTTCAAGGTGATTTGGATCTTTGAACCGTATATACGTATTCTTGACTCATGGAGTCGTGTTGTATATATATATCATTCTGTGGGTCCCATCGAGGACTGTTGTGTAATGTTATTGCCGTTTTCCACCCGCACGAAAGTGCTGGTGGGCACCTTTGAATCGCTTCTGCGGTTTGGCGGGTTTCGCTAAAACTTGCATAGGGTCGATTCGAGGTGTTCTGAGTGGTGAGAGCAGAGCGATACCCTTACAAGTCCAAATCAGAGGATAACCTAGCTAACGGCCGAAGTAGAGTGTCAAAACTATTTTTGAAAAACGGTTGGATAGTTCTGGTTAGGTCTGATTTTACTCCTTATCCCTCTGCTATTCTCCTCTTACCTCTACGTGTTTTGAATCCGCTCTCTTCTTTCTCTTCGAGTCCAGGATTTATCGTGGTTGGGTTCTGTCGTACCTTCAGGGTTTCGCTTCCTCTTTGGGTAATGGTGTTGCTACATCTGGTCTACATGCTATCCGAGGAATCCTTCGTCTGGTGGACCATTCTTTGTTCCTTGTTTGTGCCTTCCGGTGTTATCTGACGCGACGACATCATCTACGCCAGATCCGATGCAGAGTCTGCATCACTCCTTTGTTCCCGAACCTCGCTTGTCGAGATCTACAATCTGAATTCCGAGAGTTGGTTGCATAATCCGCCTATTCGTGTGCAGAGTAATGGTTTGGGTGCGCGATGGACTGATCACCATCCGACTACTCTTATCATTGGCTCTTGTACATCGAATCCGTGGATCCAGCGATTTTACTCCGTCTACGGAAGCTAGAGGTGGCTTTATTTGTGGATACCTCTACCTTCGCCCTTTTGTTTCCGGAGTGTTCTCTCGACGATCACGGACAACGACCTCTTGTTAGTGGTGTCGCGATGATCTACCCGAAGCGAGAAGACGCAGATCGCCGACCTTCCTCCCGGTGCCATGAGGCGGATCTCGAGGGCGAGATCCATTGTTAGTGGTGTCGAATTGTGGCATCCCGCAAAACCACTGCTAGAAAATCGCGTTGTTTTTGTGCATTGCATCGTCATCATCATGCATTGTTTGTGCGAAACCAATTAAAACGCCTAGTTTTGTTTTCTAAATAACCCGTCCTTATCTCAAATTAAAACATCGATGCAGTCAGATCTTTTATTTGTCTAAAAAGTATTTACAAAATGTTTTACAAATAAAATTAAAGCATTAAAAATCTTTTGTCGGAGAGGCGGTCCAGGCCGGTCGGGAGGCCCAATTGGTCCAGACTACCTACAAGCGGTCACCCAAACTCTAAATCCTTTTCCTACCCGAAACTATCCTACCCACCTATCCTAGCTCGCCACCTCACCCCTGGCCCCAATCCCTACCCACCCCGCCACCTCAGCAATCCACCAGCCCCCCCTCTCCCTCTCTCCTCCTGGACCGACCCCACCCGCAGCCTCACTCCCTCCTCCTCCCTCCCCTCCTCACCCACCCCCTCTCTCTCTCCCCACGCCTTGGTCCCACCGTCCTCGGCCACTCTCCACCTCCACAGCACTGGGCCCCACCGACCCCCACCACCGGCCCCACCACTCCCTCCTCTCTCCCCCGCGCGCGCCCACCACCTGCCTCGTCCCCCACCTTCCGCCCGCCCTCTCCTCCTTCTCCCTCCTCTGTACCATGCCTCCCTCACCTGGCGTCCCCTCATCGTCTTCCTCTCTCCCGTCAATCGCCGCCCTCCTCTCCTTCGCACGAGGCCACCCGTCTCCCGGCGCGCCCGCCGCTGGCCGCGCCTCGCCCGGCTACCTCCTCCCCCCGCCGTTCACGCTCCTCCAGCGCCGCCTCCGGCAGGCCGCCTCTCGCCTCGCCTCTGCGGCCTCCTTCCTCCGCGTCTCCTCCCTCCGTCGGCCTCCCCGGCCGGACCGCCCTCGGGCTCCTCGCCCGCGCGCCGCTCCACCACCCGGCAGATGCGCGCCCGCCCCTCCTGCAACCGCCTCGCCGCCACCTCCGCTCCCGTCGGCCTCGCCCGGCCTTCGCCGCCTCGCCGACCCCGGTCCGCCAGCTCCGCGGCCCCGCCTCTGCACCCCGACCTCCGCCCTCTGCCGTCCACGGCGCCTCCTGCCTCTGCCTAGTGGGTCCCCTCATCGCCGGGCCTTGCACAGCGTCTTCCGCCTCGTCGGCATCGTCACTACGAGGCAACGCGTGGCCTCAGCCTCCCTATAGTGCCCCGAGCCCACGCTAAGCCTCCTCCGCGCCATGGCGTCGTCGCGAGCCGCATGTCCTCTGGCACGGTGTGTGCTCGTGGGGCGTGTTTGTGCAAGAGCTAGCGTTATCCGAGAGGTGCAAGCCAAGATCGGCCCGAAGACCATGTGCTAATACAAGTCCGTTGATGACAACGGAACCAAAACCCCCAAGATCTTCACAATCGGTGCCGCATCCATGTACCTAGAAACTATCAAAATCTTGGGGGCGACAAGATCGACGCCGTGTCAAGTACGTCCTTGACATTGGAGTCGGAATGCCAAGATCACCCACACGGATCCGAAGGCCGATCCCGTACCCAGTGCCGCGCCAAGATCTCCGAAAAACCCCGGTACCGGACAAGTTCGCCATCGACCTCGAGAACCCCTACACGGAACGACAAGATCGCCACACGGACGCGAACCCCAAGACCCTGAGGCCCCGAACCGAAGACCGATCCGAAGCGCCAAGGCCTCCGACAGGGAACCGACCAGTTCGCCGAGAACCGCACCCGAACCTGAAGAACGCCAAGATCGCCATCGGTACGACAAGCACTTCGCCGCGGAACGCCGAGTTCTGCATCCCGAACGCCAAGACAGACCCGGTCCGAGGAACCGACAAGATCTTCTCGACGACAAGATCGACCGCTTGGAACCAAGATCTCCGGCACGTCACAACAAGTTCTCCTCTTGTATCTGAACCTCGCCGAGCCCGTCGAACCCTAAGACCGACCCCGAACCCCTCGAACCCCAAGCTCGCCAAACCTCCATGTGTGACCCTTATCCGAGAACCCTATTTTATAAATTGCCAACTATATATCCTGTTGCATATTAAATTGTTCATCCATGCATATTTGTCTGTGGTTTGGGGGCCTTATGCCGATTCACCTTATAATTAAATATGGGGCCCATATGCGGGCAAATCTAGTCTAATATTGGCTCCATTTAAATTTGTGTAGCGAACCGGTAACTTATCTTGCCCTGTTTTTACAATATTTAAATTGCGGGGTATCTAAACAACTTGAACCGTTTAATTAAATGTCGGGACCCCGGTTCCCCTTAATACGGCCTAATTGCATCGCAACTTTGCCATGTCATACATCATACATGCATCATGCCTGATCTTCTGCCGTTGTATTAAATAGTGCATCCGGTTTTCTGCTAGTGTTTTGCTTCTTCGCGGATAAGGCCGTTAAGTTGATGCGAGTGTCGACCCGACCTTCGGTTGAACCTTCGACAATGTTTTCAGGCGAGCATCTCCCCCTTTCTACCTATCTTACTTTTATAGTATTTATTTCCCTCCTATTGATCTCTATACGTATGTTGCGATGCACTAGTTTTCGTACCCGTGATATCCCTTGCAGCCTTATATTGCCTTGGACACATCCTATTACCTATTGTTTGGTAGATAGTTGGACTTGCGCGTCGTAGTCGCTTGCTCAAGTGTTGTTGCGTGTCGCCAAGTACCACAGTTGTTGGAGTATTGCCGCATGTTTATTGTTGGAGTTGATCATAACTTTAATTACTGTTTAACAACTAAAATTGAAGTAGGTAAGCAGAGGCACAGGTGGGCAATAGATGTTATTTGGTTGTTAACTGTCCACTTGTGTCCCGTAGGACCCCGAGTACTTGATACCTGTTCCTTGAATATTCGCGCTATTCACATCCGGAAGGATTATGGGACCCCCCCTGAACCAGAGCTTGATTCATTCTTATTTCTTGGGGCCACAAACTAGTTTGAGGTTTTATTTACTATCCTGTACTTATGCCATGCTACAGCTTTATTTACGATTGTGCGAGGAGCACACTGTACTGTTTAGGAATTGTGACCCGTTTTCGCGGTATCGACAAGCCCAGTTTTGGGTTCCCAGTCGCTTACAGCCGGCCCCACAAACCTCGGGTCCGTCTCGAAGTCAGCTAACTTCGTTGCGGGTGTACTCCAAGGGGTGCCCCCCTGAAATATTTCTGAATCATGTGATTGCTTTGTCGTGAAAGCCTCGTTGGGTTTTGATTTGGTTTTTCCGAGGTTGATCGAGTGTGTGTTGCTATTTGTGCACCCCTGCAGGGTAAAACTTTCTGAAAGCCGTGTCCGCGGTTATGGACGACTTGGAGCACAGTATCTCGATCATAGACAACTATAACTAAAGTAGTGCTATAAATTTGACTTTATAATGACTAGTAATCAGCTTCACTATAATGGAATGGCTAAATAAAACTGCCAACAATTGCGTGCTTGAGTTGTCGCTTGCGACCATTGTACCTGACTAGTAAGTATTGCAACTACAACGGAATGGCTAAAGAAAAGTACCAACAACTGCTGGGTTTTGGGTTATCTCATGCTAATTGTATCTGACTAGTAAGTGTCGCAACTACAACGGAATGGTTAACTAAAAGTGCCCACTGCTTATTTTAACAGGATGACTATCTATACCTGACTAGTAATTGCTGCAACGATAACTGAATGACTAAAACTGCCAACGGTGTGAGTTCCTCGGTTGACTTCCTCGTTGGGTCTCGAGGGGGAAACACCAGGATGGGTTTGTCTGATGGTAAAATCAGGTTGGTCCCGAATAGGTCTTTCTTATCCCTCTCTGATAGCCGCTAGTTTTTTTTTTCGAAAAGGGGAGAAACCCCGGCCTCTGCATCAGTCGATGCACACAGCCTTTTATTACTAAATTAACATCCAAAAGAATTACAATTCAAGTATCGGATAAGGTTGATACATGCACCAACCAGCGAAATATACGCGATAAAAGATCGCTAAACATCTTGTAAACGACTAGTATGCCGCCAAAGACGACGGGTGAAGATGTCTCGTGCGACCATCGGGAGACGGCTGCACCCAAGAGTATATAATATCCCGCTGGTCTTGCGGTAAAAGAAAAGCCCATAGTTGCACCAATGTGCCACCATATGAATCACACCAAAAGATTAAACGTTTTGTTTTTGTTAAAGATAATATCGTTCGCAACGCCAAATAGACCAACATAAGGCTGAGACACCAATTGATTCTTGCCTTAGACTTTTATCTACACCATTCAACCAATTCCCAAACATATTCGTTACATTAATGGAGGGGAGATCGAAAGCAAAATTAACAATACGCCACAAAGGCGAGCAAAATGGCAAGATATAAACAAATGTTCTATGGTCTCTGTGAGCCACAAAAGCAACACTTGCTACACCCTACCCAATTCCTTTTAACCAAATTATCCTTAGTAAGGAGAACTTTATTCGAAGGAACCACATGAAAATTTTAATTTTAGTGGGATTTTCAATTTCCAAAGATATTTCCAAGAAAGACCGTATGATCATTCATAAGATCCTCGTACATCGATTTCAATCGAGAATACCCAGACGTTGTTAAGTTCCATACAAACTTATCTTGGTCCTCTGACAACTGCACCATCATAAGCCTTTGGCATAAGTGGAGCCAATCAAACCACTTGGTGCCACAAAGTACTCTCCTAAAACCAATATTTAATGGTACTTGAGCTAAGACTTGAGCCACGGTCACATTCGTCCGTTGCACAATATTATATAATGATGGATATTGTTGTGAAAGGGGTAACTCTCCTAACCATGTATCCTCCCAAAACCTAGTGTTGGCTCCATCCCCAATCTGGAAATGTCCCTAGAAGAACTCATTCTTCACCTTCATAAGTCCCTTCCAAAATGGAGAATCGTTCAATTTCGGTTGGACCTCAGACAAGGTTTTTTGACTCAAATATTTATTATGTAACAATTCTTGCCACACTCCTTCCTCATTTAGTATAGGTTGTATCGAGTCTCTATAGGTTGTTTAGTGCATGCTGCCGCTGCCGCTTCAGTCCACCATACCTATGTAGGCGAGGACGCCACTCTAGCCTCGATCTTGACCGCTCTCTCTTTTCTCTTTTGCCCTTTGTCGACACCCCTTTTGTTTAAGCAGGTTTTGAGATCGACGTCGTTAGCAGGGTTACCCTTCCGGCTTGGCCTGGGCAGGGTTATGGACGCCATTGGTTATTCTTCAGGGCTCTTAGCCCCCTTTGCATCTTGTCCGTAGTCGGACGCTCCATCTTTTCAAGGTGATTTGGATCTTTGAACCGTATATCTGTATTCTTGACTCATGGAGTGGTGTTGTATATATATCTGTTCTGTGGGTCCCATCGAGGACTGTTGTGTAATGTTATTACTTTGTTTTCCACCCGCACGAAAGTGCCTGGTGGGCACCTTTGAATCGTTTCTATGCGGGTTTGGCGGGTTTCGCTAAAACTTGCATAGGGTCGATTCTGAGGGTGTTACACTTGTGCACTAGTAGCAGTTCTGTCGACTCAATAGCAGTTGTAGCTCAGCATATAAGGCCGCAAAGTTCATAACCATGGCATCTATAAGACAACTGGCAACCTCAGCCGCTGAACATTAATTTTCTAGAACTTTTATCCTTTGCTGTCCAAGAGTATAGTATAATCATCTCAATAATTTAGTTGGATGATATCACTGAAATGTTTCAGAGCCTTATCAATTCAGGCCATAATTAGCTGCAAGCCTTGTTAAACCAAGTGTGTCTCAAAGACTCTGAAGACAAGTGTTTTTTTACTGTTGGGGCCACCACTAAATATTTTTGACGTAAAAGACTCTAACAACTCTGACAACTTTAGAGGGTCTTGGATTCTTTGTATTTTTATATGAAAAATGGAAGTGTATTTTCTATCCTCTAGCTCTATTGCCTGAGTTTGAGTGTACCTCAATTTTATCCTCTAGATATTCTGAAATGGGGTACGCTTGATCCTCTACCCTCAACAACTTGCAGTTTTAGAATGATGTGTAGAAGGTGGTTCTTGACACACAGTAGGAAAAAACCACCTTCTTTTAGACACAATATTCACTAACTTGACAAGACTTGAAATTATCAGTGCACATTAATACTTGGATACAATTTTGATAAGATATACTATTGGTACAATTTTGAAAATAATGAACTTGATATTATTTGTATGCATCATGTGCATTTACAGGATTACTATACTAGTCTAGTAAGGGAATCCAAATGCCCACACGTCAAGCTTGGCAAAGAAAATGTCAGATAGTTATGGGTTTTTGACCAGCATATCTTAGCATGATCATGCACAATCAATGAGAACTGTTTATGCTTCAGAGTAGAACACTCCCAGGCGACCACATGGATAGTCATTGTTCGACATCTTTAGTTTCTTCCTCACCTCAGCGACCAATCAATTTCTCTTCCACAGGCAGAAAACGTGTTAATCAGTAACTCCTACATCTTCAACATCTTTCACGTACTCAACCAACTACTCATAACCTGGAGAAGAGAAGCGTCAGATAATTATCTCAGAACAGAACTAGGCACATTACTTGGGTTAAGCAGGTATATGTTGTCTTGAAGCAAATTGTCTGGCGTGACAGAAGGAAAACATGCACCCAGGGATGAATATAATGATTCGACATTAGATAAGCCAAACCAAGTATTTTGGTTTTAAAAAATACGGTTGGAACCCCTCATGAGGCAGATCAATGGAAAATGTCTACTGGTGCAATTGCATCCATTTTTGCTTGTTCTGTACACTAAATGACTAAAAGTTAAGACATTGCCTGACAAGCGTACACAAAAATGATACTCCCTCCGACCTATATTAGTTGACTTGGATTTGTCTAGATTTGGATGAATCTATACACTATTTGGTATATAGGTTCATCCAAATTTTAAAAAATCCAAGTCAACTAATATGGGTCGGAGGAGTACTATAATATACTACTGAGATTTTGTTGGAGCATCGGTCACCCTCATAAATACGGAGTAATCTGTAAACACCTCGCTTAATTAATATAATGGGGCAAAGCTTTTGCCCGCTCAAAAAAAAATACGGAGTACTGGTTCAGTGATTCAAATATGTACAATTTCCATGCACATCCTTAGGGTTCCATATACAAATACAGAGTACTGGTCCCCATGGAGCTAGAAACTTGCTCCCATGGGCTAATTCCATTAACAGAACAAATTTCCACAATCTAGACAGTACGACAGAACAAACCACAGTTCTCTCAAGGGACTTTTGTTTAATTTGTGCACCAATATTTATTCAAAAAGTGCCTTTGAAATCAAAATCCCTGCACAGCACAGCGGCATGCTTGGAGATCTCATTCAAAGGAAGGAGACCTTACAGAAATATGCAAAGATATTAAAGATCAGAACAACAGCCTAATACGGAAGATTTCTCTCAAATTCCTGGGAGAAAAACGTATCATCACCAAAAAAAAGTTCAGAACATCTGAAGCCATTGGAACTTGTCGGAAAGAAATGGCAGCTGCATCTGTCCTCCAAACTACTTTCGACTTTCGTAGTGCTACAGTTTCAAACTCTGCTAATCTATAGCAACACAAACTAGCAGCCAAAGCTCGCATTCAAGGCTGATTGGCGTCTGTTCCTGTGCATGTGCATTCCCTTTAGACTGTCGTGGCTTTCAATCTCCGCGGAGTAGTGAATTGTTTTGGCAGCCCCCTGCACACCCTCCAGAGAGATTTGACGGCAGCCAATGACGGTCAGTGACTCCAGCTTCTGTGAACTTACCAGCGCAACCATTCCAACATCAGTCACATTCCTACAGTTCCGGAGTGTGAGACTACCCAAACAAGGAGCTTGGACAATGAAATTCATCCCAGCATCAGTTATAGACTGGCAGTCCACTAGCTCCAGTGTCTCCAGAAACTGCGAGGATGAGAGGCCCTTCATTCCCTCGTCATACAAAATGCTGGCACCGTTTAGCACAAGAGCACGGATTGGACAAGATTGGATGAGCGTCACGATACCCGCTTGCGTGAAACCTATTTCTGTTGGCCAATCATCATCGCAGAAAGTGAAGGTGAATTCAACAACCTGAAGCATTGGGCAGCTGAGAGCTAGAGCCTTGAGGCTGTCATCAGTTAGAACCGTCCTAAACCGCGAACCACACCACAGAGGCATGAGCCGAAGTGAGATGGTTTTAAGGTTACTGCAGCTCTGGAATAGTGCAATTATCTCACTCTCATCTAGTCCAATAACATATTCCAAGTAAAGTGTCTCCAATGCTTTGCACTTGCCCAGGACGAAACGAAGTCCAATTTCTGGCTTTGTTATAACATGAGCGAGCCTAAGATCCTTCATATTTTCACAACAGATGTCATAGCTATACGGGTAGCCAGCCTTATGCAGGATCACTAGCACTTTTCGCCCAGTAATTTCCATTAGTTTCAAACTCGAACTTTTGGAGATTCACCCATCCTGGGCCAAATTTTAGGAGGTCATACTGGCTGATTCCTTCACAATCCTTCACAACAAGTTCTCCCAATGAACCATACCTCCCAAGGTACTCCAACCACTCTACACTGAGTATTCCTGTACAGTCAACAAGGTGGAGAACAGAAAGATACCTGCAACGAACCGCCACCTGAGAAAGCCCAATAGAGGTTATTTCTGGTGCATAGTTCATCCTGAGGGACCTCAACTTTTTGCACCATGATACGTAACCAAGACCAGTGTCATCAATGTATGAGCAGGAGCTTAAAGCGAGATCAGATAGCAAGGGGCAGTGAGATGATAAAACATGGAGGCCTTGGTTGTTCAACTGGTCCCCGTGACTGGACGTCCAACCAGAGTAATTGATCTCCACTTTCGACAAATTTGGGAACCGAGAGAATAGCGATACCAAGGCTTCTCTTGCAGGGTTGAGTCTACAGCCAACATGGATAGCATCCCTATGCTCTGCATCAATGCTGTAGAGCTGCTTTGACACAAGTGAAAGAGAATTAAGATCATTTGTGCTGGTAATGCTCTTGATGATCTTTGCAAGCAGTGGCTCCGGGAGACCCTCCATCGAGTATAGCTGCTGCAAAACTTCGGCAATCTAAAGGTCAACAGGTGCTGGACTAAGAAATTTATGATCAGAATGGAACATATCAAGATAACCAAATAACAAACTGTAAGAACTAATATAGAATGAAGCATCGATGAAACATTTTATGTTTTCTGAAAACTAAATGTTAATTAACTGCAGCCTTGGAACAAAAAATGTTACAAGGAAAATGAAATTAATCTAGCACCGTGATTATATGAAATTCTGTTGGGAGATAATTGACAAATACACCAACTAGAACTATAAGCCCACATGATAACTAAACATTCACTCCTAAACTGAACTTGCATCCAGAAGTACCTAACCAAACCAATCAGATGAACATAACAACTTCCAGACACCAGAGAATATGTTTTAATGATTAAACCAAACAGTTTATCTAGTAGTCACAAAGATTCCAGGTTCACACGTAATGGGCTGATCGATAGAATTTTGCGGAACTATTGGTCCATGGATTCATGTTTGAGATCAATACCAGGAATTGTAGTTAGGCCACCTCCCCTACTCGGTCTTACAGGAATTTCTTAATCCTAGATTGTGCACTGTTCAATGTTCACTGCACAGTGACAGAGTCTCTGCCACATGCCAAATGCAAGGGAAGGACTAAAAACAAATTCATAGAGACACAGACACACCAAAAAATGAGTATTTAAATCGCAAAGCATTAATCTGCATTCAACAGTTTCAATACTACTTACTCTGAGTGCCACAGGATTTTAACTTGTCGCCTCAGATATGCTCACGGTTGCAATTACGTGAAAGTACGTTTTATAATAGAGCTTTATTGCAGCATATTGACCTTTAAATTGTGGTTGAAAAAACCAACAGTATTTTGGGTGAAAAAATAGCGCTGGAACCCCTCATGGGGCAGATCAATGGAAAATGCCATAAAGGTTACAAGACATTGTCTGGCAAGCGTACACAAAAAATGCTATAATATACTACTGAGCCTTTTGTGTCATCCTCACAAATACGGAGTACTGGTTCAGTAATTATACAGTTCGAAACTGTCAGTTTCCATACGCATCCTTAGGGTTCGGAATCCTTAGGGTTCCAGTGTTCGAATCCAATGATGCCCTGGGCTGTAGCCACGGATCCCTGGAGCTAGAAACTTGCTCTTCATGGTCTAATTCCATTAACAGAACAAATTTCGAGAATCTAGTCGATCTAGACAGTACGACAGAACGGAATCTAGATGGAAGCATCGCTGGCTCAATCAAGGTCGTTCGAGGAGAAAAAGGAATGGAGCCAAATCCGTACCTCGGAGGAAGACGCGACCAAGGAAAAAGGCGGCACCGTTAGCGCGGCCGGCGGGGAGGGAAGAGCTGGGCGGAGCCGGCGGCGAGCAAGGGTTTGATTAGGCAGAGAAACCTCCGCAGCGAGGTGATGGCAAATGAAATCGCTCGCTTCGCGTTTCGGTGGACAAGACGGAGTTTGGGCTAACCTAGGCCGTGTTTTCCATGGGCCTCCATCTTATTTGATACTGGCCCGGTGTTATTATTTTCATTTTTGGGGAAATATACCGCTCCAGGTAGGACCTTTTTTTTACAACCTACAGGCACAGCTCGTTCCACACGAAACAGAGCCGACGATAGCCGGCGACGCCCCCACCCCCTACCTGCACCTCTGCAGCGCAGTGCTCGCCTGAACTTCCGCTTTCTCATGTCCCGAGAGGGGATGGTTTGGATAAACCAGCTGCATTCGCGAACTCTTCTGAATCTCTCAGCACCTGCACCGGTGCACCCGCGCGCCATCCACTCGCCTCGAACAACTCCACTCGCCGGGATCCAGGAATCCTCTCCAACCTAAATGGTGCCAACATTTGATGCTATCATGGCATATGGATCGCTTGGATCCACGGTTACGCACGGCGGCGGACGGTGGCCAGCTCAGTCAGCTCAGTCGTCTGCTGGGATCGGGCGCCCCGCAGGTGTTCGGCGAATTGCCCCAGCAGAAGATTGTCGCTGTACGTCCGATGGAATCCCCGTATTCAAGGCATGTTTTCTATTGACCAGTGATACTATTGTCTTTCTTCTTATCACTTTGTATGGTGTGGAACAAGCCGCCTCAAGGGATTACCTTACACACAATAACTTTACCTAGTGACATGTTTCAGTAGGAACAAATGCTTCAGTTTCCCTAGACAATAATGTACTTTTAATTGTACTTCAATTTTAATTTCCCTGGAGTGCACAAAGTATTAGGTAACCATACAAGAAAGTACTTAGTGAGTACACAAACAATGTGATCAGCATGCTCCAACTGGGATGCAAGTTAATCCAATTACATCAACTGGATTAGGAACCTAAAAAGAGAGAGCTACAGCAGGGTGGATATTGGAATGAGCTAAGCTGATTACACATCTAGAGACAGGGAGAAGAGAAATAGACACTACATTGTTGCTCAGCTAGATGAGCAATCACCCTGAATTTTGGATTACTTTGTGGACTGCCCTCACATTAGAGCTACAACTACAGAGCACACTGATATTGCATCAGACTGGAGGATTTCCTTGGCTGTTCTGGAGCTTCCCACGGCGACTACGATCAGTGCAAAATGACAGTGTCGTATGGATTGCAAAGTAGCCCAGTACGGCAATGATGAGCGTGACGACATACACAGACGTCTTCCATCCCCTGTTGGAGCCGGCTGCATAGGACACTAGGAGAGCCAACAGATCAAGTATGATCGTCCAGTTCATCACCCACAGCGACCATTCTTCTTCCTTCTTGTTTGGCAGCCAGTGCGGTAGAAGCATGATGATGACGACGATGGAAGCCATGAAGGAAATGGAGTTGCTGTAGAAGAAGATGAGGTACCGGGGCCTCCTGTTGTCGTGCATCACTGGGTTGCCAGCCTGCACCCGTTGCTACTGTTTTGCCACGCCCACCGGGCGGTTCCAGGCCGGCCTGGTAGGCTACGCTGCCACCAAGATGCCTAGCAGCATCAGGTACTTGCGCCTCGCATGCCTTTTCCTTTCTTTTCACCCTCCTTCATTTCTTCTTTGTCCTGTTCTATGGGTGGCAGGTGCAGGTGCTGAATTGTCATTTCCTTCATCTCCTCATCAAAAATACCGAAGCAGCCCAGATGCAATGAACAGGACCACGGCCACCAACACGAAGATGTAGATGGATGTCTTGATGTGCTGCGTGGTTCCGTGGCGAGGCCCCATCAAACAAAACAAACCCACTGCCGCATACAAGACGGTGCATTGCTTCGTATGGCTGTACATCTGATTCGCAGCGGTTCACGGGAGGAGGATGAGGCGATGGAAAGCATGAAGCTCACCGAGTTGCGTAGAAAGAAGGCATTGTATCGGCGGTAGTTGTGCAGGAGGACCGGTCACCCGGTGGTGCCCGAGCTTGTCATCTGGAGCGAAAGCACCGAGGGGGTTAGGCCAGCTTGGTAGGTGATGGTCGCGGCCAAGATCGCGAAGAGGAGCAACCTTTGCGTCTCTTCTCCGAACCGCCTTCACCGTTGCCTTGTCCTCGTGGTCAAGCGTGAAGAAGACGACATGGATCACCACATAGATCACGACGGGCCCGCCAAGGCCATGACATAGATGGAGGTTCACGTCCGGCAGCCTCCTGCAGACGACCATGAGGCCAAAGGTCGAGTATCATGGCGCCTCCAAAGACGTGGTGCTTGACGAAGTTCCTTCGGACAGACGATGGCCACCAAGGAGGCTACCAAGGCAACCGAGTTGCAATAGAAGAAGGCCCTATACCGCCCGGCGTTCTTGAGAAGGATCGGTCGCCATGTGCCCGTCGCCGTTATCCTGCCAAAGGCCACCCGGTGGGTTCAACCCCGCTGTGTAGGTGATGGTGGCGGCAAGAATAGCGAGCAGTAGAAGAAGAGAGCGAGCCTTGTCCAGAGCCTCTCTAGCAATGCAAACAGAGTTGGGTTCAGTTGCAGAGTACTAATTATATACAATATAATCAAAATTTTGTTATTCAATTCTTTTGGTCAAACTTTGCTTTGAAAAGCGTGTGCGCCTTAAACCTTAAAACGGAGGTAGTATTATTGTATAGTATCAACTTTCCTCCGTCCTAAAATATAGAGCCCGTATGTAATTTTAATTATGGATGCACATGTCGTGGATATCGTCCATTTCCAAAAAAATAATGCAGTAGGAGTATATTTCAAGGTTTAAGCTTGACAATTATTGATTGCGGGTGTGCTCAAATGATACAAATAGAGATTCGAAAATAAAAAAGAATTTGCAGTCACTTTTTTCTGTCGCGTAAAAGAAGTCTTTACGCGAGAGCAGTAGTGGCTAGGATACATCTATCTCTTTTGAGCAACCTCTTTTGGATTTTTAAGACCACCCTTGCAGTAGGATACCATCTGCTTTGGGTTCTTTATTATATTTTTCGCAAGCATACGACAAAGAGAACAAACACGGCAGAATACTGAAAAAGCACACGTCAGAATACTAAAAAAAGCACACGGCAACTATCCGAACACAACAATGGCCCACACGGCAAAGACCCTGTGTACGGTAGTGCGGAGTGCGTTCAATTAAGAAGCAAACCATCTTTTAGTGTGTGAACAGATTACGACATTAAGTAATCAACTCACAAATCACTATGATCTAGGTGTGTAAACAAAAAGAGTTTAGAAATATAAGATGTTTTAGGTTTGTGAAGTAAATGTATCTAGACATCTTTTAATGTATAGATTCATTTAAACCTACACACTAAAAGATGTCTAGATACATTAGCTTCACTAATCTAAAACATCTTATATTTTCAAACGGAGGGAGTATCTTTGAACTGAGCGAGGAGAGCTAGCGGCATATTTTCGATAACAAATGCAGTCCACCTACCTACTGGCTACTACACAAACGCTCGTCTATATACACGAGTGGCCATCCGTTTGTTTGAACTGTACACTTCACAACAGAAACATTTCCAGAATCCACGCACCGAGTGAAGGTCGAATAACCGAGCGAGTGATGCAAGTCATGACGGGGGCCATGGGGAGCCTCATCCCCAAGCTCTTCCAGCTCCTCAAAGAGGAGTACAACCTCTGAAGGAGAGGAAAGACGCCGAGTTTCTCGTGAAGAGAGCTCCGAGCATGCATCTTGCTCTTCGCAAGGTGGCAGACGTGACGGGACCAGCTTGACAAGTGTCAAGCTACAGGCGACGAGGTTAGGGAGGCTCATACGTCATGGAGGATGTGGTGGGCTTACGGGTGAGTGCCGAGGGCTGCGAGCCCGCCAACTCAAATAAACTCAAGGAGCTCCTAAAGAAGATGGGAACTTGCTCCCCAAGGGCAAGGCTCGCCATAAGATAGCAAATAAGATCGAGCATCAAGATCCTTATCAAGGAGGTGGCCGACAGACGTGGCCAGGTTGTGGTGACGATGGTTGCCAATCTAGCGACTCATAAACCGTTGACCCTCGCCTGTTGGCTCTGTTCAAAGACCAGAAAGAGCTCGTTGGCATTGATGTTGCAAGGGATACGATCACCAAGAGGCTCATGGATGGGCATGAGGACGTGCCCAACAAGCAATTGAAAATTCTCTCCATCTGTGGATTTGGAGGACTTGGCAAAACAACTCTTGCCAAAGTCGTGCATGAGGGTCTTCGAGATAAATTTGTGCTCAAGGCTTTTGTTTCGGTGGGTCAGAAACCTGACGTGAAGAAAGTCCTAAGGGACATTCTCCTTGATCTTAACAAGGAAGCCCATAAGATTTCTGATGCAGCACTTCTGGATGAAAAGCAACTCATCGAAGAACTCCATGAATTACTCGACAACAAGAGGTATACTACGCCCAAACCTTGTTATTATTCAAGTTTTTACTCTATCGTTTAATTTTTTATATGCATTTAAATACAAGAATTTTCACATCTTTGCAAAGAACTAGGCAAAATATATGATCAAATGCAGTAAAATCATGGCTTGTTGATAGGTAAGCTAACTCTGAAAATTGAAGAAATAAATAAGGAATGTATGGTATATCTTATTTGATTTGTATAGTATGTACTCATCTACTGGAAAAAAAGTATATTCTCTTATACCTATAACTTTTTTCATGTTATTTTCTATCATCTGCGTCATGATAAGTAATAGAAAATTTTAGAAATATGTAGACTAAACTTGCAATCAAAATCCAGATATCACAACCCAGTTTAATATTGCAAGGCATATTGTAAATTTATGCAGAACACCTGATTTGTTTATTTTTAGACAAAATTAATCCGAACTAGAGTTCTAGCCAATAAAATGAAATATTTCAACTCCTGCATCCCAATCGATCTTTCTCTTATAGCTTACATTTCTCCATTAATTTACTTCCTTATATGTTAACATTTACTAGAGCTGTTGTAGATTGAAAAATATTGCATTTGTTCAATTATATATATATATATGCATTTGTTCTATATATATATATATATATATATATATATATATATATATATATATATCTATATATATTGCATTCGTTTCAATTCATGTGCTCTAGGCAAATTTCAAATTTTATTTCATTCCTACGGCGCTTTGATATGGATAGGTACTTCATTGTAATTGATGATATATGGGATGTGGAAGCATGGAAAATTATCAGATGTGCTTTGAAGGATAATAACCGTGGAAGTAGAATAATCACGACCACTCGTATTTTGGAAGTTGCCAAAAAGTCAAGTGAAGTATACCATCTACAGCCACTTTCTCAAGATTATTCTGAAAAGCTATTCTATACAAGATTATATGGTGGTAAGAGCAAATGTCCTTCTGATCAACCTATTGAGATATCTAAAAAGATTCTGCAGAAATGTGGTGGTGTACCATTAGCTATCATCACAATAGCTAGTTTATTAGAAGGTAAACTGAGAGAGGATTGGTCTAAGGTCTATGACTCAATTGGTTTTGGGCATGGAGAAAACCAAGATGTAGATAACACAAGAAAGATATTGTTATTTAGCTATTATGATCTGCCATATTATCTAAGGGCTTGTCTGTTATATCTAAGCATATATCCAGAAGACTCTGGAAACATGCCTTGATATGGAAGTGGGTAGCAGAAGGTTTTATCAAGGAGCAACCAGGCATAGGGCTGTATGAGATTGGAGAGAGATACTTGATGAGCTCGTTAATAGGAGTATGATCCAACCCGTAGAGGATGAGAAAAGTTTCCTCGTAACCGGTTCGTGTCCATGATTTAGTGCTTGATATGGTATGTCTATTATCACAGGAAGAAAATTTTGTTACAGTATTGGATACTCATGGTCAAAACATATATGGCCCAAGAAATGCCCGTAGGTTAGCCGTACAAAAGAGAGTTGTCTGAAAAGGGCGACTTCTGGCTAACATTCATACGATTAAGGTCACTCAGTGCCATTTCATGTGATATTCTTGTTATGCCATCACTTTCAAGCTTTGGAGCCTTACGTGTTCTAGCAATGGAAGGTTATAGTTTTATGAGAGGATGTAGTTATCATCTCAACCATCTTGAGAGCTTGGTCCAGTTAAGGTACTTAGGACTGCGGGACATGCCCGTTGACAAGCTCCCAGAAGACATAGGCAAACTGAATTTTTGCAGACACTAAAATTGGAATTCACTAGGATAAAAGAATTGCCGAAAAGTATTGTTCTGCTAAGCCAACTTAAGTGCTTTGTCCATAACAGTTATGAGATGCGAGGACCAGAAGGGTTACATTTGTTGGGGAACCTAACGTCGTTGGAAGAACTAAGCTTTACCACCAGGTGCACTAAAATATTGGAAGAGTTGGGAAAGCTTACTGAGCTGAGGAAGCTCGAGATGAGAATTTATTGTGATGTATATCTATATGAAACCACGGTAGAAACTCTGGTGGAGTCTCTTGGCAAATTGCAGAAGATCCAATTTCTAGACCTTTTCGCCAACTGTGTGAGCATTAGATCCAAAGACTGGAAAGTTTATGCGCCACATCGGAAACTCTTTGTATTGAGCCTAATGATGAAGAATGACATGTTGCCTGTGTGGATTAAGCCATCGCTTATTCCATACCTCACCCAGCTATCAGTGACACTGGATGTGGTGAAGGCGCGGGATATGGAGATCCTAGGGAGTTTTCAAGAGCTCGTTAGTCTAAAGTTGGGAAGCTCGCAGCACATCCTCCCAGACTTCATGGCCGGGGACGGTGCTGGACTATTCCCCAAGCTGAGGTATTTCAGCACGCCTGCGCCGCTGAAGTTTCTGCAGGGAGCGATGCCAGTCCTTGAACAGGTTGTGTTCACCTTCATCCATGTAGGGTGGTTGAAGTGTAGGGACGACAACTTTGTGTTTGAGTTTGGTAGCTTGGGGAACCTCCCTTCGCTTCGGAATGTGGAAGCTCATATCAACTGTTGGTGGGCCGCTGAAGAGGATGTGAGCAAAGCAAAGTATGCGCTGGAGATCGGAACTAACACGCATTCCAACCGTCCCAGCCTTCAAATCAATATCTTGCACTTCCCATGTTGAGAGACGACAATGATGAATTCCTTCCTGTTGCTGCCAGACACACACTGTGAGTATAAGTTTAAGTTTTCACTCACTTATTAGCCAGCAGCTCCTTTCTTGCTTAATCATTACTGTATTACCAATTTCATCAGGGGGTGCTGGTTGAGGGCTACCAATTAATTCCACTGCGCATGGATTCAGGTAGTACTCCTAGCTAGCTAACTCGGCTTAATTTAAGCTTTGTATGTATAATCGACATGTAGGCCTGGCCGGTATGCATGTTTCATCTATTTCATTTTTCTAAATATATTGCATTATTTGCAGGTAGCAGAAGCTAATTAAACAACTAATTCTCGTCGATAATCTGGTGATGTTTTGTGTCCTTAGAAACAACCAATTCATCTGGTGTAAGCTGTGTGCAGAATAACACACCTCTTGCTTAGCTGCCATCTCAGATTTCTTTTTTACTGGATCCCAATCGATGATTGATTGGGATAAGTTTTCAGAAAACTTTGCTGTAGTAATGGCCGATCTTGTTCCTGGCCTGCGTCTGATGAGTTGTGACCCAGTGAACGCTCTTAGTTTTTTGCTTATGCGTATGTATGTGGGTATGCCCATGTAATCAAATGTTTTTACCACTTTCAGTCAAGTGACATGTACTCCCCCTCCGACCCATATTAATTGAATTGGATTTGTCAAAATTTGGATGAACCTATATACGAAATAGTGTCTAGATTCATCCAAAATTTGACAAATCCAAGTCAATTAATATGGGTCGGAGGAAGTATCTTAACTCCACTTGTTTTTCCCTATAATTATCAATTACATCGATGGCCAGTATTATTTCACATTGGCACAGAAGATTACATGGCGACACTTTTATGATTCCCAAAGGTTAGATCTGAACACCCCACACGTTGGACAGAACTTGGTGTACTACTAATAACTACGTGATCGTTTCAGCCGTCTTGAAAGGCGGCCTCATCTAGCTAGCTAGTTGATTTTGTCAGAATAGAACGGATCCAACAATACAAAAACAGTAGATTAATTGAGACTCGTGAGCATAGTTACCAATAATCCGGACCAACCGGGTCGAGGGACGAGCATGAAATATTGAACTAATGCCTTAACTGTATGAACTAATGCCTTAATTATATGAAATTGCTCTTGGGTAGAGGATATAATCTACAAATGTACCAACTACAGGCTCACGGGATTGAAACATTCACCTGCTGAACAACCGAACTCGTACTAGGAAATACCACCTACGCAATTAGATGCAGATAACAATTTCAAGACAATCCAGAACAGGTTTTACTGAACTTCCACAGGTACGGTATTCCAGATTCATATACAATGGGCTAATTCCATTAACAGAACAAAGTGCAACAATGAAGTGGACATTTTCCAACTTTGTGTGTGGTTTCATCACCTTGTATAGCTGGGCTAGGAAGGGGACATTTTCCAACTTCGTGACTTGGTTCACACACCACGTGTACATGGGCTCCTTCGTGATTAAATGGTTTCGTTGGTGTCAATGTACGGCTTTGCCCGGTTTCGCCGGCTCAATAGTGTTTGGTCATGTGTTGGAATCTCTCTTCTAGATTTCCAAATTTGTTGCATTCAGCTCTTCCATTTCCTTTTTTAGTTTGTTTTCAGACGTCCATTCTTTATCTTCTCTATTCAGTAATCAGTACTGACCAGTACTTAAACACATGCTTTTAATCAATTGAGGAGACTTGCCAAAAATAATGCAATTTAGGTGGCATATGACAGGTGACTATTTAAAAGGAAATGCCATGTCAGTCGATATAACAATACGGATTGATCCGAGAGGCTAACACAATTTTTTTTGTAATGGGAATATATTAATACCAAGAAGATAACAAGTCATTTACATATATCTTTATCAATTTTTGGCATCAAGTAAAGCAACAAATGTTGCTTGTACACTATCTTGTTATCTACTTAGGTGGATTATTCACCTTCGCAAGTTTCTTATCCACGGATGTATTCTTGTGTCGACATGGACATGACTCATCTACTTTACACTCTATCTTATATAGATAGACTCGAGTCATGAAACTTTGGCCACACACTAAAAGTATTTGCATATGTCTGTTGTTCATAGACCAAAACGTAAACAAACCATTGTTGGAATTATGCCCTAGAGGCAATAATAAAGATGTTATTATTATAATTCTTGTTCATGATAAAGTTTATATTCCATGCTAGAATTGTATTAAGCGGAAACTTTAATACTTGTGTGGTTTGTGAACAACACCGTGTCCCTAGTACGCCTCTATGGACTAGCTCATTGATCAATGATGGTTAAGGTTTCCTAACCATAGACATGAGTTGTCAATTGATAATGAGATCATATCATTGGGAGAATGATATGGTGGATAGACCCAAACAAAGCAGAGCAATTAGATCGTGTCATCGTGTTCGTCTTTGCGAAGCTTTTCCTATGTCAAATATTGTATTCCTTAGACCATGAGATAATGCAACTCCACGGTATCGGAAGAAAGCTTTGAGGTCATCAAGCGTCATCCTATGAGAGGGTGATTATAAAGGTGTCTCTCGGTGATCGGAAAGTATCATTGGGTTGTATGTATCGAGATGGAATTTGTCCCTCCCAAGTCGGAGAGATATACTTGGGCCCACTCGTGTCGATATCAACACCGCTTGCAAGCATGTGGTTAAGGAGTTAATCACAAAGTGATATCGGATTACGGAACGAGTAAAGTACTTGCTGTGAACGAGATTGAACTAGGTATGACGATACCAACGATCGAATCTCGAGCAAGTAAAATATCGCGAGATTGATTGAATCCTGGCATCGTGGTTCATCCGATATGATCATCGATGAATGTGTGGGAGTCAATATGGGTGCCCAGACCCCGCTGTTGATTATTGATAGAAGATCATGTCTGCATATTCTCGAACCCGCAGGTCACACATAACGTATCTCGGCGCTAGGATAGATTGGATAATTGGTTTATGAATTTTTGTTGGAGTCTTGGATGGGATCCGGGATATCACGAGAGGTTCGGAATGGTCGGAGAATAAGATTCATATAAGGCGGTGCAATTTTGAAGTTCGGAATTGTTGGGTTAATCGGTATTGCAGGAAGCTTCTAGAACCTTCGGAAGGGGACCAACGTGGCCCCACCTTCCGGGAGGGGCATGGGCCTATGAGGGAGTGTCCAGGCCGCATTGGGCCAGGGGCACAAGGCCCCATAGGGCCCAGCCGATTCTAGAGAGATTTGACTCGTTTAAATCTGGGATAGAATTTCTAGATAAGGAGAGTTTAAATCGTTTAAACTAGAGATAGGATTTCTAGATAAGGGAGAGTTTAAATTGTTTAAACTAGAGACAGGCTTGGAGGAGGGCAGGGATGGCGCCCCTCAATATATAGAGGTGGTGCGCCCCCTCCCCACACACCTTCCTCCAAGCCCTAGCAGCCTTGCTACCTTCCTCTCCCTCCCATTTGTTTGTGGCGAAGCCTGCGTGAGAAATTCTCCACCATATACACCACGTCGTGTTGTAGATCCAATCTATCTCTCCACCATACTTGATGGTCCGAGGAAGGAGGGCGTCGAGGTCTTTGCGTGTGCATCTCACGGAGGCACCGCCACTTGTGGTGCTAGATCGGATCGGATCGCGAGGAGGAGAAGCGAGTGAGTACATCACCCACGTTAAACGAGCGTTCCATCTTGAATCTTCAAGGGTATGAAGATCTAATCCAATCTCTCTTGTTGTTTGCATCTCCTAGATTAGATCTTGGCTTTCCCTCTATTCGCATCCGTAGAAAATTTTGATTTACTATGCCTTGAAACCCTTGATGGTATCGAGCTAGATCTATGCGTAGATGTGTTTCACGAGTAGAGAAATAACATGGTTGTTGCGAGCGTTGATGTTTTCTGTTGCAAGCCTCTTGTTTGTGTTCTTCTTATGGCGCGGGATAGTGAGATTGAGCGGTCCAGGCCAACCTTACGACGTCGTTCGCGGCCCTCACTTGGCGTGTGGCTTGTACCACACATGCGGTGGTGGATGTCGGTTCTCTCACTATAGTTGTCATGGGATTAACACCGGAGTTTGGCAACCATAATATCACCGTTGTGGCTTTTCGTAGGTAAGAATCGTTCTTAGCATCTACTCCCATAAGCCACGTAAAACATGCAATAACAAAGTAGAGGCGTCTAACTTGTTTTTGCAGGGAGTGTTTTCTATGATATGGTATGGCCCAAGATGTGATGTGTATATTGTATGCGATGATCATGTTTTATAATGTTTCACGACTTGCATGTCGATGAGTACACAACCGGCGAGAATATATGGTTGTCTTTATAATTGTGTATGACACAAGTCAACTTCTTATACGCCATGTAATAGCTTTACTTTATCGCTAAGTAGTTAGCAATAGTTGTAGTTGCTATTCGTGGTGGAGGCAATCATGGTGGAGTGATGGAGATCATCTTAGGAACACACAAGATGGAGATCATTCTTGAAGATTGGCTATACCATGTCACATAAAGTTATATGCATGTGATGTTTATCCTTTTATGTATCTTATTATGCTTAGATCATGACGGTAACATTATAAGATGATTCCTCACTTAAAGATCAAGATAAAACGGTGTTCTCCCCAAGTATGCACCGCTGAAAGTTCGTCGTGTCCAAGCATCACGTGATGATCGGGTGCTATAGACTCTCGCTCACATACAACGGTGCAAGCCAGTTTTTGCACACGCTGAAATACTTGGGTCTAGCTTGACGAGCCTAGCATGCAGACATGGCCTCGGAACACAAGAACCGAAAGGTTAAGCATGAGTCATATGAATGATATGATCGACACTTTGTTGTCCACCAATTGAAACCACATCGCTTCTCGTGATGATCGGATTAGGTGTGGTGAATTTGGATCGTGTTCACTAAACAACTTGAGGGATGTTGAATTTAGTGGGAGTTCATCTAGTAATTTGATTAAGTTGAACTATTTATCATGAACATAGTCTAAATTGTACTTGCAAATCTTGTAGATCACATGGCCAAATCCAACTTCAACTTCAACGTTTTCTTTGAGAAGGAAAAGCTTAGAAACAATGGGTCTAACTTCACCAATTGGTTCCGCAATCTAAGAATCATTCTGGCGGACAAAAGGACTATGTCCTTGGTAAGCGTTAGGTGACCCCCTAACATGCTGCCGGTGATGAGAAAGTTGTCTATCGATCGGCATAAAGATGATTATGGTGTGATTAAGAGCACCATGTTGTTTGCTATGGGCAGGAGCTTCAAAATCGTTTTGAAACCTATCCGGGCCCTTTGAGATTCTCGAGGAGCTGAAAACCATGTTTGAGACTCAAGCCCGTTCGAGAGATATGAGATCTCGAGAAGTTCTTTAAGCGCAAGATGGAGGAAGGAGTTCCGTTAGTGAGCACGCCATAAAGATGTCGGGCTACACTCAACGCTTGAGCAACTGGAATGCACGATTCGGAGGAGCTCAAGATTGACACTCTAGCTACAAAAGTTTTGTAGTTGATCACAATCAGATTGGTTCCACCGATATGATCCTTTGAACTCTTTGCTAAGATGAAAGTAGCGGAGTTGAACATCAAAAGACTAATCATGTGTTGATGGTCGCAATCCCCACATTTAAGAAAGGTAAGGGCAAGGAAGCCCTTCAAGAAAGGCGGCAAGCGCGTTGCCCTCACGAGAGGAAGCTCAGTCTGGTCCTAAGCGGACATTGAGTGCTTCTATTGCGAGGACAAGGGTCCTTGGGCGAATCGTCCAAGTACTTAGCGGACAAGAAGGTGGCACCATCAAAGGTATATTTGATATACATGTTATTGATGTTTTCCTTACTAGCCCTCGTTGTAGTGCTGGTATTTGATACGGTTGATTGCTAATATTTGTAACTCGAAGCAGGAGCTACGGAATGAGCGGCTTGTGAGGGATGAGGTGACGATGCGGCGTTGGCAGCGGATCAAGAGTTGATGTGATGGCCGTCGACGCTCTCCTTAGTTTTACCTTGGGATTAGTTTTAAACCTTAATAAATGTTATTATGTACTGCGTTGAGCATGAACATTATTTCCGGATCATGTTTATTGCAAGGCGGTTATTCATTTAAATCGGAGAATAATGGTTGTTCTATTTATATGAGTAACATCTTTTATGGTCATGCACCTCTTGTGAATGGTTTATTTCTTCTAAATCTCGAAGGATGAAACACATCCATAACATTGAGGCTAAGAGATGCAAAGTAGATAGTGATAATACTACTTATTTGTGTTGTCGTCTAGGTCATATTGGTGTAAAGCGCATGAAGAAACTCCATTCGATGGACTTTTGGAGTCTCTTGATTTTGAATCATTTGACACATGCGAACCATGCCTCATGGGCAAGATGATCAAAACCCGTTCTCGGTATGATGGAGCGAGCAACGGACTTGTTGGAAATCATACATACCGATGTATGCGGACCGATGAGTGTTTGACGCGGTGGATATCGCTATTTTCTCACTTTTACCGATGACTTAAGTAGATATGGGTATATCTATTTAATGAAACATAAATCTGAAACATTTGAAAAGTTCAAGGAATTTCAGAATGAAGTGGAGAACCATCGTAATGTAAAGATTAAGTTTCTACGATCCGATCGTGGAGGTGAATATTTGAGTTATGATTTTCTCACGCATCTTAAAGCAAGTGGAATCGTTTCACAACTCCATACACGGAACACCACAGTAAGCAATGGTGTCACGAGCCCGGAATCGAACCCTATTAGATATGGTCCGATCAATGATGTCTCTTCTTGATTTCGTTATTATTTTGGGGTTATGCATTAGAAACGCTGCATTCACTTTAAATAGGGCTCCATCTAAATCCGTTGAGACGACCTTGTATGAACTGTGGTTTGGTGCTAAACCTAAGTTGTCGTTTCTTAAAGTTTGGGGATGCGAAGCTTCGTCAAGAAGTTGATGCGGACAAGCTCGAACCCAAAGCGGAGAAATGCGTCTTCATAGGATACCCTAAGGAAACTATTGGGTATACCTTCTATCAGAACCGAAGGCAAAGTGTTTGTCGCAAGAAGCGGTTCCTTTCTTGAGAAGGAGTTTCTCTCGAAAGAAGTGAGTGAGAGGAAAGTAGAGCTAGACGAGGTTATTGAACCTTCTCTTGAATTGGAGAGTAGCACGGCACCGAAATTGTTCCATTGCGCCGCACCAACAATAGAGGAAGCTAATGACAAGGATCATGAAGCTTGGACGATGCTCTTGAACGTCGCGGTCGACAAGGTCGCGTGCCCCTCACGAGTGGTGCGGCAACCTCTTGACTATCTTGTTAGTAGAAGGCGGTGAGCCTACGAACTATGAGGAAGCGATGATGATCCGGACTCGAGAAATGGCTAGAAGCCATGAAATCCATTGGGATCCATGAGCGAAAACCAAGTATGGACTTTGGTGGACCCTCCTAGCGACCGAAGGCCGTTGAGTGCAAATGGATATTCAAGAAGAAAGCGGACGCGGATGGTAATGTTATCTATAAAGCGACTTGTCGTAAAAGGTTTTCGACAAGTTCAAGGTGTTGACTACGATGAGACTTTCTCTCCCGTAGCGATGTTTAAGTCCATTCGTATTTTATTAGCAATTGCTGCGTTTCATGATTATGAAATATGGCAGATGGATGTCAAGACTGCTTTCCTCAATGGGAACATTGATGAAGAGTTGTATATGATGCAACCCGAAGGTTTTGTCGATCCTAAGGATGCTAGTAAAGTATGCAAACTTCAGCGTTCCATTTATGGACTGAAGCAAGCATCTCGGAGTTGGAACCTTCGTTTTGATCAAGTGATCAAGAGCTTTGGATTTGTTCCAAATTGCTACGAAGCTTGTATCTACAATAAAGTGAGTGTGGCATCCCGCAAAACCACTACAAGAAAATCGCGTTGTTTTTGTGCATTGCATCATCATGACCGCATGCTCATGTCATCATGCCACATTGCATTTGAGCATCGTCATCATCTTGCATTTGCTTGTGTAAAACTATTTGCAGATAAACCTAGTTTTGCTTTCTAAAACGCCCCATCTTCATTCAAACACGCAAACCCGGGTCCCCGGATTATTTTGTTTTGTCCGCTGTCGGATTGCAAAAGCGTTGGTTGAAATAAATAATTTAATTAATTATTTTAGTGGGGCGATCGAGCGGGCGGATGCCGACGACCACCCAGAAAATACAAACGGTCCACCCATAAACCCTTTTACACCCAGTCCTAGTCTAACCACCCCCCAGCCACATCACCTCGACCACTCAGATCGTGCCACCTCACAACCTCCCTCTCCCTTACCCACTCACACGCCGCCACGTCACTCAACCTCCTCTCTCTCCTCTCCCCAACCAACACACACCCAGCCACACCAGCACCCACGCCACACACACACGCACACAATCCCACCCCACCGACACGCTCCAGCCCCTGGCCCTGGGCCCCACACCCGCGGCCCACCCCGCCTGTCCCCAACCTCCCTCTCCTCCACTCGTTCTTCTTCCCCGCACGCGACCCCCAACCTCCTTCCCTCCTCACCACCGCTCCAGCGACCTGGCCGCCTCTCCGGCCCTGGCGCGCCTCATGACCTCGCCTCCTCCCCTGCTGCCCGCCTCGCCACCAACCCCGACCCGTCCTCTTCGCCAAGACCGCCAGCTCCGCCGGCCCCTCTCTCCGCCTCCCTCGGTCTCCGCCTCGCCCTCGCCTCTCGCCCTAAAGCGGGAGCCCGACGCCTTCCCGAGCTCCGAGTCGCTGCGTCTCCCTCGCCGGAAGTTTCCCGGCCTCGCGCTCGTGTCGTCCACCTGTGTGTGACATGTGGTGAAGGGTGGGGTATCGATGGGAGTATCAGCGTCTTCGATGGCCGACTACCGAATTCAAACAAGATCACGATGCTCATGCTCGAAGATGGACACTAGTACCCTTGGAGACACCAAGACCTTCGTGCGTGGACGCTCACCGACAAGACCGGCGTGATGCCGATGATTAGAAGGAGGTACATGGAGCCACCCGAGGAAGCAGCAGCGTAGACTTCATGGTATCCGGAGATCGACAATAGACCGAGTATCAAGATCTTCTCCGAGCAACGAGGTCTTCTTCCGAACGCCAAGACTAGCCGCGAAGACCACCGACAAGATCTCCGTCACGGACTCCAAGGACGCCTCCACGGACATCGGCGCCAAGATCTCCCGGATTCAAGCGGTTCCCGGACCCCAAAGACGCCGAGACCCGAGCGAGACCCACGAACGGAGACCCGAACACGAGATCGCCACAGATCGACAAGGATTCCACATGGGGCGATAAGTACTCCGACCGACGAGTGAAGCAACGAAGACGGTAGATCGACAAGTACTTCCCCGGTCGAAGACCCGGTCGATCCACTCAAGTTCGCCATCGTCGACAAGAACGGCACCGACCGGAAGCATCCGTCGCCGACACCGACCAAGTCACGCTTCCGGGCGACAAGATCGACCCGATCATCGAGAAACGATCCGAGTCGAACCCGTTGTCGAACCACGAGACCGACCTCAACGGAACCCCAAGACCGTCGAGACCCCTCAATGTGTGACCCTTTTTCTCGAGCCCTAATAACAACTTGTTGCATATTAAATTGTCATACTTGCATGCATATCTGCGTGGTTTGGGGGCCTTATGCCGATTCACCTCATAATTAAATATGGGGCCCATATGCGGGCAAATCTAGCCTTATATTGGCCTCATTTAAATTTGTGTAGCGAACCGGTGCTATCTCTAGCCATGTTAATACAACATTTAAATTGTGGGGTGGCTAAACAACTTGAACCATCTAATTAATTGTCGGGACCCCGGTTCCGCTTAATATGACCTGATTGCATCGCACTTTGCCATGCCATACATCATACACGCATCATGCCGATCTTTTGCCGTAGTATTAAATATTGCATCCGGTGTTTCTTCCAGTGTTTGCTTCTTCGCGGATAAGGCCGTTGAGTTGATGCGAGTGTCGACCCGATCTTGGTTGAACCTTGACAATGTTTTCAGCAGCATCTCCCTTTCTACCTATCTTACTTTTATAGTATTTATTCCCTCCTGTTGATCTATTGCTATACGTGTCGCGTTGCTCTAGTTTTCGCATTCGTGATATCCCTTACCAGTATATTGCCTTGGACACATCCTATTACCTGTTGTTTGGTAGTTAGTTGGACTTGCGCGCTGTAGTCGCTTGCTCAAGTGCTGTTGCATGTTGACAAGTGCCACAGTTGTTGGTGTATTGCCGCATGTTGATGTTGGAGAAGATCATGGTTTTACTTATCGTTCACTTTAATTCCTGTATAACAACTAAAATTGAATTAAGCAGAGGCATCGGTGGGTGATAGGTAATATTTGGTTTCGATCGCCCACTTGTGTCCCGTGGGACCGAGTTCTTGACACTGTTCGAGATCGAGGCGCTAACCACAGTGGGGAGATATGGGCCCCCATTGATTATTACCTGATTTCAAAGTATTGTCTGGGGCCACAAACTAGTTTGAGGTTTTATTTACGATCTGTACTTATGCCATGCTTTATCGCTTTATTTAAATTGTAAACACATAGCACACTTTTGTCATTTAGGATGGGACACGATTTGCGGTGTCAGCAGGTCCCGTTGGGGATTTCTTTGTATTCACAGCTCTACCCAAACCCTAAGTCCGTCTCGGAAGACCGACCGTTGCGTGGTGTACTTAGTGGGTGGCCCCCGTGCTTTGGTGCAGGAACGTCGTGACTTAGGCCCCGACATACCGATGGGTGTATGTTAGCGATCCGCAAAAAGGGTCAAGTGCTGTGGATACTGGTGCACCCTCAGGTTAAATCTTTTCGAGAAGCCGTGTCCGCGGTTATGAACGACTTGGAGCACAGTGCTTGATCATAGACAACTATAACTAAAGTTTGCTGTTATAAATTGACTTGTATCCGATATGACTAGTAATCAGCTTCACTACAACGGAATGGCTAATGTAACACCCTCAGAATCGGACCTATGCAAGTTTTAGCGAAACCCGCCAAACCCGCATAGAAACGATTCAAAGGTGCCCACCAGGCACTTTCGTGCGGGTGGAAAACGAAGTAATAACATTACACAACAGTCCTCGATGGGACCCACAGAACAGATATATATATAACAGCGACTCCATGAGTCAAGAATACGGATATAATATACAAAGATCCAAATCACCTTGAAAACGATAGAGCGTCCAGCTACGGACAAGATGCAAATGGGGCTAAGAGCCCGGAAGAATAACCAATGGCGTCCATAACCCTGCCCAAAGGAAGGGTAACCACGCTAAAGGCGTCGATCTCAAAACCTGCTTAAACAAAGGGGTGCCGACAAAGGGCAAAGGAAAAAGAGGGCGTCGATCGAGGCGATTACAGCGAGGCTAGAATTCGGCGGTCCTCGCCTACATAGGTATGGTGGGTGGCGGCGATGCACTAAACAACCTATAGAGACTCGATACAACCGCGGCAATCCGAGAGGGGTAAGAAGGACCTATCCGGAACCAACTCGATACTATCATCAAACAAACCCATCTGGCGTTTCCCCTCGGGACCAAGCGAGAAGTCAACCGAGGAACTCACACGGTTGGCGCTTTATTTGTTCGATTATCGTTGCAATTACTAGCCAGGTATAGATAATTGTCCTGATAAAAGAAGCAGTTGGCCCTTTTAGTTATTCATTCCGTTGTAGTTGCAGCAATTACTAATCAGATACCGATAGCATGATGTAAACCCAAAACCCAGCAGTTGTTGGTACTTTTAATCAGCCAATTCCGTTGTAGTTGCCATACTTACTAGTCAGGTACAATGGTCGCGAGCGACACTTCAAACAAGCAATTGTAGGCAGTATTATTTAGCCATTCCATTATAGTGAAGCTGATTACTAGTCATTATAAAGTCAAATTTAGAGAAAAACATTAGTTATGCTTGTGTGTGGTCGAGGTACTGTGATCCAAGTCGTCCATATCCGCGGACACGGCTTTCAGAAAGTTTTACCCGGCCAGGGTGCATCAATAGCAACACACGCTCGATCAACCTCGGAAAAACCAAATCAAAACCCAACGAGGCTTTCACGACTGAACAATCACAGATTGAGAAAGATTTAGGGGCCACCCTTGAGTCTACCATAGCAGTAAGCAAGCTCGAGACGGACTCAAGGTTTGGGTAGGCGGTTGTGAGCATCGGGAACCCAAAACTGGGCTTGTCGACACCGCGGAATCGTGGTCTGATCCTAAACAGTATAGTGTGCAGTACCTCGCACAATTTAAATACATAAGTAGCATGGCATAAGTACAGGATCGTAAAGAAAACCTCAAACTAGTTTGTGGCCCCAAGAAATAAGAATGAATCAAGCTCACGGCTCGGGGGTCCCATATACCTCCGGATGTGGATAGCGCGATAAATCAAGGAACATGTATCAAGTACTCGGGGTCCTACGGGACACAAGTGGGCGTTCGGAAACCAAATGTTATCTATCACCCACCGATGCCTCTGCTTACTTCAATTTTAGTTATTAAACAGGAATTAAAGTGAACGACAAGTAAAACTAGGATCATCTCCAACCACAACATGCGGCAAAACATCAACAACTGTGGCACTGAACGACACGCAACAACACTTGAGCAAGCGACTACGACGCGCAAGTCCAACTATCTACCAAACAACAGGTAATAGGATGTGTCCAAGGCAATATAGGGCTGCACGGTATATCCGCAGTGCGGATACTAAAGCATCGCCACGAGATAGCAATAGATCAACATGAGGGAATAAATACTATAAAAGTAAGATAGGTAGAAAGGAGATGCTGCTTTGAAAACATTGTCGAAGGTTCAACCAAGATCGGTAAACTCACATCAACTCAACGGCCTTATCGCGAAGAACCAAAACACTAGAAGAAACACCGGATGCACTATTTAATACAACGGCGGAAGATCGGCATGATGCATGTATGATGTATGCCATGGCAAAGTGCGATGCAATTAGGTCATATTAAGTGGAACCGCCCGACAATTAATTAAATGGTTCCATTGTTTAGCTACCCATAATTTAAATGTTGTTTAAGCATGGCAAAAGATAGCACGTTCGCTACACAAATTTAAATGAGGCCAATATGAGACTAGATTTGCGCACATGGGCCCCATATTTAATTATTAGGTGAATCGGCATAAGGCCCCTAACCACGTATATGCATGCGAGATGACAATTAAATATGCAACAATTTGTTGTTATGTTATAAAATAGGGTTTCGGAAGGGGTTCACACTTTAGGGTTCTCGGATCTTGGTTAGGGTTCGGGGGTTGGGTCGATCAGGTCCGTGGTTCGGGTTCGGTCTCGACGGGAACATTCTCGGATATCGGGGTAGTTCTTGTTGCGTCCGGGAAGCAGGACTTGGGTCGGTGTCAGGGTGCGTCGGATTCTTCCGGGTCGATGTCGTTCTTGTCGCCGCGAAGGTCTTGTCGGGTCCCACGGGGTCGGTCTTGCCGTTGCGAGGGTCTTGTCGGGTCCGCGCCATCGAGTCGGTCTTGTCGTTCTGAAGTAGAACTTGGCATTCTTGTGGTGGTCTTGGCGTCCTTCCGGTTCGGGTGTTGGCGTCCGAGGGAAGTACTTGGCGTTGTCGAGCGGGAGTTCATGTCGCAACCGTGTCGACGACCTTGGCGTCCGAGAGATGATCTTGTTGCATCCGCGGACTTCGGGTACGGTTTCTCCGTCTCCCATGTAGGAGATCTTATCGTTGCGTCGAAGAACTCGCGTTCGGGTTTGGTGAACTACTTGGTGTTTCCCCTTAGAAGATCCACGGGTACGGGTGGCAGAACTTGGCGTTCCGTGATGAAGATCTTGTTCGGTCCCGGTTGTTGGCATTGTGGTGATTGTTCTGTTCCTTGGCAGTGGCTTGGATTGGCACCGAACCGACAAGACAGAACCATACCGGCACCGCAACTTCCTACACACACAAGAGGCTATAGGGAAAAGCGGTCGGCTCGCGGCGTGGTGGAAGCGGCAGGGTGTCCGGCCATGGGCCGAGGCCAGCGGGACCAGAGGAGGCCGACGAGCGGGACCCGCGATGGCGGCGAGAGCGAGCACGGCGAGGGGAGGCTCGGTCGCGTCCGCAGAGACGGCGAGATCGGGGACGCGGCCGCCTTGAGCAGCGGCGGTGGGCAGCTGGGTCGGAGGAGCGGAGGATGGAGCGGGCGCAGCTCGGCGGGAGGAGCGCGCGGCGGGCGTGCTCGGCCGAGAGAGGCAGCGGCCGGGCCCAGCGGCGCAGACTGGCTGGGCTTGGCGGGTCGGGCAGTGAGGAGCGAGGGTCGGGGGAGGCGGAGGCGGCCAGCAGTGGGCGGTCTGCCGCCAAGTGCGGTGGAGCGAGCTTGGCAGAGAGAGGGATGCGTGGAAGAGCAGAGCGGCGAGGAGCTCGGGCGACGCCATGGCGGCAGAGAGAGAGAGGTGAGGTGCGTGAGGAGGCGGTGTCTGAGAAGGCGCGGTGGCGGGAGAGGAGGCGAGCGGTGGGAGCATGGCGGAGAGGGACCGCATGGCGAGGGGTGGCGTCGCGGTCGGGGCGAGGTGGGGCAGACGCCGGAGGTGGAGAGGCAGGACGCGGGCTGCGTCGGGGAAGAGGATGGGGAGGAAGAGAGGACGGGCGAGGTGCGTGGTGGGACCGGGGCGGGTCCAGGGGGTTGCGTGGGATCCGGGGGTGGGAACTGCGTGCGTGTAGTGCGTGTGTGCTCTGCGTGTGGGGCAGTGTGTGTGCTGTGAGTGGGGGTGGGTTTAGGAGAGAGAGAGGGAAGAGGAGAGAGGGAGGTGAGGTGGCAGCACGTGGTAGGCTAGGGGGGAGGGGAGAGGGTGAGGTGGCAGGTTGCCATTGGGTGGGGTGATGTGGCCAAAGGGGTGTGGGTAGATTAGTTGGTAGGTTTAGGAATAAGGGGGTGGACCGATTATATTTTCTGGGGTGGTCGTTCGGGTCATTCGGCCCGTTCGACTGCCTCACTAAAATAATAAATATTTTTATTTGTTTTACAAACACCACCGTTTGCAAACCGATATCAGACACACAAAAATAATCCGGGGATCCGGGGTTTGATATTTGATTAATGATGGGGCGTTTTAGAAAACCAAACGGGCTTTGCGAAAAATAGTTTTAGACAAACAACACATGATGATGACGATGCAATGCACAAATTCAACGCGATTTTCTAGTAGTGGTTTTTTGCGGGATGCCACAATTCGACACCACTAACAAGGGATCTCGCCCTCGAGATCCGCCTCATGGTACCGGGAGGAAGATTGGCGGTCTGCGTCTTCTCGCTTTGTGTAGATCCTCGCGACACCACTAACAAGAGGTCGTTGTCCGTGACCGTCGCGAGAACACTCCGGGAACAACAGGTCGAAGGTAGAGGTATCAACAAATAAAGCCACCCCTAACTTCCGTGGACGGAGTAAGACCGGATCCTTGATTCGATGTACAAGAGCGAATGATAAGAGTAGTGGTATGGTAGCTACTCCATCCCTTTCGAACCATTACTCGCACAATAGGCGGATTATGCAACCAACTCTGGGAATTAGATCAAGATCTCGACAAGCGAGGTTGGAAACAAAGGGGTGATGCACTACGCATCGGATCCGGCGAGATGATGTCGCCGCGTCGGAAACACCGGAAGCACAAACAAGGAACAAAGAAGGGCAACCCGTGAAGCGGATTCATCAGCTTGAACACGGACGGTAGAACACCGTTATCAAAGAAGGAAGCGAAACCACAAGGTACGATTTTAACCCAACCATGAGAAATCCTGGACTCAAGAAAAGATAAGAGAAGATTCAAAACACGCCGAGGTAAGAGGAGAATAGCGGAGGGGTAAGGAGTAAAATCAGACCTAATCGTAACTATCCAACCGATTGTGCAAAATAGTTTTGACACTCTACTTGACCGTTAGCTAGGTTATCCTACATTTGGACTTGTGGGTATCGCAACCGCTGAGCTCGATACCACTCAGTAACACCCTCGAGAATCGGACCTATGCAAGTTTTAGCGAAACCCGCCAAACCCGCATAGAAAGCGATTCAAAAGGTGCTCACCAGCACTTTCGTGCGGGTGGAAAACGAAGTAATAACATTACACAACAGTCCTCGATGGGACCCACAGAACAGATCTATATACAACACGACTCCATGAGTCAAGAATACGGGTATAATATACAAAGATCCAAATCACCTTGAAAACGATAGAGCGTCCAGCTACGGACAAGATGCAAATGGGGCTAAGAGCCCGGAAGAATAACCAATGGCGTCCATAACCCTGCCCAGGCCAAGCCGGAAGGGTAACCCTGCTAACGGCGTCGATCTCAAAACCTGCTTAAACAAAGGGGTTCCGACAAAGGGCAAAGGAAAAGAGGCGTCGATCGAGGCCGATTACAGCGAGGCTAGAATTCGGCGGTCCTCGCCTACATAGGTATGGTGGACTGAGCGGCAGCGGCGGCATGCACTAAACAACCTATAGAGACTCGATACAACTAGCGGCAATCAGAGAGGGGTAAGAAGGACCTATCCGGAACCAACCTGATACTATCATCAAACAAACCCATCCTGGCGTTTCCCCCTCGGGACCAAGCGAGGAAGTCAACCGAGGAACTCACGGTTGGCGCTTTATTTGTTCGTTGCGTAGCAATTACTAGTCAGGTATAGATAATTGTCCTGATAAAAGAAGCAGTGGGCCCTTTTAGTTATTCATTCCGTTGTAGTTGCAGCAATTACTAATCAGATACCGATAGCATGATGTAAACCCAAAACCCAGCAGTTGTTGGTACTTTTAATCAGCCAATTCCGTTGTAGTTGCCATGCTTACTAGTCAGGTACAATGGTCGCGAGCGACACTTCAAACAAGCAATTGTAGGCAGTATTATTTAGCCATTCCATTATAGTGAAGCTAATTACTAGTCATTATAAAGTCAAATTTAGAGCAATAAACTTTAGTTATGCTTGTCTATGGTCGAGATACTGTGCTCCAAGTCGTCCATATCCGCGGACACGGCTTCGAAAGTTTTACCGGCGGGTGCACCAATAGCAACACACGCTCGATCAACCTCGGAAAAACCAAATCAAAACCCAACGAGGCTTTCACGTTGAACAATCACAGATTGAGAAAGATTTGAGGCCACCCTTGGAGTCTACCATAGCAAGTAAGCAAGCTCGAGCGGACTCAAGGTTTGGGTAGACGGTCAGTGAACGGGAACCCAAAGCGGGCTTGTCGACACAGCGGAATCGTGTCTGATCCTAATGACAAAGGTGCTATCGTCGCACAATTTAAATACATAAGTAGCATGGCATAAGTACAGGATAGTAAATAAAACCTCAAACTAGTTTGTGGCCCCAAGAAATAAGATGAATCAAGCTCCAGCTCGGGGGTCCCATATACCTCCCGGATGTGGATAGCGCGATAAATCAAGGAATGTATCAAGTACTCGGGGTCCTACGGGACACAAGTGGGCGTTCGAAACCAAATGTTATCTATCACCCACCGATGCCTCTCGCTTACTTCAATTTTAGTTATTAAACAGAATTAAAGTGAACGACAAGTAAAACTAGGATCATCTCCAACCACAACATGCGGCAAAACATCAACAAGCGTGGTGAGCGACACGCAATGACACTTGAGCAAGCGACTACGACGCATAAGTCCAACTATCTACCAAACAACGGTAATAGGATGTGTCCAAGGCAATATAGGGCTGCACGGTATATCAGTACGAATACTAAAGCATCGCAACACGAGATAGCAATAGATCAACAGGAGGAATAAATACTATAAAAGTAAGATAGGTAGAAAGGGGAGATGCTCTTTGAAAACATTGTCGAAGGTTCAACCGAAGATCGGTGACTCACATCAACTCAACGGCCTTATCCGCGAAGAACCAAAACACTAGAAGAAACACCGGATGCACTATTTAATACAACGGCAGAAGATCGGCATGATGCATGTATGATGTATGACATGGCAAAGGTGCGATGCAATTAGGTCATATTAAGTGGAACCGGGGCCCCGACAATTAATTAAATGGTTCCAGTTGTTTAGCTACCCCGCAATTTAAATGTTGTTTAAGCATGGCAAAAGATAGCACCGGTTCGCTACACAAATTTAAATGAGGCCAATATGAGACTAGATTTGCCCGCACATGGGCCCCATATTTAATTATTAGGTGAATCGGCATAAGGCCCCCTAACCACAGATATGCATGCGAGATGACAATTAAATATGCAACAATTTGTTGTTATGTTATAAAATAGGGTTTCGGGAAGGGGTTCACACTTTAGGGTTCTCGACGATCTTGGTTAGGGTTCGACGGGGTTCGGGGTCGGTCTCAGGGTCCAGGGTTCGACGGGTTCGGTCTCGACGGGAACATTCTCGGATATCGGGGTAGTTCTTGTTGCGTCCGGGAAGCAGGACTTGGGTCGGTGTCAGGGTGCGTCGGATTCTTCCGGGTCGATGCCGTTCTTGTCATCGCGAAGGTCTTGTCGGGTCCCACGGGGTCGGTCTTGCCGTTGCGAGGGTCTTGTCGGGTCCGCGCCATCGAGTCGGTCTTGTCGTTCTGAAGTAGAACTTGGCATTCTTGTGGTGGTCTTGGCGTCCTTCCGGTTCGGGTGTTGGCGTCCGAGAGAAGTACTTGGCGTTGTCGAGCGGGAGTTCATGTCGCAACCGTGTCGACGACCTTGGCGTCCGAGAGATGATCTTGTTGCATCCGCGGCCTTCGGGTACGGTTTCTCCGGCTCCCATGTAGGAGATCTTATCGTTGCGTCGAAGAACTCGGGTTCGGGTTCGGTGAACTACTTGGTGTTTCCTCTTAGAAGATCCACGCACGGTGGCGTAACTTGCGTTCCGTGATGAAGATCTTGTTCGGTCCCGTTGTTGGCATTGTGGTGCTTTGTTCGCCCTTGGCGGGCTTGGATTGGCACCGAATCGACAAGACAGACACGCACGGCACTGCAACTTCCTACACACACGCAAGAGGCTACAGGAGAAAACGCGGTCGGCCATGGGCGGCAAGGTGGTGGAAGCGACGGGTGGGGCCATGGGGCCGAGGCCAGCGGGACGAGGAGGCGACGAAGGACGGCGGCGGCGGCGACAGCGAGGCAGGCGGTGGGAGGTGGTCGGGTCGCGGAGGCAGAGGGACGGGCGATCGGGGCGACGCGGCCGCGGGCTGGCGGGTGGGCCACGCGGCCTGAGGCCGGAGGATGGAGGCGCGCGCGCTGTGGGAGGAGGCTGGCGGCGGGCGTGCGGCCGGGAGGAGACGGCGGCCTTGGCTGGGCGCAGACGCCGGGCTTCGGCTTGGCGGGCCGGGCGGTGAGGAGCGAGGGCCGGGGGCGGAGGCAGGCGCGAGGCGGTGGTTCCGCGGCGGCGGGAAAGTGGGCGAGCTTGGCGGAGAGGGATGCGTGGAAGAGCAGAGCGAGGGAGCTCCGGGCGACGCGGGCGATGGGCAAGAGAGAGAGAGGTGGGTGCAGGGAGGCGGTGTGGCCGAGAGCGGCGAGCGGGAGAGGGAGGAAGCGCCTTGGGAGCATGGAGAGAGGGGACCGGCGAGGGGGCTGCGGGCGGCTTGGGCGACGTGGTGACGCCGGAGGAGAGGCAGGACGCTGCGTCGGGGAAGAGGATGGGGAGGAAGAGACGGCGAGGTGGGTGGTTGGACTGGGGGTCCAGGGGATCCGGGGTGGGAACTGCGTGGCGTGGTGTGCTCTGCGTGTGGGCAGTGTGTCCCTGTGAGGGGTGGGTTAGGAGAGAGAGGGAAGAGGAGAGACGGAGGTGAGGTGGCAGCACGTGGTAGGCTAGGGGGGAGGGGAGAGGGTGAGGTGGCAGGTTGCCATTGGGTGGGGTGATGTGGCCAAAGGGGTGTGGGTAGATTAGTTGGTAGGTTTAGGAATAAGGGGGTGGACCGATTATATTTTCGGGGTGGTCGCTCGGGTCATTCGCCCGCTCGATCGCCTCTACTAAAATAATAAATATTTTTATTTGTTTTACAAACACCACCATTTGCAAACTGATATCAGACACACAAAAATAATCCGGGGATCCGGGGTTTGATATTTGATTAAAGATGGGGCGTTTTAGAAAACCAAACGGGCTTTGCGAAAAATAGTTTTAGACAAACAACACATGATGATGACGATGCAATGCACAAATTCAACGCGATTTTCTAGTAGTGGTTTTTGCGGGATGCCACAGCTAAGTAAAAGTACCAACCACTGCTGGGTTTTGGGTTATCTCATGCTAAATGTATCTGACTAGTAAGTGTTGCCACTATAACGGAATGGTTAACTAAAAGTGCCCACTGCTTAGTTTATCAGGATGATTATCTAAACCTGACTAGTAATTGCTGCAACGATAACTGAATAAGTAAACGCCAACCGTGTGAGTTCTCGGTTGACTTCTCGTTTGGTCTCGAGGGGAAACGCCAGATGGGTTTGTTTGATGATAGTATCGTGGATCCGAAGGTCTTCCTCACCCTCTCGATAGCCGCCAGTAGTATCGAGTCTCTATAGGTTGTTTAGTGCATGCCGCTGCCGCTTGATCCCACCATACCTATGTAGGCGAGGACCGCGAATTCTAGCCTCGCCGTGTCGCCTCGATCGACGCTCCTTCTTTTCCTTTGCCCTTTGTCGGCACCTTTGTTTAAGGTGTTTTGAGATCGATTTACATAGTTGGGATACCTTCCTTGGCTCGGGCAGGTTATGGACGCCATTGGTTATTCTTCGGCTCTTAGCCCCATTTGCATCTTGTCCGTAGCTGGACGCCTCGCTTTCAAGGTGATTTGGATCTTATTGTATATCCGTATTCTTAACTCTTGAGTCGTTGTATATATATATCTGCTCGGGTCCCATCGAGGACACTGTAATGTTATTATTTCGCTTTCCACCCGACGCAAGTATCGGTGGGCACCTTTGAATCGTTTCTATGCGGGTTTGGCGGGTTTCGCTAAACTTGCATAGAGCCGATTCGGAGGGTGTTATAGAGTGGTATCGAGCTCGCGATTGCGATACCCACAAGTCCAAATTTCAGAGATAACCTAGCTAACGGCAAGTGGAGTGTCAAAACTATTTTTCAAAATCGGTTGGATAGTTACGATTAGGTCTGATTTTACTCCTTACCTGCTATTCTCCTCTTACCTCACGTGTTTTGAATCCGCCTTTCTTCTTCGAGTCCGTGAATTCTCGTGGTTGGGTTCATTGTACCTTCGTTTTCGCCTCCTCCGATAACGGTGTTGCTACATCTGGTCTTCATGCTATCCGAGGAATCCTTCGCCGTGGTACCATTCTTTGTTCCTTGTTTGTGCCTTCGGTGTTCTCCCGACGCGACGACATCATCTACGCCAGATCCGATGCGAGTCGCATCACCCTTTGATCCGAACCGCTTCGAGATCTTGATCGAATCTTGAGGTTGGTTGCATAATCTATCTCTGGTACAGAGTAATGCTTTGAGTGCGGGATGGAGTCGCGACCATACCACTACTCTTATCATTTGCTTTGTATATTGAATGGTGGATCGATGCAATTCTACTCCTTCCATGGAAGCTAGAGGTGGCCTACCTTTAACTTCGCTCGTTGTTTATCCGGAGTGTTTTCTTGACGAACGGATCAACGACGCCTTGTTGGTGGTGTCGCCGTTTTCAAGACGAGAAATCATCATTGTTAGTGGTGTCGAAGATCTACACGGCGAAGACGCAGATCGCAACCTTTCCTTCCGGTACCATGAGGCGGATCTCGAGGGCAGATCCATTGTTAGTGGTGTCGAATTGTGGCATCCCGCAAAACCACTACTAGAAAATCGCGTTTTGTGCATTGCATCATCATGACCGCATGCTCATGTCATCATGCCACATTGCATTTGAGCATCGCCATCATCTTGCATTTGCTTGTGTAAAACTATTTGCAGATAAACCTAGTTTTGCTTTCTAAACGCCCATCTTCATTCAAACACGCAAACCGGGTCCCGGATTATTTTGTTTTGTCCACGTCGGATTGCAAAAGCTGGTTGATATAAATAATTTAATTAATTATTTTAGTGGGCAATGGCCGATGCCCAACGACCACCCCTGAAAATACAAACGGTCCACCCATAAACCCTTTACACCCAGTCCTAGTCTAACCACCCCCACCACATCACCTCGACCACTCGATCGTGCCACCTCACAACCTCCTCCTACCCACTCACACGCCCGCCACGCCACTCAACCTCCTCTCTCTCCCCAACCAACACACACCCAGCCACACAGACCCACGCCACACACACGCACAATCCCACCCCACCGACACGCCTCCAGCCCCCTGGGCCCCACACCCGCCCACCCTGTCCCCAACCTCCTCTCCACTGCTCTTCTTCCCGCACGCGACCCCAACCTCCTCCCTCCTCACCACCGCTCTGAGCTGCCGCAGCTCCTCCTCCGGCCTCGCGCTGGCCTCGCCTCCTCCGGCCCGCCCGCCACCAACCCCGACCCGGCCTCTTCGCCAAAGACCGCCTTGCCCGCTGCCCTCTCCGCCTCCTCGATCTCTGCCCCGCATCGCCTCGCTGGCCTCGGCCGAGGAGCCTCCTCACCGACGCCTTTCCCGAGCTCCGCCGCTAGCGCCTCCTCACCCGGAAGTTTCCCGGCCTCGCTCGTGTCGCCCTCGCCAGTGTGACATGTGGTGAAGGAGGTATCGATGGGAGTATCGCGTCTCGATGGCCGACTACCGGAATTCAAACAAGATCCCGATGCTCATGCTCAAGATGGACACTAGTACCCTTGGAGACACCAAGACCTTTCGTGCGGACGCCACCGACAAGACCGGCGTGATGCCGATGATTCAAGGAGGTACATGGAGCCACCCGAGGAAGCAACGCCAGACTCGCGGTATCCGGAGATCGAACAGACCGAGTATCAAGATCTTCTCTCGAGCAACGAGGTCTTCTTCCCTAACGCCAAGACTAGCTTCAAGACCACCGACAAGATCTCCGCCCCGACTCCAAGGACGCCTCACGGACATCGAGCGCCAAGATCGCCTCGGATTCAAGCGGTTCCTGCACCCAAAGACGTCGAGACCCCGAACGCCGAGACCCCTGAACCCGGAGACCCGAACCTGAGATCATCGCCACAGATCGACAAGGATTCCACATGGGGCGATAAGTACTCCGACCTGGACCCGAGTGAAGCAAACCCGAAGATGGTAGATGCGACAAGTACCTCCCCCCAGATCCGAAGACCCCGGTACCCGATCCACTCAAGTTCGCCATCATCGACAAGAACGGCACCGACCCGGAAGCATCCGATGCGCCCCGACACCGACCCAAGTCCTGCTTCCCAGAGGCGACAAGATCGACCCCAGTCATCCGAGAACGATCCCGGAGTCCGAACCTGCTCCGTCGAACTCGAGACCGACCCAACCCCGAACCCCAAGACCGCCGAGACCCTCAATGTGTGACCCTTTTCTCGAGCCCTAATAACAACTTGTTGCATATTAAATTGTCATACTTGCATGCATATCTCATGTGGTTTGGGGCCTTATGCCGATTCACCTCATAATTAAATATGGGGCCCATATGCGGCAAATCTAGCCTTATATTGGCCTCATTTAAATTTGTGTAGCGAACCGGTGCTATCTCTTGCCATGTTAATACAACATTTAAATTGTGGGGTGGCTAAACAACTTGAACCATCTAATTAATTGTCGGGACCCCGGTTCCGCTTAATATGACCTGATTGCATCGCACTTTGCCATGCCATACATCATACACGCATCATGCCGATCTTTTGCCGTAGTATTAAATATTGCATCCGGTGTTTCTTCTAGTGTTTGCTTCTTCGCGGATAAGGCCGTTGAGTTGATGCGAGTGTCGACCCGATCTTCGGTTGAACCTTCAAAGAATGTTTTCAGCAGCATCTCCCTTTCTACCTATCTTACTTTTATAGTATTTATTCCTCCGTTGATCTATTGTTATCCGTGTCGCGTTGCTCTAGTTTTCGCATCTGATATCCCTTGCAGCCGTATATTGCCTTGGACACATCCTATTACCGTTGTTTGGTAGTTAGTTGGACTTGCGCCGTAGTCGCTTGCTCGTCCGCTATGTTGACAAGTGCCACAGTTGTTGGTATATTGCCGCATGTTGATGTTGGAGAAGATCATGGTTTTACTTATCGTTCACTTTAATTCCTGTATAACAACTAAAATTGAATTAAGCAGAGGCATCGGTGGGTGATAGGTAATATTTGGTTTCCGACCGCCCACTTGTGTGTGAGACCCGAGTTCTTGACACTGCGAGATCGAGCGCGCTAACCACAGGTGGGGAGATATGGGCCCCCCATTGATTATTACCTGATTTCAAAGTATTGTACTGGGGGCAACAAACTAGTTTGAGGTTTTATTTACGATCCTGTACTTATGCCATGCTTTACTGCTTTATTTAAATTGTGCGACAGATAGCACATGTACTGTTTAGGATCTGGACACGATTTCACGGTGTCGATAGTCCCCGTTTGGGGATTTGCTGTCGTTCACAGCCGTCTACCCAAACCCTAAGTCCGTCTCGAGACCGCCGACTTGCTTGGTGTACTTAGTGGGTGGCCCTGCTTGCTTTGGTCCGGGAACGTCGTGACTTAGGCCCCGCCGATACCGATGGGTGTATGTTAACGATCCGCAAAAGGGTCAAGTGCTGTGGATACTTTGGTGCACCGCAGGTTAAATCTTTTCGAGAAGCCGTGTCCGCGGTTATGGACGACTTGGAGCACAGTGCTTGATCATAGACAACTATAACTAAAGTTTGCTGTTATAAATTGACTTGTATCCGATATGACTAGTAATCAGCTTCACTTCAACGGAATGGCTAAGTAAAAGTACCAACCACTGCTGGGTTTTGGGTTATCTCATGCTAAATGTATCTGACTAGTAAGTGTTGCCACTATAACGGAATGGTTAACTAAAAGTGCCCACTGCTTACTTTATCAGGATGATTATCTAAACCATACTAGTAATTGCTTCAACAATAACTGAATAAGTAAAACTGCCAACTGTGTGAGTTCCTCGGTTGACTTCCTCGTTTGGTCTCGAGAGGGAAACGCAAGGATGGGTTTGTTTGATGATAGTATCAGGTTGGATCCGAATAGGTCTTCCTCACCCCTCTCTGATAGCCGCCAGTAGTATCGAGTCTCTATAGGTTGTTTAGTGCATGCCGCGCCGCCGCTTCACCATACCTATGTGGCGAGGACCGCCGATTAGCCTCGCTGCATCGCCTCGTGATCGACGCCTTCTTTTTCCTTTGCCCTTGTCGGCACCCTTTTGTTTAAGCAGGTTTTGAGATCGACGCCGAAGGTGAGGATACCTTCCGGCCTGGGCAAGTGGTTATGGACGCCATTGGTTATTCTTCGGGCTCTTAGCCCCATTTGCATCTTGTCCGTAGCGGACGCCTCGCTTTTCAAGGTGATTTGGATCTTCGTATTGTATATCGTATTCTTGACTCTTGGAGTCGTGCGTATATATATATCTGTTCGGGTCCCATCGAGGACCGTGTAATGTTATTACGCTTTCCACCCGCATGCAAGTGCTCGGTGGGCACCTTTTGAATCGCTTTGCGTTTAAGTTTCGCTAAACTTGCATAGAGCCGATTTGAGGGTGTTACAGTGAGGGAGCTCGGTGGACGCTTCGGTACTATATGTGGATGACATATTGATTATTGAAATGACATCAACATGCTTAACGATGTGAAGAGTTATTTGAACAAGTGTTTTCAATGAAAGACCTAGGTGAAGTCGCTTATATATTGGGCATCAAGATCTATAGAGATAGACAAAGACTCGATAGCTTTAAGCCAGTACATACCTAGACAAAGTTAAAAGGTTCAATGGATAAGGCAAAGAAAGGTTCAAAGCCTATGTTGTCGTGTAAGATATTGAGAAAGGCTCGGTCCAGCTACGGTAAATGATAGGGAAGCTATGAGCAAAGTGCCTTATGCCTCGCCATAGGTTCCATCATGTATGCCATGTGTGTACTAGACCAGATGTGTCCAATGCTCTTAGTTTGACGATCGATATCAAAGTGATCCAGGAGTGGAACATCGACAGCCGTGAAGAACATCCTAAAGTACCTAAATAGAACTAAAGAAATGTTCTTAGTCTATGGGGTGATGAACATTTTGTCGAAAGGTTACGTCGATGCTAGTTTCGACACCGACAAGGATGATTCCAAATCTCGCATGTGATACGCTTATATTTTGAATGGAGGAGCTGTGAGTCGAGAAGCTGCAAGCAAAGTGTGATCGCGATCTACAAAGGAAGCGAATACATGGTTGCTGCAGAAGCGCCAAGTGAAGGAGTTTGTATCAAAACTTCATCATCGAGCTTGGCGTGGTTCCAAGTGCATTGGACCCATCGAGATATTGTGTGACAACATCGGCGCCATAGCACTCGCTAAGGAACCAAGATATCATCCAAAGACCAAGCATATCAACCGCAAGTTTCATATAATCCGAGATTATATAGCGATGGAGATCCAAGATTAGCAAAGTACATACGGATCCGAATGTCGCATCCATTGACTAAACCTCTTCCACGTAAACATGATCAACACCTCGATGCCATGGGTGTGAGATTGTTGCCAAATGTAAACTAGATTATTGACTCTAGTGCAAGTGGGAGACTGGAATTATGCCTAGAGGCAATAATAAAGATGTTATTATTATAATTCTTGTTCATGATAAAGTTTATATTCCATGCTAGAATTGTATTGGAAACTTTAATACTTGTGTGGTTTGAACAACACCGTGTCCCTAGTACGCCTCTATGGACTAGCTCATTGATCAATGATGGTTAAGGTTTCCTAAACATAGACATGAGTTGTCAATTGATAATGAGATCATATCATTGGGAGAATGATATGGTGGATAGACCCAAACAAAGCAGAGCAATTAGATCGTGTCATCGTGTTCGTCTTTGCGAAGCTTTTCCTATGTCAAATATTGTATTCCTTAGACCATGAGATAATGCAACTCCCTGGTATCGGAAGAAATCTTTGAGGTCATCAAACGTCATCCTATGAGAGGGTGATCATAAAGGTGTCTCTCAGGTGATCGGAAAGTATCTATTGGGTTGTATGTATCGAGATGGAATTTGTCCCTCCCAAGTCGGAGAGATATACTTGGCCCACTTTAATCGATATCAACACCGCTTGCAAGCATGTGGTTAAGGAGTTAATCACAAAGTGATATCGGATTACGGAACGAGTAAAGTACTTGCTGTGAACGAGATTGAACTAGGTATGACGATACCGACGATCGAATCTCGAGCAAGTAAAATATCGCGAGACGAAGGGAATATATATGAGATTGATTGAATCCTGGCATCGTGGTTCATCCGATATGATCATCTAAGAATCTGTGGGAGTCAATATGGGTGCCCAGACCCCGCTGTTGATTATTGATAGAAGATCATGTCTGCATATTCTCGAACCCGCAGGGTCACACACTTAACGTATCTCGACGCTAGGATAGATTGGATAATTGGTTTATGAATTTTTGTTCGAGTCTCGATGGGATCCGGATATCATGAGAGGTTCGGAATGGTCCGATAATAAGATTCATATAAGGCAGTTTTGGAGTTCGGAATTGTTCCGGTTAATCGGTATTGTACGAAGCTTCTAGAACCTTCCGAAGGGGACCAACGTGGCCCCACCTTCCGGGAGGGGCATGGGCCTATGAGGGAGTGTCCTAGCCGCATTGGGCCAGGGCACAAGGCCCCATAGGGCCCAGCCGATTCTAGAGATTTGACTCGTTTAAATCTCGGGATAGAATTTCTAGATAAGGAGAGTTTAAATCGTTTAAACTAGAGATAGGATTTCTAGATAAGGGAGAGTTTAAATTGTTTAAACTAGAGATAGGCTTGGAGGAGGGGCAAGGGCTGGCCGCCTCTATATAGAGGGGTGCGCGCCTCCCCACACACCTTCCTCCAAGCCCCAGCCTTGCTACCTTCCTCTCCTCCCGACTGTTTGTGGCGAAGCCTCGCAGCAAAAATTCTCCACCATATACACCACGCCGTGTTGTAGATCCAATCTATCTCTCCACCATACTTGCTGGTCCGAGGAAGGAGGAGACGTCGAGGTGCACGTGCATCTCACGAGGCACCGCCACTTGTGGTGCTAGATCGGATCGGATCGCGAGGAGGAGAAGTACGACTACATCACCCACGCCCGACGAACGTTCACTGCGAATCTTCAAGGGTATGAAGATCTAATCCAATCTCTCTCGTTGTTTGCATCTCCTAGATTAGATCTTGGCTTTCCCTCTGTTCGCATCCGTAGAAAATTTTGATTTACTATGCCGCGAAACCCATCAACCATAACACGGAGTCACAAGTGCCAAAATTTGTTGTAGAAAGTACAAGTAATATCACGTAGTTGATTAGACGTGACACAATGGAGATGAGCTATGTACAAAAGTTGGTGCTAGCTTTCTGAGTGAGCACTAGTTGTTGGCAAAAAGTAACCCATATCTTTGAGGCAAAGTTATATCAATCCACAATTTAAACCATGTCCGAGTCACGATACATATCTTCTTATCTATGTTAACAATTACATCACCATGTGCAACTTAAACTACTTTTTATGGCTATAAAACCAAGCTTGAAATTAGAAAAATAGCACCAATCCACCTTCTACAATCACCTCAAACAAACATGGCAACTACTAGTTTTCCATCAATGTTGTTTTACTTTTGCATCATTCTCTTGTTCCATGGATCCATCGCTCAGTTGTTTGGACAGAGCTTTACTCCATGGCAAAGCTCTCGTCAAGGAGGTTTAAGTGGGTGCAGATTCGATAGGCTACAAGCATTTGAACCACTTCGACAAGTGAGGTCACAAGCAGGTATCACTGAGTACTTTGATGAGGAAAATGAGCAATTTCGTTGTACCGGTGTATCCGTCATCCGTCGTGTGATCGAACCTCAAGGCCTCGTGATACCTCAATACCACAACGCTCCTGCCTTGGTGTACATCCTTCAAGGTTGGTGTTTAATTGAATATAGCAATTGCATTGTTATACTACACTTATGAGTTTAGTCGTGCTAAATATTACCTAATTCATAAGTTTTTAATATTGAAACAAATATGTTTTCTTTTAGGTAGAGGTTTCACAGGATTGACTTTCCCTGGATGTCCTGCAACCTTCCAACAACAATTCCAACCATTTGATCAAGGCCAGTTTTCTCAAGGTCAAAGCCAAAGCCAAACTATTAAGGATGAGCACCAAAGAGTTCAACGCTTCAAACAAGGAGACGTTATTGCGCTTCCGGCGGGCATTGTACACTGGTGCTACAACGATGGTGATGCACCAATTGTAGCTGTCTATGTCTTCGACGTAAACAACAACGCTAATCAGCTTGAACCTAGACAAAAGGTAACTATACAAATTAATCCACATAAAAGATATATAATTGTTTATAATTAATCCAAATTTGATTTTTTAAGTATATATTATGGAGATATTAACGAACTTTGTTTAACACCATCCATATAAAATTTCAGGAATTCTTGTTGGCTGGTAACAACAAGAGCACAACCATTTGGAAACAACATATTCAGTGGATTCACTGTCCAACTTCTTAGCGAGGCCCTTGGTATAAGTCAACAAGCAGCACAAAGGATTCAAAGTCAAAATGACCAAAGAGGTGAGATAATTCGTGTGAGTCAAGGCCTTCAATTCTTGAAGCCCATTGTGTCCCAACAAGTGTCGGTAGAGCAGCAAGTCTACCAACCAATTCAAAGTCAAGAAGGACAATCAACCCAATACCAGGTAGGACAATCAACCCCATATCAAGAAGGACAATCAAGTCAATACCAGGAAGGACATCCATGGGACCGAAGTTTCAATGGTTTAGAGGAGAATTTTTGTTCATTGGAGACAAGGAAAAACATTGAAAACCCCCAACATGCCGACATATACAACCCACGTGCTGGCAGGATAACACGGCTCAATAGCAAGAACTTCCCCATCCTTAACATCGTGCAAATGAGTGCTACAAGAGTAAATCTATACCAGGTATATGTGATACTACACTCTACACACTATATTATTTTCAGATAGTCTAAGATTCATAACAGTCGGTTAATAATATGATATTCGTAATTACTATTGCAGAATGCCATTCTTTCACCATTCTGGAACATTAATGCGCACAGTGTCATCTACATGATTCAAGGACATGCTCGAGTTCAAGTCGTCAACAACCATGGTCAGACCGTATTTAATGAAATTCTTCGTCGAGGACAGTTGCTAATCATACCACAACACTTCGTTGTTCTTAAGAAGGCAGAGCGTGAAGGATGCCAATATATTTCATTCAAGACTAATCCGAACTCCATGGTTAGTCACATCGCAGGAAAGAGCTCAATCCTACGTGCCTTGCCTGTGGATGTCCTTGCCAATGCATATCGCATTTCTAAACTGGAAGCCCGAAACCTTAAAAATAATCGGGGAGAAGAGCTTGGTGTATTCACACCTAAATTTACCCAAACGGGCTTCTAGAGTTACCAAGACAATGAAGGGTCATCTTCGGTTGTTAAGGCATCCGAGTGAATGAGTGAGTGTAATGGGAACTAGTATATTGAAATAAAGGCATCGCAAGTGTGCAACCTAGTGTCATATAAGTGCTTATCTGAATAAAAAAATTATCATGTTATATCCCGTGTTTGTGTCTTGTGCTTTTCTTAAATCTGTTCTGACTGGTCCCATTCCCTCTCTCCATCGATTTTCTGTCGGTTTTGTACCTCATGGTCATGCATATCAACGAGACATATGGGCCACTTGGACTAGATTTTTTTTCGAGTATGTCTTTTGTGGTCCTTGTATTTCCATGTCTTAACAACTACAATCTTTCTCTAGTTCTTGGTTGCTAGATTTTTTTCATAAACCAAAGCCGCCTAAAATTATGAATAACATAGGTTACAAGTTATATGTCAGAGTTGTGCAACTTCATAAAGAAAACCGCAGTTTTCGGTTTATAGATCATGAGACCTTTTACATAGGACATCACGTACTGCAACTCCATTAAGCATCTTTTATCACAAATGACCACATGTCGAGTACACATTGAAGATAATTAATCTTGACCTCATCCTTGAGTCCAACACATGCCGAACAATGTTGAATTATCCCAAGGGGAGAACTTTTTCCTGTAGCTAACGGTGATACATAATTTATGTGTATATAATGCAGTTACGAAGATTTATGATGTATCTACAATTCTAGAATTCCATTGAAATCGACTGAAACCTAAGGCAATACTTGTGCACTAGTAGCAGTTCTGTCGACTCAATAGCAGTTGTAGCTCAGCATATAAGGCCGCAAAGTTCATAACCATGGCATCTATAAGACAACTGGCAACCTCAGCCGCTGAACATTAATTTTCTAGAACTTTTATCCTTTGCTGTCCAAGAGTATAGTATAATCATCTCAATAATTTAGTTGGATGATATCACTGAAATGTTTCAGAGCCTTATCAATTCAGGCCATAATTAGCTGCAAGCCTTGTTAAACCAAGTGTGTCTCAAAGACTCTGAAGACAAGTGTTTTTTTACTGTTGGGGCCACCACTAAATATTTTTGACGTAAAAGACTCTAACAACTCTGACAACTTTAGAGGGTCTTGGATTCTTTGTATTTTTATATGAAAAATGGAAGTGTATTTTCTATCCTCTAGCTCTATTGCCTGAGTTTGAGTGTACCTCAATTTTATCCTCTAGATATTCTGAAATGGGGTACGCTTGATCCTCTACCCTCAACAACTTGCAGTTTTAGAATGATGTGTAGAAGGTGGTTCTTGACACACAGTAGGAAAAAACCACCTTCTTTTAGACACAATATTCACTAACTTGACAAGACTTGAAATTATCAGTGCACATTAATACTTGGATACAATTTTGATAAGATATACTATTGGTACAATTTTGAAAATAATGAACTTGATATTATTTGTATGCATCATGTGCATTTACAGGATTACTATACTAGTCTAGTAAGGGAATCCAAATGCCCACACGTCAAGCTTGGCAAAGAAAATGTCAGATAGTTATGGGTTTTTGACCAGCATATCTTAGCATGATCATGCACAATCAATGAGAACTGTTTATGCTTCAGAGTAGAACACTCCCAGGCGACCACATGGATAGTCATTGTTCGACATCTTTAGTTTCTTCCTCACCTCAGCGACCAATCAATTTCTCTTCCACAGGCAGAAAACGTGTTAATCAGTAACTCCTACATCTTCAACATCTTTCACGTACTCAACCAACTACTCATAACCTGGAGAAGAGAAGCGTCAGATAATTATCTCAGAACAGAACTAGGCACATTACTTGGGTTAAGCAGGTATATGTTGTCTTGAAGCAAATTGTCTGGCGTGACAGAAGGAAAACATGCACCCAGGGATGAATATAATGATTCGACATTAGATAAGCCAAACCAAGTATTTTGGTTTTAAAAAATACGGTTGGAACCCCTCATGAGGCAGATCAATGGAAAATGTCTACTGGTGCAATTGCATCCATTTTTGCTTGTTCTGTACACTAAATGACTAAAAGTTAAGACATTGCCTGACAAGCGTACACAAAAATGATACTCCCTCCGACCTATATTAGTTGACTTGGATTTGTCTAGATTTGGATGAATCTAGACACTATTTGGTATATAGGTTCATCCAAATTTTAAAAAATCCAAGTCAACTAATATGGGTCGGAGGGAGTACTATAATATACTACTGAGATTTTTGTTGGAGCATCGGTCACCCTCATAAATACGGAGTAATCTGTAAACACTCCTCGCTTAATTAATATAATGGGGCAAAGCTTTTGCCCCGCTCAAAAAAAAAAATACGGAGTACTGGTTCAGTGATTCAAATATGTACAATTTCCATGCACATCCTTAGGGTTCCATATACAAATACAGAGTACTGGTCCCCATGGAGCTAGAAACTTGCTCCCATGGGCTAATTCCATTAACAGAACAAATTTCCACAATCTAGACAGTACGACAGAACAAACCACAGTTCTCTCAAGGGACTTTTGTTTAATTTGTGCACCAATATTTATTCAAAAAGTGCCTTTGAAATCAAAATCCCTGCACAGCACAGCGGCATGCTTGGAGATCTCATTCAAAGGAAGGAGACCTTACAGAAATATGCAAAGATATTAAAGATCAGAACAACAGCCTAATACGGAAGATTTCTCTCAAATTCCTGGGAGAAAAACGTATCATCACCAAAAAAAAGTTCAGAACATCTGAAGCCATTGGAACTTGTCGGAAAGAAATGGCAGCTGCATCTGTCCTCCAAACTACTTTCGACTTTCGTAGTGCTACAGTTTCAAACTCTGCTAATCTATAGCAACACAAACTAGCAGCCAAAGCTCGCATTCAAGGCTGATTGGCGTCTGTTCCTGTGCATGTGCATTCCCTTTAGACTGTCGTGGCTTTCAATCTCCGCGGAGTAGTGAATTGTTTTGGCAGCCCCCTGCACACCCTCCAGAGATTTGACGGCAGCCAATGACGGTCAGTGACTCCAGCTTCTGTGAACTTACCAGCGCAACCATTCCAACATCAGTCACATTCCTACAGTTCCGGAGTGTGAGACTACCCAAACAAGGAGCTTGGACAATGAAATTCATCCCAGCATCAGTTATAGACTGGCAGTCCACTAGCTCCAGTGTCTCCAGAAACTGCGAGGATGAGAGGCCCTTCATTCCCTCGTCATACAAAATGCTGGCACCGTTTAGCACAAGAGCACGGATTGGACAAGATTGGATGAGCGTCACGATACCCGCTTGCGTGAAACCTATTTCTGTTGGCCAATCATCATCGCAGAAAGTGAAGGTGAATTCAACAACCTGAAGCATTGGGCAGCTGAGAGCTAGAGCCTTGAGGCTGTCATCAGTTAGAACCGTCCTAAACCGCGAACCACACCACAGAGGCATGAGCCGAAGTGAGATGGTTTTAAGGTTACTGCAGCTCTGGAATAGTGCAATTATCTCACTCTCATCTAGTCCAATAACATATTCCAAGTAAAGTGTCTCCAATGCTTTGCACTTGCCCAGGACGAAACGAAGTCCAATTTCTGGCTTTGTTATAACATGAGCGAGCCTAAGATCCTTCATATTTTCACAACAGATGTCATAGCTATACGGGTAGCCAGCCTTGTACGCAGGATCACTAGCCGCACTCGCCCAGTAATTTCCATTAGTTTCAAACTCGAACTTTTGGAGATTCACCCATCCTGGGCCAAATTTTAGGAGGTCATACTGGCTGATTCCTTCACAATCCTTCACAACAAGTTCTCCCAATGAACCATACCTCCCAAGGTACTCCAACCACTCTACACTGAGTATTCCTGTACAGTCAACAAGGTGGAGAACAGAAAGATACCTGCAACGAACCGCCACCTGAGAAAGCCCAATAGAGGTTATTTCTGGTGCATAGTTCATCCTGAGGGACCTCAACTTTTTGCACCATGATACGTAACCAAGACCAGTGTCATCAATGTATGAGCAGGAGCTTAAAGCGAGATCAGATAGCAAGGGGCAGTGAGATGATAAAACATGGAGGCCTTGGTTGTTCAACTGGTCCCCGTGACTGGACGTCCAACCAGAGTAATTGATCTCCACTTTCGACAAATTTGGGAACCGAGAGAATAGCGATACCAAGGCTTCTCTTGCAGGGTTGAGTCTACAGCCAACATGGATAGCATCCCTATGCTCTGCATCAATGCTGTAGAGCTGCTTTGACACAAGTGAAAGAGAATTAAGATCATTTGTGCTGGTAATGCTCTTGATGATCTTTGCAAGCAGTGGCTCCGGGAGACCCTCCATCGAGTATAGCTGCTGCAAAACTTCGGCAATCTAAAGGTCAACAGGTGCTGGACTAAGAAATTTATGATCAGAATGGAACATATCAAGATAACCAAATAACAAACTGTAAGAACTAATATAGAATGAAGCATCGATGAAACATTTTATGTTTTCTGAAAACTAAATGTTAATTAACTGCAGCCTTGGAACAAAAAAATGTTACAAGGAAAATGAAATTAATCTAGCACCGTGATTATATGAAATTCTGTTGGGCGGGAGATAATTGACAAATACACCAACTAGAACTATAAGCCCACATGATAACTAAACATTCACTCCTAAACTGAACTTGCATCCAGAAGTACCTAACCAAACCAATCAGATGAACATAACAACTTCCAGACACCAGAGAATATGTTTTAATGATTAAACCAAACAGTTTATCTAGTAGTCACAAAGATTCCAGGTTCACACGTAATGGGCTGATCGATAGAATTTTGCGGAACTATTGGTCCATGGATTCATGTTTGAGATCAATACCAGGAATTGTAGTTAGGCCACCTCCCCTACTCGGTCTTACAGGAATTTCTTAATCCTAGATTGTGCACTGTTCAATGTTCACTGCACAGTGACAGAGTCTCTGCCACATGCCAAATGCAAGGGAAGGACTAAAAACAAATTCATAGAGACACAGACACACCAAAAAATGAGTATTTAAATCGCAAAGCATTAATCTGCATTCAACAGTTTCAATACTACTTACTCTGAGTGCCACAGGATTTTAACTTGTCGCCTCAGATATGCTCACGGTTGCAATTACGTGAAAGTACGTTTTATAATAGAGCTTTATTGCAGCATATTGACCTTTAAATTGTGGTTGAAAAAACCAACAGTATTTTGGGTGAAAAAATAGCGCTGGAACCCCTCATGGGGCAGATCAATGGAAAATGCCATAAAAGGTTACAAGACATTGTCTGGCAAGCGTACACAAAAAATGCTATAATATACTACTGAGCCTTTTGTGTCATCCTCACAAATACGGAGTACTGGTTCAGTAATTATACAGTTCGAAACTGTCAGTTTCCATACGCATCCTTAGGGTTCGGAATCCTTAGGGTTCCAGTGTTCGAATCCAATGATGCCCTGGGCTGTAGCCACGGATCCCTGGAGCTAGAAACTTGCTCTTCATGGTCTAATTCCATTAACAGAACAAATTTCGAGAATCTAGTCGATCTAGACAGTACGACAGAACGGAATCTAGATGGAAGCATCGCTGGCTCAATCAAGGTCGTTCGAGGAGAAAAAGGAATGGAGCCAAATCCGTACCTCGGAGGAAGACGCGACCAAGGAAAAAGGCGGCACCGTTAGCGCGGCCGGCGGGGAGGGAAGAGCTGGGCGGAGCCGGCGGCGAGCAAGGGTTTGATTAGGCAGAGAAACCTCCGCAGCGAGGTGATGGCAAATGAAATCGCTCGCTTCGCGTTTCGGTGGACAAGACGGAGTTTGGGCTAACCTAGGCCGTGTTTTCCATGGGCCTCCATCTTATTTGATACTGGCCCGGTGTTATTATTTTCATTTTTGGGGAAATATACCGCTCCAGGTAGGACCTTTTTTTTACAACCTACAGGCACAGCTCGTTCCACACGAAACAGAGCCGCGCTGGACGGGGCGTCGCCGCTCCTTTTCTCCGACGATAGCCGGCGACGCCCCCACCCCCTACCTGCACCTCTGCAGCGCAGTGCTCGCCTGAACTTCCGCTTTCTCATGTCCCGAGAGGGGATGGTTTGGATAAACCAGCTGCATTCGCGAACTCTTCTGAATCTCTCAGCACCTGCACCGGTGCACCCGCGCGCCATCCACTCGCCTCGAACAACTCCACTCGCCGGGATCCAGGAATCCTCTCCAACCTAAATGGTGCCAACATTTGATGCTATCATGGCATATGGATCGCTTGGATCCACGGTTACGCACGGCGGCGGACGGTGGCCAGCTCAGTCAGCTCAGTCGCCTGCTGGGATCGGGCGCCCCTCAGGTGTTCGGCGAATTGCCCCAGCAGAAGATTGTCGCTGACGTCCGATGGAATCCCCGTATTCAAGGCATGTTTTCTATTGACCAGTGATACTATTGTCTTTCTTCTTATCACTTTGTATGGTGTGGAACAAGCCGCCTTAAGGGATTACCTTACACAATAACTTTACCTAGTGACATGTTTCAGTAGGAACAAATGCTTCAGTTTCCCTAGACAATAATGTACTTTTAATTGTACTTCAATTTTAATTTCCCTGGAGTGCACAAAGTATTAGGTAACCATACAAGAAAGTACTTAGTGAGTACACAAACAATGTGATCAGCATGCTCCAACTGGGATGCAAGTTAATCCAATTACATCAACTGGATTAGGAACCTAAAAAGAGAGAGCTACAGCAGGGTGGATATTGGAATGAGCTAAGCTGATTACACATCTAGAGACAGGGAGAAGAGAAATAGACACTACATTGTTGCTCAGCTAGATGAGCAATCACCCTGAATTTTGGATTACTTTGTGGACTGCCCTCACATTAGAGCTACAACTACAGAGCACACTGATATTGCATCAGACTGGAGGATTTCCTTGGCTGTTCTGGAGCTTCCCACGGCGACTACGATCAGTGCAAAATGACAGTGTCGTATGGATTGCAAAGTAGCCCAGTACGGCAATGATGAGCGTGACATACACAGACGCCTTCCATCCCCTGTTGGAGCCGGCTGCATAGGACACTAGGAGAGCCAACAGATCAAGTATGATCGTCCAGTTCATCACCCACAGCGACCATTCTTCTTCCTTCTTGTTTGGCAGCCAGTGCGGTAGAAGCATGATGATGACGATGGAAGCCATGAAGGAAATGGAGTTGCTGTAGAAGAAGATGAGGTACCGGGCCTCCTGTTGTCGTGCATCACTGGGTTGCCAGCCTGCACCCGTTGCTACTGTTTTGCCACGCTCCACCGGGCGGTTCCAGGCCGGCCTGGTAGGCTACGCCGCCACCAAGATGCCTAGCAGCATCAGGTACTTGCGCCTCGCATGCCTTTTCCTTTCTTTTTCACCCTCCTTCATTTCTTCTTTGTCCTGTTCTATGGGTGGCGCAGGTGCAGGTGCTGAATTGTCATTTCCCTTCATCTCCCTCATCAAAAATACCAGAAGCAGCCCAGATGCAATGAACAGGACCACGGCCACCAACACGAAGATGTAGATGGATGTCTTGATGTGCTGCGTGGTTCCGGCGGCGTAGGCCCCCATCAAACAAAACAAACCCACTGCCGTACAAACAGACAGTGCATTGCTTCGTATGGCTGGCCTGTACAGATTGCGGTTCACCAGGAGGAGGATGAGGGCGATGGAAAGCATGAAGCTCACCGAGTTGCAGTAGAAGAAGGCATTGTATCGGCGCGGGTAGTTGTACAGGAGGACCGGGTCACCAGCGTGGTGCCCGAGCTTGTCATCCTGGAGCAGAAAGCCGCCTGGAGGGGTTAGGCCAGCTTGGTAGGTGATGGTCGCGGCCAAGATCGCGAAGAGGAGCAACCTTTTGCGTCTCTTCTCCAGCAACCGGTCTTCGTCACCGTTGCCCTTGTCCTCGTGGTCAAGCGTGAAGAAGACGACATGGATCACCACATAGATCACGACGGCGCCTGCCAAGGCCATGACATAGATGGAGTGGTTCACGTCCCGGCAGCTCCCTGCAGCGTACGCGCCGATGAGGCCAAACAGGTCGAGTATCATGGCTGCCTCCAGCACGTGGTGCTTGACCAGAAGTTCCTTCTGGACCAGGACGATGGCCACCAAGGAGGCCACCAAGGCAACCGAGTTGCAATAGAAGAAGGCCCTATACATGGCGTCGCCGTGAGAAGGATCGGGTCGCCGGCCATGTGCCCGTCGCCGTTATCCTGCCAAAGGCCACCCGGTGGGTTCAACCCCGCTGTGTAGGTGATGGTGGCGGCAAGAATAGCGAGCAGTAGAACAAGAGAGCGAGCCTTGTCCAGAGCCTCTCTAGCAATGCAAACAGAGTTGGGTTCAGTTGCAGAGTAATAAGAAAGAAACAGTATAACTACAAACAGAAGAAATGAATTAGATCATGTGCTACGTACCTGACATTATCATCAGTTTGCAGATTTTGATTTTCATCAGTTTGTTGCTCTGGACTGGAACAGGAAGATAAGGATTTTGACTCTGAAGTGAAGAAAGCATGGAGTGCCAGGAGTAGGATGAATGCCAGAACGGCCAACCAGGCTGAGCACGTAGAAGGTGGTGTCAGTGTGCCTGCAGCTACCAGCGGCGTATGCGACAACGAGGCCGACCAACGCGACGCCGATGCACACGTAGAGGGCAAGCTTGAGAGACTGGTCCGTCTTCTTGCGCAGCTTCTTGCCGTCGATGATGAGCAGCATGATGATGAACAGGGACGCCACGAACGCCGTGGTGTTGCAGAGCAGGAACACCGTCAGGCGCAGGTTGTGGTGGTCCTTGAGGATCGCGTCCCCCGGCCGGTGGCTCACACCAGTGCTGTCCCAGAAGCCACCCGGAGTGCTCAGCCCGGCGACATAAGTGATGCTCACCGCGAACGTTGCCAAAAGCATTAGGACCTTGCGGATCCGTTCTTCGGCTTTCAGCTTCTTCAGGCTCTCCTTTTCTTCGACCATGGCCATGCCGCCAGAGTCAGAGTCTGGGGCGGGGCCTGGCATTGCGCCGCCGGAGCTGGAGTCAGAGTCGGAGACGGGGACACCAGACGTTCCGTGAGGAGCGAAGATGGTGTCAGGAAACCACCAATCCAGCAACTTGGTAACCACAATGTAAAGGAAGATGGCGGCCACCAGCACTGTGGAGTAGACAGTGGAGACCTTGTCCCGACAGGTGCCGGCAGCGTAGGCGCCCATGAGGCTGAGCAGGTCGAGCACCATGACAAACCGCAGCGGCACGACGTCCTTTGAAACCCAGACAGCGCCCTTCTTCTCCTTCTCCTTGTCGTGCCGGACGGCGAGGATGAGGATGAGGACGATGAGCACGAGAGACATCGCGAATGCGGTGGCGTTGCAGTAGAAGAAGGCGAGGTAGCGGCCGTAGTGGGTGTGGCGAAGGCGGGGTCACCGGCGAGCTGGTCTTGGCCGTCGTCGCGGGCTCCTTCCTGCCAGACGCCCCCAGGCGGGTTGAAGCCGGCGTCGTATGTCACGGTGGCCACCAGGGTGGCCAGCAGCAGGAGGTACTTCCGCAGGGTGTACTCCCACGGCTGCTGGCTGGGCGCCATTGCCGGCTGCTGAGGTGCTGGCACGTCGAGGCCGGGCTCAATTGCCGGTGGCTGAGGTGCTGACACGTCGTGGCCGGGATCCATTGCCGGCGTCTGAGGTGCTGGGACGTTGTGACCGGGCGCCGTTGCCGGCTGCAGAGGTGCTGGCTGGCCGTGGCCAAGCTCCATTGCCGGCTGCACTGCGGGGGTGCCACTTCACTCACTCAGCAACAGCAAGTATTCTTGCTTCCTCTTCCGGATTGTTGTGATGTAGAATGCCAAATGGCAAATGGCAAGGATTTAAGGACAGATCTAGTCGTGTGATTAAAATTTATAAAACGACTTGACTCGCGGCGTCGTCGGGAGGAAGCTGTCCTGCGTGTTCTTAAAGTCTGATAGACGGCTGTCGTACTCCTCTGTTCGGTACTGCAACACGTGAACGCGTCGTCGAGTCAACTCGGGTCTTCGGGGACAGGCAAGTCTTCTCCGGTCAAATAAAACCTCAGCCATGCAGTTCTTAATCTTGACCACCTGCTCCACACTTAAAATAATGTTATATGCGGCCATGCAGTTCTTAATCTTGAAGTGACATTGTTAATGAATTTCGCATGTACCTGAAAAATCAAACTAAGTGTATTTTGCACCGGTTTCTTTCATTATATAGTTCATTAAAAAAACCCCTAAGCATTAAATATTTTAGTAGAGATTTATATTTTACCTTTAAGGGCAAAACATTCAGATTTATGTCCAGAGAAGAAGAAATTGAATTATCTCCGTCTAAAATTATTTACAGCATTTCTTTGAAATACTACTATTATTTATGTGCAAATTATCAGTTTATTTCGTTCTTGCCAAAATCTGATTGTTAGCAGCACACATTTAATTTTTTTTATCCAAAGGGCAAACTTAAATTGCCACTAACAAAATCAACGTTGTGCCAATGCCAACAAACAAAACAAAACAAAACAAAACAAAACAAAGAGCCGACCGTCAGCCTGTGCTAGGTAGCGTGTGAAGTTAACCTTGACACGACATTACGTGCCCTGTGGCCTGTAGTATATAGATGTAGCACTTGTATATCTTGTCGACAAGGTGACTGGTTGAGATCTGTAAATGGAAATGTGACTCTTTTATTGTTTTTCTGAAAATCCAATAGGAGGATATGGCTAGTCATAGCTAACAGTACTGGAACACATCATTCTCAAGCTGGGAATTTGGGCACCCATGCGAATTGTTGGTACTCTTGAAATTATCTTAACAGGGGCTTGAAATTATACATGGTGGGAACGCTCGTCAGGTTATCGCATGGAGAAACAATTCAATCGGCGCACAGGAGTGCTATGGCAATTGCTGTTTTGGCAACAAATTATTGGGGAGACATGGACTAAACCTGTAGAAGGTTTTCTTAAAATAAATGTTGATGCTGCCTGTGATGTTGATCAGGAAGAGGAAGTATGGGTGTAATTGTTCTATGGGTGTAATTGTTTGTGATTGCTTGAGGAAGTTTATTGCTGCTAGTTGCAAACAAATTCACTTTGTTGCAGATGCCATAACGGCAGAAGCATATGCTCTCATGGAGGGTTTATGCATAGCGCAATTCCTGGGAGCTAATCCTATAATCTGACAATCTCCAAGTGATTGGAACAACGCTATGTGGCGGCGTTTCATCAACTTCTTCATCAGCCATGTATGAAAACTGCAGAATCCTTTCTTCTGGATTTGCGAAGATTCAGTTCGAACATTGCCACAGGGAGGCAAACGAAGTGGCGCACGATCTTGGTAGGCATAGTTTTATTAATCTTTTGGATTTTGTTTGGGACGTTGACCCTCTAGCTTTATTTAAGCTTATAAACCGATGTAAGCAAGTGTGTAATCTTTTGGATTTTATTTGGGACGTTGATCCCCCTAGCTTTATTTAAGCTTATAAACGATGTAAGCAAGTGTGTTTACTAATCAATAAAGTGTGCTGTGTGGTTTCCCTAAAAAAAGAGCCTTACTTTCATTAGTCTTGTTTCACGACGCAATTGGTTCTGCTCGATCGTGTTTGTCGCTGATATACGTTCGATTCCCTTTTCAAAACATGCTGCACACTACAGGAATAGGAAGCTACGCCGACGGCCAAACGTCGGGGCCGTCGGCGTAGCCATCGTCCAGGCCAGTCCCGTCAAGCAGCCGTCGGCGTAAAATTGTCCTCGGCATATTCTATGCTATGCCGACGGCTGCCCTCGGCGTAGCTATTTTTTATTTTATCTCATTAAACTTTGAAAAATCATAACTAAATCATTCTAATTTGGAAAAATACAAATAATATATCAAAATTTGCAAAAAATAAGACATATCTATCTACACTCAAATATTACATATTTATAAATAAAAATTAAGTAAAACATAAAACATTATATATAGTTTAAAACGGGCATAAAAAATCCAAAAACGATCGAAACAATGCGAAACCTTCGCGTGGTGTTATATTATGTGACATAGTTAGAAGAAAAAATATCAAACTTGGTATATTGATTATGTCTCAAAGAAACCTTCACAAAATGACCTATCTCATTCGAGGTTTCTTGGCTTTCGGGTCAAATGACCAATGTTATGGCTAGAATCAAGGCATAGTATGTGATAATGTGCCCATATTGTGCATACACATGCATCATGGGATGGCGAACAATGTTGCAGGAGGAAGTTTTCCTTTTCGTCGCACCAAAAAGCCATTTCCCATTTTCCAAGCATAAAAAACAGACGGTTTTGTTAAGCAACCACCAAATGGCTAATTCAAAATACTATCACCATATTTTACAAAAATACTAAACCACCTTATACGGACAATGTACCAACAGGGGGTCCGAAACCTTTTCGTCCACCTTTGGTGAAAAAGACAAATTCCTGCCGAATCGGTAGGAAGTGGGTAAGATATGAACTACAAGTACATGATCCGATGCTCATGTTTTTTTACAAAAATTATTTTTAGGTTCACAATATGATATTTTATCAAAGATCTAATGAAAGTTTAGCGAGGCTCGGCCCCGAGCTAAGAATCTTTATGTCCGTCGTTCGACAAAGTTTGACGATAGTTTAAAACGGGCATAAAAAATTCAAAAACGATCGAAACAATGCGAAACCTTCGCTTGGTGTCATATTATGTGACATAGTTATAATGAAAAATAGCAAACTTGATATATTGATTATGTCTCAAAAAAACCTTCACAAAATAACCTATCTCATTCGAGGTTTCTTGGCTTTTGGGTCAAATGACCAATGTTATGGCTAGAATCAAGGCATAGTTTGTGATAATGTGCCCATATTATGCATACACATGCATCATGGGATGGCGAACAATGTTGCAGGAGGAAGTTTTCCTTTTAAATGCACCAAAAGCCATTTTCTATTTTCCGAGCATAAAAAACGGACGGTTTTGTGAAGCAACCACCAAATGGCTAATTCAAAATACTACCACCACATTTTACAAAAATACTATACCACCTTATATAGACAATGGCCCAACAAGGGGATCCGAAACCTTTCCTTCCACCTTTGGTGAAAAAGACAAATTCATGCCGAATCGGCAGGAAGTGGGTCAGATATGAACTACATGTACATGATCCGATGCTCATGTTTTAAAAAAAATCATTTTAGGTTCACAATATGCTGTTTTATCAAAGATCCAATGCAAGTTTTCCTTTTCATCGCACCAAAAAGGCATTTTTCATTACCCGAGCGCAAAAAATGATTTTCTAAAGCAACCACCAAATAGATAATTCAAAAATAGAGGGTTTGTGATTAGTTGATATGGATATCATATTTGGATTCCTCTCATTTTTCTGATCAACTTATACATATTATTTGTTGAATTTTGATTTACAGATTTAAAGATATTAATTATTCTATATTAAATAGAAAATACAAAAAAATAAAATTATTATATTTTTATTTGAATTCAATAGTATTTTTACTTATTCATTAATATTTACTTAAATAATTGTTTGTAGTTTCAAAAAATACAAACATGTGACATGATGATATAAGAGTTAATAGGATTGATATCATAGTATTGACACCAATGTATGAATTACTTTGTGGAAACGAATTCTGAAGGAACGAGGAAGTTAAACGTGCTGGAGCTGGAGTAGTATTAGGATGGATGACCTGTTGGGAAGTTTGACTAAAACTGGAATTTAATCAAATATTAAGTATAATTAGTGTTAAAAATGTTCAAAGTAGGAGATTAACAAGTGAAACAATTCAAAGAATAAAAAAATCGAGAAAAAAATAAAAAATATATATATTTTTTAAAATAATGTTTTTGCAAACAGCCGACAGGCTATGCCGACGGCAAAGCCCTCGGCGTAGCATACGCCGACGGCATTTCGATATGCCGACGGCTTGAGTGTGCTCCGCCGAGGGAGATCTTTGCCGAGGAGGCTACGCCGAGGGCAGCCCTCGGCGTACCATACGCCGAGGGTATTTTGGCCTACGCCGACGACCTTTTGCCCTTGGCGTAGCGCGCGCGTCCTGTAGTGGCAGCAGCTCGACCGCTTGTCGCCTGCACCATTGGTAGACTCTGCTCCGATCTCGAACCCCATCGACCGGTGGGAGCGAGGAAGGTGGTCTTTTTTTCCCCTAATTTGAGGAGAAAATGGATAAGGATGGAGGCGACGAGACGCCCATGGTTTCGTTTTATGTCGCCCAACCGTTCGGTCTCCGTCCACATCATCGGCGTAAAATAAACCGTATGAGTATATGTACGTCTTCATGGGTAGGGTCCAAATCGACCAATATGGGCCTAAATCTGATCCGAAACCCACCTAAAACCCACACGTAACCCGGTTTCCACCTCAAAATTTGCCAATGACAACGCCAACCCATGTGCCAACCCATGTAATCTAACCTTTTATTCCTTAAAAAAAATACAATCTAGCCTTTTGTACGTCTTAGCAGTGAATAGATCTCTTGTCCAAGTATCTCCACTCGGGTTGACGGCATTTCTAAGCCGCGTTTTTTATCCGGATGGCGAGTTTTCACCTGGTCGTGTTTTTAGGACATCGATTTTATCTGAATTTGGCTCAACTTTCATCCGTCATTTCCAGACCGATCCCGGGGTGCTGGAAACTCCCTGAAATGTCGGACGAAGCGAAAAAGCTGGTGGGCCAACCCTGTCAGTAACTGAAGGCTAAGCTCCCGCCCATTTCTTCTTCCCATCCCGCCTTTCCTCTCTATTCCCCCACATATCCCGCCATTTCGCCAAGCTCCCGACCACCATGCCGCCCAAGGGTTTCGTCAAACCTCGATCCGCCGCCGGCGAACCAAAGGAGAAAAAGGAGAGGAAGCCGACGCTGAGGATGGAGGGCTTGACCAACATCGAGTGGCTAACCCTTGTCCAGAAGAGGAATGTCGAAACAGACATCCGCAGGACAGGGACACAAGGTCAAAGTAGGCGAAGGCACTCGCCGAGGCGTAGGCCATCAGAGAAAATCAGGCATGTACGGCGATGTCGCGCCCGACACCAATAGCCCCCCCCACCTGCAGTATGGCGCACACTAGGGAGCCAGCCAAGCGTCGACTCGACGGCCATGTTCCAGGAGAGCCAACCGAACCCGCGACAGAGGTACTCCTCCTCCCCCTAGTTCGAGCGTGGGTTCAACCCGAACATGCTCTTCCCCTGCCCCGCACTTCTCCCTCCTCCGGCCTTCAACGTCGACTTCAACGTCCCATACGCCAGCTCTCCGGCGTATGCCAGCACTTCGTCGTCCATGCTCCGTGGCCCTCTTCCGTTCGGCGGCAGCTCCCCTCCCGCAACCTTCGGCGAGGCGGACGCCCACAACATGTTCGGCGGAATGTCGACCGAAGCGTACATGCAGGACATGATCGCCTTAGGGTTGGCGGCGGCTGACAATGCCTCCTTCACTCAAGAACAGTCCTGGGCCGATGCCGAACATGTCGTGGTATTGCCGACGAGTACGCCATGGAGGGGTCCTCACAGTGCGTGTTTAGAGACGTGGGGTAAGGCGGACGATTGACGGGTATGAGGTAACACAGCTTACCCAGGTTCAGATCCCACGACGGTGGCGGAATCCTACTCCTGCTATAAATCACTATAAGGGCAATACATCGAGTTACAGAGATAGGTTCGTTGTGCGAGGTTGTATGAATCGATGCTAAGTTGTCGTCGTGCCCTAAAGGCTCCCATAGGCCCGACTTATATAGTCGCCAGGTCTTAGGGTTACAGGGAAAAGTCCTAGCCGGACAGGTTATAGAGTCCTACACCGTCTATTACTAGTCTTGTGTATCTTGCACCCCAAGGCTCCGGGTACGCTGGTGCCTCCGCCGCAGCCTTCCTTTATCCGGCATGGGCCTCCCTTCTAGATCCATCTAACTGGGCCGCCCAGCAAGCCATAGGCCATGCTACCAACTGTGGGCCACCCGGGTTATCCGGATAGGTGACATGCTATGAGGATACCCATATAGCATATCCCCAACAGTATCCCCCGGAGAACTCCGAGATCTTGCGCCGTCTTGCCTCTTCAGATGAATGTTCCGTCTAGTTGGATGTCGGCAAATCGTCAAGCAATATCTTGTAGTCCTCCAAAGAACCCTGCAAGGCTTTCTCCGTCTTCAAATTGTAAGCCGGAGAAATGATGAATCTTCCATCGTACTCTTCCGTAGCCGGACTGGATCCATCCATGTCAGAATCTTCGATGTGACGGCTCATCTGCCCATGTCAGCTAGGACGACGTTGGCTTAGGTCAGCGACGCCTCGTAACTCACACACGAAGAGAACGCAATCATGTCCAATTTCCCCGCGCGAGCGATACGAACCGTTGGCGGCGACGGTTGGAGACGTGGCGAAATTTCCGCGCACGTTCGCAAACACGTCGTCTACACGGCAACCGTCCGATCAAGCTGCACGAATCTTGACGCTTGGAGATGATAAATAGTAACCGCAGTGGATTTTTCACCTTTTACCTCATTCTCCTCGCATCGTCTTCTTCCTCCAGCGCGCGACCCCTCGAGCTCTCCGTGCCTTACTCGCGAAAAAACCCTAGCCTCCAATCTGCACCAGTTGCACCCAGCCTCACTCCATGGCTAGTAGCAACACTTCTCCCTCCATGGCAGCGTCGAACGAAGCCGCGGCGAAGTTTGCGAGCTCCATAGTCGTGCCTCCAGAGGGCCTAGTTGTTGGAATTATGCCCTAGAGGCAATAATAAAGATGTTATTATTATAATTCTTGTTCATGATAAAGTTTATATTCCATGCTAGAATTGTATTAAGTGGAAACTTTAATACTTGTGTGGTTTGTGAACAACACCGTGTCCCTAGTACGCCTCTATGGACTAGCTCATTGATCAATGATGGTTAAGGTTTCCTAACCATATACATGAGTTGTCAATTGATAATGAGATCATATCATTGGGAGAATGATATGGTGGATAGACCCAAACAAAACAGAGCAATTAGATAGTGTCATCGTGTTCGTCTTTGCGAAGCTTTTCCTATGTCAAAAATTGTATTCCTTAGACCATGAGATAATGCAACTCCCTGGTATCGGAAGAAAGCTTTGAGGTCATCAAACGTCATCCTATGAGAGGGTGATCATAAAGGTGTCTCTCAGGTGATCGGAAAGTATCTGTTGGATTGTATGTATCGAGATGGAATTTGTCCCTCCCAAGTCGGAGAGATATACTTCGGGCCCACTCGGTAATCGATATCAACACCGCTTGCAAGCATGTGGTTAAGGAGTTAATCACAAAGTGATATCGGATTACGGAACGAGTAAAGTACTTGCTGTGAACGAGATTGAACTAGGTATGATGCAAGACGATCGAATCTCGCAAGTAAAATATCGCGAGACGAAGGAATATATATATGGGATTGATTGAATCTCGGCATCGTGGTTCATCCGATATGATCATCGATGAATGTGTGGGAGTCAATATGGGTGCCTGCACCGCTGTTGATTATTGATAGAAGATCATGTGCGCATATTCTCGAACCCGCAGGTCACACACTTAACGTATCTCGACGCTAGGATAGATTGGATAATTGGTTGATGAATTTTTGTTCGAGTCTCGGATGGGATCCGGGATATCACGAGGTTCGGAATGGTCCGGAGAATAAGATTCATATAAGGCGGTGCAGTTTTGGAGTTGAATTGTTCGGGTTAATCGGTATTGTACGGAAGCTTTAGAACCTTCGGAAGGGGACCAACGTGGCCCCACCTTCCGGGGAGGGCATGGGCCTATGAGGGTGTCCTAGCGCATTGGGCCAGGGCACAAGGCCCCATAGGGCCCAGCCGATCTCGGATAAGTTTAAACTCGTTTAAACTAGAGATAGGATTTGTAGATAAGGAGAGTTTAAATCGTTTAAACTAGAGATAGGATTTCTAGATAAGGAGAGTTTAAATTGTTTAAACTAGAGATAGGCTTGGAGGAGGGTCAAGGCTGGCCCCCTCTATATATAGAGGGTGGTGCCCCCCCCACACACACCTTCCTCCAAGCCCTAGCGCCTTGCTACCTTCTTCTCTCCCTCCCGATCGCTTGTAGGCGAAGCCTGCCGTGAAATTCTCCACCATATACACCACGCCGTGGTGTTGTAGATCCAATCTATCTCTCCACCATACTCGCTGGTCCGAGGAAGGAGGAGACGCCGAGTCTTGCACGTGTGCATCTCACGGAGGCACCGCCACTTGTGGTGCTAGATCGGATCGGATCGCGAGGAGGAGAAGCGATACGACTACATCACCCACGCTCGTTAACGTTCGCTGTGCGTAATCTTCAAGGGTATGAAGATCTAATCCAATCTCTCGTTGTTTGCATCTCCTAGATTAGATCTTGGCTTTCCCTCTGCTCGCTCGTAGAAAATTTTGATTTACTATGCCGAAACCCTTCATGGTATCAGAGCTAGATCTATGCGTAGATGTGTTTCACGAGTAGAACGCAACATGGTTGTTGCGGGCGTTGATGTTTTCTGTTGCAAGCCTCTGGTTTGTGTTCTTCTTATGACGCGGGATAGTGAGATTGAAGCGGTCCAGGCCAACCTTACGCGACGTCGTTCGAGACCGGCTCCGCACTTGACGTGTGGCTTGTACCACACATGCGGCCGGTGGATGCCGGTTCTCTCACTATAGTTGTCATGGGATTAACACCGAGTTTGGCAACCATAATATCACCGTTGTGGCTTTCCGTAGTAAGAATCGTTCTTAGCATCTACTCCCATAAGCCACGTAAAACATGCAACAACAAAGTAGAGGCGTCTAACTTGTTTTTGGAGGGAGTGTTTTCTGTGATATGGTATGGCCCAAGATGTGATGTGTATATTGTATGCGATGATCATGTTTTGTAATGTTTCACGACTTGCATGTCGATGAGTACACAACCGGCAGGAGCCATATGGTTGTCTTTATAATTGTGTATGACCTGCGAGTCAACTTCTTATACGCCATGTAATAGCTTTACTTTATCGCTAAGTAGTTAGCAATAGTTGTAGTTGCTATTCGTGGTGGAGGCAATCATGGTGGAGTGATGGAGATCATGCGGAACGCACAAGATGGAGATCATTCTTGAGGATTGGCTATACCATGTCACATAAAGTTATATGCATGTGATGTTTATCCTTTTATGTATCTTATTATGCTTAGATCATGACGGTAGCATTATAAGATGATTCCTCACTTAAAGATCAAGATAAAAGCGTGTTCTCCCCAAGTATGCACCGTTGAAAGTTAGTCGTGTCCAAGCATCACGTGATGACCGGTGCTATAGACTCTCGCTCACATACAACGGGTGCAAGCCAGTTTGCACACGCAGAAATACTTGGGTCTAGCTTGACGAGCCTAACATGTATGAGACATGGCCTCGGAACACAAGAACCGAAAGGTTAAGCATGAGTCATATGAATGATATGATCGACACTTCGTTGTCCACCATTGAAACCACATCTCTTCTCGTGATGATCGGATTAGGCGTGGTGAATTTGGATCGTGTTCACTAAACAACTTGAGGGATGTTGAATTTAGTGGGAGTTCATCTAGTAATTTGATTAAGTTGAACTATTTATCATGAACATAGTCTAAATTGTACTTGCAAATCAGTAGATCCAATGGCCAAGTCCAACTTCAACTTCAACGTTTTCTTTGAGAAGGAAAAGCTTAGAAACAATGGGTCTAACTTCACCAATTGGTTCCAATCTAAGAATCATTCTCTGGCGGACAAAAGGACTATGTCCTTGGTAAAGCGTTAGGTGACCCCTGCAAGCTGCGCGGTACCGATGAGAAAGTCATCTATCAACGCAAAGATGATTATGGTGTGATTAAGAGCACCATGTTGTTTGCTATGGAACCGAGCTTCAAAATCGTTTTGAAACCTATCCGGGCCCTTTGAGATTCTCGAGGCTGAAAACCATGTTTCAGACTCAAGCCCGTTCTGAGAGATATGAGATCTCTGAGAAGTTCTTTAACTGCAAGATGGAGGAAGGGAGTTCCGTTAGTGAGCACGCCATAAAGATGTCGGGCTACACTCAACGCCTTGAGCAACTGGAATGCACGATTCCAGAGGAGCTCAAGATTGACAGGGTTCTGCAATCACTCCCTCCCAGCTACAAAAGTTTTGTAGTGACTCTCAGATTGGTTCCACTGATACGATCACCGAGCTCTTCGCAAAGCTAAAGGTTGCGGAAGTGGACATCAAGAAGGATAATCATGTGTTGATGGTCAACAAGCCCTCCTTTAAGAAAGGTAAGGGAGCAAAGAAGCCCTTCAAGAAGGGCGGCGGCAAGCGCAATGCCCCTGCTGAGAAGAAGCTCAGGTCTGGTCCTAAGCCGGACACTGAGTGCTTCTATTGCAAGGACAAGGGTCCTTTGGAAGCATAATCGTCCAAGTACTTAGCGGACAAGAAGGCTGGCACCATCAAAGGTATATTTGATATACATGTTATTGATGTTTTCCTTACTAGCCCTCGTTGTAGTGCCTGGGTATTTGATACCGGTTCAGTTGCTAATATTTGTAACTCGAAACAGGAGCTACGGAATAGACGGCTTGCGAGGATGAGGTGACGATGGCGTTGGCAACGGATCAAGAGTTGATGTGATGGCCGTCGGACGCCTCCTTAGTTTTTCCTTCGGATTAGTTTTAAACCTTAATAAATGTTATTATGTGCTGCGTTGAGCATGAACATTATTTCGGATCATGTTTATTGCAAGACGGTTATTCATTTAAATCGGAGAATAATGGTTGTTCTATTTATATGAGTAACATCTTTTATGGTCATGCACCTCTTGTGAATGGTTTATTTCTTCTAAATCTCGAAAGGGATGAAACACACATCCATAACATTGAGGCTAAGAGATGCAAAGTAGATAGTGATAATACTACTTATTTGTGGCAATCGTCTCAGGTCATATTGGTGTAAAGCGCATGAAGAAACTCCATTCGATGGACTTTTGGAGTCTCTTGATTTTGAATCATTTGACACATGCGAACCATGCCTCATGGGCAAGATGATCAAAACCCGTTCTCCGGTATGATGGAGCGAGCAACGGACTTGTTGGAAATCATACATACCGATGTATGCGGACCGATGAGTGTTTCGACGGTGGATATCGCTATTTCCTCACTTTTACCGATGACTTAAGTAGATATGGGTATATCTATTTAATGAAACATAAATCTGAAACATTTGAAAAGTTCAAGGAATTTGAATGAAGTGGAGAACCATCGTAATGTAAAGATTAAGTTTCTACGATCCGATCGTGGGGCGAATATTTGAGTTATGATTTTCTCAAGCATCTTAAAGCAAGTGGAATCGTTTCACAACTCACGCCACCCGAACACCACAGCGCAATGGTGTGTCGAGCACGGAATCGAACCCTATTAGATATGGTCCGATCAATGATGTCTCTTCTTGATTTTCCATTATCATTTTGGGGTTATGCATTAGAAACCGCTGCATTCACTTTAAATAGGGCTCCATCTAAATCCGCTGAGACGACACCGTATGAACTGTGGTTTGGTGCTAAACCTAAGTTGTCGTTTCTTAAAGTTTGGGGATGCGAAACTTACGCCAAGAAGTTGATGCGGACAAGCTCGAACCCAAAGCGGAGAAATGCGTCTTCATAGGATACCCTAAGGAAACTATTGGGTATACCTTCTATCCGAGAACCGAAGGCAAAGTGTTTGTCGAAAGAACGGTTCCTTTCTTGAGAAGGAGTTTCTCTCGAAAGAAGTGAGTGGGAGGAAAGTAGAGCTAGACGAGGTTATTGAACCTTCTCTTGAATTGGAGTAGCACGACCTGAAATTGTTCCATGCTTTGCACCAACAATAGAGGAAGCTAATGACAAGGATCATGAAGCTTGGACGATCTGCTCATCGAACGCCGCAGGTCGACAAGGTCGTGCCCCTCCGAGTGGTACGGCAACCTGTCTTGACTGCCTTGTTAGTAGAAGACGGTGAACCTCACGAACTATGAGGAAGCGATGATGAGCCGGACTCGAGAAATGGCTGGAAGCCATGAAATCATTGGGATCCATGAGCGAAAATCAAGTATGGACTTTGGTGGATCCTCCTAGCGACCTAAAGGCCGTTGAGTGCAAATGGATATTCAAGAAGAAAACGGACGGATGGTAATGTTACCGTCTATAAAGCACGGCTTGTCAAAAGGTTTTCGACAAGTTCAAGGTGTTGACTACGATGAGACTTTCTCTCCGTAGCGATGTTTAAGTCCATTCGGATTTTATTAGCAATTGCTGCGTTTCATGATTATGAAATATGGCGGATGGATGTCAAGATCGCTTTCCTCAATGGCAACATTGATGAAGAGTTGTATATGATGCAACCGAAGGTTTTGTCGATCCTAAGGATGCTAGTAAAGTATGCAAACTTCAGCGTTCCATTTTGGTGAAGCAAGCATCTCGGAGTTGGAACCTTCGTTTTGATCAAGTGATCAAGAGCTTTGGATTTGTTCCAAATTGCTCTGAAGCTTGTATCTACAGGAAAGTGAGTGGGAGCTCGGTGACGCTTCGGTACTATATGTGGATGACATATTGATTATCGGAAATGACATCAACATGCTTAACGATGTGAAGAGTTATTTGAACAAGTGTTTTCAATGAAAGACCTAGGTGAAGCTGCTTATATATTGGGCATCAAGATCTATAGGGATAGACAAAGACGCTGATAGCTTTAAGCGAGTACATACCTAGACAAAGTTCGAAAAGGTTCGTAATGGATAAGGCAAAGAAAGGTTCATGCCTATGTTGTCGTAAGATATTGAGCAAGGCTCGGTGTCCACTACGGTAAATGATAGGGAAGCTATGAGCAAAGTGACTTATGCCTCGGCCATAGGTTCCATCATGTATGCCATGTGTACTAGACCGGATGTGTCCAATGCTCTTAGTTTGACGAAGCAGATATCAAAGTGATCCGAGTGGAACATCGGACAGCCGTGAAGAACATCCTAAAGTACCTAAATAGAACTAAAGAAATGTTCTTAGTCTATGGGGTGATGAACGACTTGTCGTAAAGGTTACGTCGATGCTAGTTTCGACAATCGACAAGGATGATTCTAAATCTCGACAGGATACGTTTATATTTTGAATGGAGGCTGGTGGAGAAGCCGCAAGCAAAGCGTGATTGCGGGATCTACTGAGAAGCGGAATACATGGTCCGCAGCGTCAAGTGAAGGAGTTTGGATCGAAACTTCATCATCGAGCTTGGCGTGGTTCCAAGTGCATTGGACCCATGGAGATATTGTGTGACAACATGGCGCCATAGCACTCGCTAAGGAACCAAGATATCATCGAAAGACCAAGCATATCAACATAAGTTTCATATAATCCGAGATTATATAGCAGATGGAGATCGAAGATTAGCAAAGTACATACGGATCCGAATGTCGCAGATCCATTGACTAAACCTCTTCCACGTGTAAAACATGATCAACACCTCAATTGCCATGGGTGTGAGATTGTTGCCAAATGTAAACTAGATTATTGACTCTAGTGCAAGTGGGAGACTGTTGGAATTATGCCCTAGAGGCAATAATAAAGATGTTATTATTATAATTCTTGTTCATGATAAAGTTTATATTCCATGCTAGAATTGTATTAAGCGGAAACTTTAATACTTGTGTGGTTTGTGAACAACACCGTGTCCCTACTACGCCTCTATGGACTAGCTCATTGATCAATGATGGTTAAGGTTTCCTAACCATAGACATGAGTTGTCAATTGATAATGAGATCATATCATTGGGAGAATGATATGGTGGATAGACCCAAACAAAGCAGAGCAATTAGATCGTGTCATCGTGTTCGTCTTTGCGAAGCTTTTCCTATGTCAAATATTGTATTCCTTAGACCATGAGATAATGCAACTCCCTGGTATCGGAAGAAAGCTTTGAGGTCATCAAACGCCATCCTATGAGAGGGTGATCATAAAGGTGTCTCTCAGGTGATCGGAAAGTATCATTGGGTTGTATGTATCGAGATGGAATTTGTCCCTCAAGTCGGAGAGATATACTTGGCCCACTTAATCGATATCAACACCGCTTGCAAGCATGTGGTTAAGGAGTTAATCACAAAGTGATATCGGATTACGGAACAGTAAAGTACTTGCCGTGAACGAGATTGAACTAGGTATGACGGCATCGACGATCGAATCTTAGGCAAGTAAAATATTGCAGACTAAGGAATATATATATGGGATTGATTGAATCTGGCATCGTGGTTCATCCGATATGATCATCGATGAATGTGTGGGAGTCAATATGGTTGCCTGCTTCGCTGTTGATTATTGATAGAAGATCATGTCTCGCATATTCTCGAACCAGGTCACACACTTAACGATCTCGACGCTAGGATAGATTGGATAATTGGTTTATGAATTTTTGTTGAGTCTCGGATGGGATCTGGGATATCACGAGAGGTTCGAATGGTCCGTAGAATAAGATTCATATAAGGCAGTTTTGGAGTTTGGAATTGTTCGGTTAATCGGTATTGTACCGAAGCTTCTAGAACCTTCGGAAGGGGACCAACGTGGCCCCACCTTCCGGGAGGGGCATGGGCCTATGAGGGAGTGTCCTGGCGCATTGGGCCAGGGCACAAGGCCCCATAGGGCCCAGCCGATCTGGATAAGTTTAAACTCGTTTAAACTAGAGATAGGATTTCTAGATAAGGAGAGTTTAAATCGCTTAAACTAGAGATAGGATTTCTAGATAAGGGAGAGTTTAAATTGTTTAAACTAGAGATAGGCTTGGAGGAGGGAAGGGCTGGCCGCCTCTATATATAGAGGTGGTGCGCCCCCACACACACCTTCCTTCAAGCCCTAGCCTTGCTACCTTCCTCTCTCCCTCCCGACTGCTTGTAGGCGAAGCCTGCCGCAGAAATTCTCCACCATATACACCACGCCGTGTTGTAGATCCAATCTATCTCTCCACCATACTCGCTGGTCCGAGGAAGGAGGATACGCCGAGGTGCTGCACGTGCATCTCACGGAGGCACCGCCACTTGTGGTGCTAGATCGGATCGATCGCGAGGAGGAGAAGCGAGCACGACTACATCACCCACGCCCGATGAACGTTCACTGTATGAATCTTCAAGGGTATGAAGATCTAATCCAATCTCTCTTGTTGTTTGCATCTCCTAGATTAGATCTTGGCTTTCCTGCTCGCTCAGAGAAAATTTTGATTTACTATGCCGCGAAACCCTTCACTAGTTATCCCCGCATAGGCAGTTATCGAGTTCGCCGGCGGCGACCTTAATCTGGCCGCGCTGGAGCCGTTGGAGGAAGAACCAGATTCGCACAAGGGCGACTGGCGCGGCTCGGATATCACAGACTGTGATATCCAAGAGATGATCGCCGAAGGCTACCTTCCTGCGACGGAGGGGCTCGCCTGGCGGGCGGCGCCGACCGACGAGGTTACACCCTCTCCCCAAGCTGGAGAAAAGGTGTACCTCAAAGCCCAACTGGTATGCGGCGTCTCCCTGCCCATCTCCAACTTCTTTCTCTCCGTCTTGAACCACTATAGGGTCCAGCCCCAGAACCTTTCCCCCAATAGTATCTTAGTGCTTAGCAACTACGCAGCGCTCTACGAGGGATACTTAGGGATAAGGCCTAGGTTAGACCTCTTTGTGTACTTCTTCACCGTCGAACGTGAAGCCGTACATAGCAAGGAAGAGCTTAGGAACTGCGGCACCATAAGCTTCAAAATTCAACCTGGTCGGCGATTCCCTGACATCGTCAGCCACGAGTCTTGCAAAAATTTGCAACCGACGTACTTTTATGGCCCAGACATTCGTCTGCCTGGCCGACAAGTTACGTACCCGGACTTCGTTGATGGAGCCGTCGCTGAAGCCTCGTCATGGAGATCCCAGGCCTCCCTTCCCTCCGACCTCGACGCTTCTCGCGCTATAAGGCGGATCGAATGGTTTGTAGAGACGGGTTTGACCGGCTTGGACCTATCCATGTGCTGGTTCATCAGGCGAATCCAACCTCTGCAGCACCGCACGAAGCTCATGCACGAGTATACCAGCGATAGAAGGGATAGTCTCCGTATCTACGTGGAGAACTTCTGAGCGACTCTGTCAAGCTCCGCCTTAAGGACATCGTCATGGTGAAGGATAAGAAGCGTGGATTCACCATCACCTACGACATGTTCGTAGACGGCAAGTGCCCAAAGGTAAGTATTTATTTTTCGTGTACGACATATAATCCAGTTCTTCCGTCTTGTAAATGTCATCTTATCTAACACGGTGATTTCTCACTTAAAAACTTAGCGATCTAGAGGAGGGCAATCTGGCTGCCCAAATCTACGATCCAAAGATGAAGGAAGTCATGGTCGTGTCCGACGACGAAGCTCCGCTGAAGCGAAGAGCTCCACCTCCGACACCGCGACGGAGGCAAGAAGAAGAAGATGGAGGTGGAGCCCAAAGACTACCGCCGCCTAGAGGCGAAAAGAGAAGAGTTAACGTGATCCCCTTTGCCAAAGCACCCCCACTTGTGTAAGCTTCTCATTCTCTGACATTGTCTATTTATCTGTCTTGCTCCTGTACTTATGCATTTTGCATGTTTTAGGAAGAAAGCCACGACCGGCCTCAAGAAGACCTCCAAAACATCGGGGACTTCTCAAAATATTAAGGACATGCTGCATCGTGATGCCTCCCCTGCCATCGCCTCGCCACTCCCGCCAAGCCCCGCCCCGCCGTGACAAGCTCACAAGCTAAGGAGGCATCAGGCCCTTCCGTCATGGAAGTGGATTCCGGCGCCTCTACCGAGCTTGCTGTTGTCGGCGTGTAGGCGACGCAGGAGAGTACCGCCCAGCAAATGGCTGAAGCTCCGGCTAAGGATGCCATCGGTGGCGGCAAGGCGGTGGTGGAAGTTGGTACTTCCAAGGCAAGGCGCCTTGCTCCTGAAACCTTTTGAGTTCCCAAAGATAGTCTACTCGACGCTTACGCCGAGTAGCACAACTCTGGTTCCTGGAGCAGCACTGACATCTCCGACGTGCGGTCTTGAAGAGCTCCTCCGACAAGAAGAAATCTTGCGAGGAAATAGCATCTCCTTTGGCAAGCTGCTAGCCAAGAGAGCTACCAACCTCAAGATCATTGCACTTGTCAGTTTTATTTGCCTTTTGCATTTCATATGAGTATCCCACTGTAGCCCCCCGAGGATGTAGACGGAAAACCATAGGCTTTTGCCTCTAGATGCTCTAAGAGTGACTAAGCTAGAAAACTTCTCACTGTAGCCCCCAAGCATGTAGATGGAATGAATTATTCCGACTAGATGTTTTAAGAGTAGCGTACGCAGTGTTTATAAATTTCAGTACTGTAGCCCCCAAGCTTCTAGTTGTAACTGAATTAGTTCCAACTAGATGCTTAAAGAAAGCTAAGCATATAGCTGAGTTAAAAACTTGATACTATAGCCCCCAAGCTTCTAATCGAAAACTGAATTAGTTCCGACTAGATGCTCAAAGAAAAGCTAAGCATGTTGCTAGGTTAAAAACTCTCGCTGTAGCCCCCGAGCGTCTAGGTGGAGGATTTCCGGCTAGATGCTCCAAGCAGACTAAACAACGTTTTAACTTTGTCCTTTTTTCCACAGAACAAGAATGCTCGGAGGGGCATGGCCAATGACAAGTACCAGAAGATGCGCGCAGATCTTGAAGCCGAAAAGGGTAAAACTGCCATCTTGAAGGAACATATCATCAAAAACAAGAGTCTGTTTTCTTTTTGCGCATTCCGTCTTGGTTTTGTGCCTATATTCTCCGAGTAATCACTGTGTACTTTGTTTTCTCTGACTTTACAGAACATGTTTCCAAGGCCAAGGACATTGTCGAGCAGTCCAAACACATTCAGCAACTGGATAGCAAGAACAAGATCCTGAAGGAGGAGAGGAAAGACATGCTGAAAATGCATGAGGATTCAATGAAGGCCCTGCGGGACTCCGCCTCCACGGAAATCACTCGCTTGAAGGAGGAGATTGCGATCTTAAAAGATCAAAAGCAAGCCGCCGATGAGCAGAATCAACGTCATAGCGAGGCGTATAAACTCCTCCAACAAGAGAAAGAATCCTTGGAGGACACTCTTTGGCAAGCTGAGGCCAGCATATTCAGTATGTTTTTCTCCGTCTTGGATTTCCGTAGTCTGGATACTTTGAATTGTTGAACTCATGCGCTGCTTGTCGGAATTTGCAGCTCCTATGGGTTTAACCTGATCGCCTCCTCCATCCAAGGAATGCATGGTTCTTGCCGGTAACTTCATCAACACCGCCATCACGCAAGCCAAGCCCCTCCAGATAAACATCAAGGCATCAGATTCCATGGCGAAGTACTCGGAGATTTTGCGCCGAGTCCCCGAGCGTATCACAAGATGGAAAGCTTCATGTGCACGGGCTGGCGCAAGGATGGCGCTGTCAATGGTGAAGGCACACTATGAAGATGCCGACATCGACACGGTGACCTCTGGCATTCCCGACGTAGACGATGATGGCAAAGAGATTAATCATGAAGCCATCTTGTCATCGCTCGCGGGCTTTGACACCAGAGTTGCCGAGTTGGTGGACGTCGATGTCTTCGTGCCTATGAACATCATCGACAACAGCGACCAAGGTTCCTCTGAGTCCCACCATAGCGCCGACTTCGAGGGTGGTTCTCCGGCTGGTGATGATGCTGCCTCCAAGTCACCTGCACCAAAGGAGTGAAAGAACAACTTTGTAATATTTGTTTCACCTTTGGTGTGTGTGCGGAAAAAAACTTTGTTTATGTAACTTAAGGCGGAAAACAATGGTTGTTATTTCCTGCTGCTCAAGAACTAATTTCCAGCATGTATATATTTTTTAAGCAAGTGCTGGCTTATCCATTACTTTGATTCTTATGCTTGACTTTTCGTGAGTTGGAAGACTCGTTGTCGGAACCATGCGCTTAGGTGATGATTCCCAATGGCACCGTTAATAACCTGAGCACAAAATCTCCGACAATAAGTGCCAAAAGTCACTACTCCAGAATCCACATAAAAACGACAAAGAACGTGTAGACCAGAAAACTATAAGAGGAATTTTCACAAGTGCAAACGCAAAGCTTGTGCATAAAGGTTTTACATGATCCAAAAATGAACACTAAAGGAGGTAAAAGACTCAGAAATATGAGTGAACCAGAGAGCTTTATTTCATTGATCATAGAAGAGGTACACAATTAGATAAAAAATGCTAAGTGTAAAAATGACGTAGATGTGCTATGTTCCATGGCCGATCAAGCTCCGGGTAGTCATTATCCGGGTCATGTCGCTTATGCTTATAATCCTCGTTGGGTCTATCCTTCAGTTCACTATTGTCAACGAGGTAGTAAGACCCATTGAGTAGCGCCTTGCTTATGATGAACGGTCCTTCCCATGGCAGGGATAGTTTGTGTGACTTGTTCTGCTTATGTCGGAGCACCAAATCCCCCTCTTTAAACGAGCGATGCCGAACACGGCGACTATGGTAGATGCGTAGCTTCTGCTGGTAGATGGCGGATCTTTGGGATGCCAAAACGCGCTCCTACTCGAGAAGGTCCACATCGAGGCGTATGGATTCTTCAGCGTCATATTCGTCGTAGGCGTCAACTCGTGGTGAATCGTGAAGAATGTCGGAAGGTAGGATGGCTTCTGCTCCATATACCATGAAGTAAGGGTGCCGGTGGATCTCTTAGGTGTAGTTCATAAACTCCACAGCACAGATGGCAATTCTTTCGCCCAGGCTCTGGCTGCTCTATGTAGCGGTGCCTCCAGACGTGGCTTGAATCCCTGCAGAATTAATCCATTGGCTCGCTCAACCTGACCGTTGGATTGTCGGTGTGCCACAGATGCAGGGTCAAGTCGGATGCCTTTCTCCCAACAATAAGCCTCCACTTATCCGAGTGACAAATTGCTGCCATTGTCGGTGATAATGCTGTGTGGGAGACCAAATCTCACCACTAGATCCCGGACAAACCTGAGGGCAGTTGCCCCATCAAGCTTTCTAATGGGTTTAGCTTCTATCCATTTAGTGAATTTATCAACTGCTACAAGCAGATGTGTAAACCCACAAGGTGCCGTTTGTAACGGTCCCACCATGTCCAGCCCCCAGACTGCAACCGTCCAAGTTATTGGTATTGTTCACAGCTCTTTAGCAGGAACATGTGGTTGTCGGGCATAATATTGGCATCCCATGCATGTCTCAACCAGCTTGTCGGCGCCCCTTCATGTCACCAAGAGAATCCTTGCCGGAAGGCTTTCACGACCAACGATCGAGGAGCGGCGTGATGCCCGCAATCTCCGAGATGGATTTAGCGTAGGATTTCCATACCTTCTAGCTGGGAAACACACTTTAGGTATACACCAGTAGTGCTCCTTTTGTAGAGTTGCCCATTGATTATGGTATAACCCTTTGCTCGTCGTACTATTTGCCATCTTTTGACTTCATCGTCGGGCAAAGTTCCGTGTTCGAGATATTCCATAAACGGTTTTGTCTTAGCCGGAGGGACCTTAGTCACCATGTTTACAAAAGAGTCAGCTCTATCCGGGTTGTTGATGTCGGCTCCCTTCACAGATGGTGTGCATAGATACTCTAGGAAAACTCCTGGCGGAATTTGCTTGCGCCCTGATCCAAGTTTAGACAGTAGATCAGCCGCCTCGTTTTGCTCCCTAGGTACATACTTGACTTCGTAGCCCAAGAAGCTCTTGGCTATCTCGTCCACTTCGTATTGATATGCCGCCATCATAGGGTTCCGCGCATTCCAGGTGCCAGCCACCTGCTGGGCAACCAAGTCGAAATATCCACAGCAAACTATGCTCTTGATGCCAATATCCTTGGCTACACATAGTCCGTGAATGAGTGCTTCATACTCCTCCATGTTGTTTGTAGCCTTGAAGTGGATCTACAGAACGTAGTGTAGCTTGTCTCCAGTTGGTGACTGTAGCAATACACCATCCCCCGAGCCGTTGAGCAGCTTTGATCCGTAAAGTGCATCACCCAAGACTGGTTCCAAAGAATGGAGTAGCATCTGGCATCTCCGTCCAATCTGCAACAAAATCTGCCAAGGCTTGTGATTTGATAGCGCCGCGTCTCTTGTAGGTGATCTCGAAGGCGGCAAGCTCAATGCCCCACTTAGCGACCCTTCCCGTAGCGTCACTATTGTTGATAATGTCGGATAGTGGAGTCTTGCTCACCACTGTGATTGGGTGCTCCTGAAAGTAATGCCTCAGCTTCCGAGAAGCAAGGAATACTCCGTAAGCTATCTTCTGGTAGTGCGGGTAACGCTGCTTGGACTCCGTCAAGACCTCGCTCACATAGTAAACTGGTCGTTGAACTCCGTGCTCATAGCCTGGTTCCTTCCGCTCTACCACGACGATGATGCTGATTACCCGGTTGGTTGCCGCCATGTAGATTAACAGGGGTTCTCCAGGCTCGGGTGCTGCAAGGATGGGTGTTGAGGAAAGAATCTCCTTGATCTGCTTCAATGCTGCATCTGCTTCGTCTGTCCATGTGAATTTGTCCGCCTTCTTCAGCAACTTGTACAACGGCAGAGCCTTCTCTCCAAGTCAGCTAACGAACCGACTAACTGCTGCAAGTCAACCTGTTAGTCGTTGAATGTCCTTTAGGCATGTCGGACGGTTTATGTTTAAGATGGCCTTGATTTTCTCTGGGTTGACTTTGATTCCGCGTTGGGAAACGATGAAACCCAACAATTTGCCGGCTGGAACCCCGAAGACACACTTTTTAGGGTTAAGCATCATATTGTATTTCCGGAGATTATCAAAGGTTTCTTTTAAGTCGGAGATTAAGTCGTTTGACTTTTTAGACATCACCGCGATATTGTCCACATAGGCGTGAACGTGCCGACCAATTTGGTCGTGGAGGCAGCGTTGCATTGTCCGCTGGTACGTAGCACCTGCGTTTTTCAGCCCAAAGGGCATCGTGACATAGCAAAACGTGCCATATGGGGTAGTGAACGAAGTGGCCAATTGGTCTGACTTACTCATCTTGATCTGGTGGTATCCTGAGTATGCATCGACAAAACACAAAAGCTCCGAGCCAGCCGTCGAGTCAATGAACGGATCTTTGGGACATGCTTTGTTCAAGCCGTTGTAATCAACGCACATTCTTAATTCATTAGTTCCCTTTTTGGGGACAAGTACAGGATTGGCCACCCATCGGGTGTGAAGGACTTCTCAGATAAATCTAGCTTTAAGTAACCTAGCTATCTCTTTGCCAATGGCGCGTCTCTTCTCATCTCCAAAGCGTCGTAGAGGTTGTTTCACTGGTTTGCATTTTGGATCAATGTTTAAGCTGTGCTCGGCAAGTTCCCTAGGTACACCTTTCATGTCGGCAGGTTTCCAGGCAAAGATGTCCCTGTTCTCACGGACGAACTCGACGAGCGCGCTTTCCTATTTGGGATCCAGGTTCGTCCTGATGGCGGTGACCTTGGAGGCATCGCCTACCACAAGTTCCACCGGCTTGGTCTCAATGGCGGCCTTGAACGCAGGAGCGGAGTCGGAGATCTGCTTCTCCGACGCGGGCATCTCTGAGTCATCGACCTTGCTCTCGATCTCTTTGAATTCTTTGTTGTAGTGGACAACTTCTGCAACGGCTGCTTCATTGATCTCGCATTCCCTTGCCTTGGTAAAGCTTCTAGATACGGTGATGACACCGTTTGGTCCGAGTATCTTGAGTTTGTTGTAGACGAAGCATGGCTTGGCCATGAACGTGTGGAATATGTCGTGGCCGAATATGACGTGGTACACGCTCTTGAAGGGGACCACCTCGACTGTCATGTGCTCTTGGCGGTAATTGTTAACATCACCAAAGGCAACTTGAAGTGTAATGCACCCAAGGGACCGAGCCTCCCGACCAGGAACTACGCCATGGAAGATGGTGTTGGTCCGCCTTAGGTTTTCCTCCGTCAAGTTCATCTTCTGTAGTGTATCCAGGTACATGATGTTGATGCTTCTTCCACTATCCACCATACACTTGGTGAACTCCACGCCGTCAATCAAGGGGTTGATGACCATGGCATACTGGTTCTCCGTAGGTATAAGGTCTGGGTGGTCTGTCGTGTCCCAAGTTATTGGAACCTCCGACCAGCGCAGGTACTGGGGAACTAGGGGGAGAGTGGCCATCGTGATCCTCGAGAGGTCTTCTATTGTTGGACGGGGGTTCCAAGGAAAGTGTGGTAGACTGGAGCCTTCTTGGAAGGGGTTCTTGCCTTGTCGCCGCCTTACCGCATGCTTGGGGTCAACGCCTCGCCCATGTCACTTGAATCCTTGGGCTCCTCCTCCTTCTTCTTCCCTTGCCCTTGCCTCATGCTCTTCCGACTTCGCTTGTAGCCGGACTCTGGGTATTCCTTGAGGTCGTTGACGAACTTGTAGTGTCGATTGGTATGGGTGGCCTTACCGTTGGCATCGAGGTGTACGAGGCACGACATATCGCGGTACTCCTCGTAGGTTTGGGGAATGCGGAGCGGCGCCGAGGTGGTTTCATTTCCTCGTTCCTGCCCATGAACAACTCACCTTCCCCGGCCATGTTGTCCGCCTTCACCTCGTCCTGCAAAAGTCATAGCGACCATGTCGGTAGATTGCTTTTCTTCTGGAGCGGTTTTCCGCTTTGTACCGTTGTTCCTCCGAGCTTGAGTTGGAACGGCTGTTGCCAGCAAGGAGCCGCGAGCATCGTCGTCGGCAGCTACGAACTCACTAGCCAACTGAATCATCTGGTTCAAGTCAAGCTGGTGATTGTCCTGCAAGCGCTTCAGCTTATGCCGGAGCAACGTGCCCCTTTCCAACCCGTCGATGAAGGCGGCCATGGCGTTCTGAGCGTGCACTCCTACGCAGGAATTCTTCATGTCCAGCCAGTGAGAGAGGTAGGCGTGAGATCTTTCTCTTGCACGCATCAAGAGATCGCCCATAGTGCAAGGATGCTTGTATGTACCCTCAAAGTTCTTGGTGAACGCTTGCATGTCCAACCAGTTGTAGATAGATTTCTCCGCAAGTCGTCGATCCATTGACGGGTCGTGCTCGCCAACATTAATGGAGGTACTTGACGGAACGCTGGGGTTTCCAGCAATCTCCACCGCTGCCGTAGTCCTGCAACCATGTGGCTGGCTTGGCGGTGCCGTCATAGGGCTTGATGGTATTGTCAATCCGAAAACCTTTGGGGTAAGTTGCGGACCGTATCGCAGGTCCAAAGCAACGTGGTCCCAGGTATGGTCCTTCCCGGGCCTCGTGGATCTTATCGATCCATGAACGTGCATCGTACGGCTCCGGGTTCTTTTTCTTCTTGTCAACAGGGGATGGGCTGCGTGAACGACGTGGGCCTTCTCCTCCATGGTGACTGCTTGGTGGTGACGGAGGCGGAGGTGGCGGTGGGTTAGCCTTCTTGCTGTTACCCTCCTGTGACGCCTCACGCCTGTCATGGTTGCTAGTCGGACGTGGAAGGTCGTGGTGCGACCTGCTCATGTGCCCTTGGTTGCGCTCTCCGTCATGAATGGGTCTGCTCCGCATTGTCGCGGATGATGATGCCACACTGCTTTGGTGGGGGCATATCCATACGATGGTGAGCCTTGTAATCTTCGTGATGTCGGGGAGATCGGGGCGATGGCGATGGGCGACGAGGTCGGGCCTTTTCTCCGTGGTCGGAGGATATAGGGATGGCATCCTTCCTTTTGCCCGTGTCCCTTCGTCTTCGTTCTGATGAACCCGTCTGGGACCCGACATCAAGAGGAGATCTGTCCCTTGGTGGTTTGTACTGACTAGACTGGCAAAGCGCTGGGTCGGACTCGAGCCTATGAGAGGTGGCCTTTTCCTGCTGCTTCACCGCCTTGGCCACTAGTTCGTAGACTTGTTCCACTGCCTCGGGCGATCTATCCTGCTCTAGAAGGGTCTTGGCGACGACGAGGTTAAGGAGTGGGGTGGGCATCACCTGCTTGCCTTCACTGTCAATGTATGGCTTGGCTTGTGCCGGCTTCGAGGGAGCCCATCCTAGGTTGCGCCGCATACCGTGATCGCTGATGACGCGAGCCGAGCTTTCTTAGCCTTCTGCTGCAGAAAGTCTTATACCGGCCCATTGCTCTAGTTTTCTATGGATTGCGTGTTGACCAGATCTCGATCTAGCTTAGCGCCATCTGATGGCTTGCGCCTCCTCGAGCAGCTGCTGGTGCTTCTCGTCAAGCTGGATCATGTTCCGGATATGAGCAATGGTCAGTGGCTCGATGAGGAGATTGCCGTACATCACTCTATCAGCTGGAGTAACTTGGGCTGCTGCAGACGTGGATGCTGGAGGCGGAAAGTTTGCGGTGTTGTTGTTGCTCGGGCCGGTGCCGAGTTCTTGCGGCTGCTGCACTGGGTTAGGCGGAGGAGGCATGACTTTTGCGCGATCATCGTCAGCAGCAATAAGTGCCCCCTTCCCCTTTTCTAGCGCTGTAGGCGGAGCTCGTCCGGGTTGATCTTCATCCATCGCCGTCCCAATGGTGATGAACACCCCTCGAGATGCGACGGCGTTGTTGGCTTGCTCGTCGCGCGAGTACTCCTCCATCTCCTGCATAGCGGAGTCTAGCTCTTCGGGACTGAAATCTATCTCCTCTGAATCTGCACTAAAATCAGCATAAAGCGCGTCAATGTCAGATTCGGAGGGTGCCAGGACTTCCTCGATGACGAGCGGTGGAGGTGCAATGGCAGCGACGATGACTGGAGGTGGTTGTGTCGCTGTGGCGATGGTGGCCGGAGGCGGTGGTGGCGGTGGTTGAATCGGAGGTTCTCCGTCGATGAGTGCGAGTGCTCGGGCTTCCGCCGCCTCCCAGAAGTTGCGATGCGTTCACCATCTGCTCGAGGGTAAGGCGCCCCGCTGCTCGCTGCCGCCTTAAAGAATGCCGGAGAAGCATGCCATGGTCCAGCCCTTCCACGGCGATACAAAGCGTTATCATCGGGTAGGGCCGATCGCTCAGCACGAGCCACCGCCGTAATCGCGGGGTTTTCGCTTTCTCTAAACGCAGCGCCAGATCAAAGATGGTAACCACGCCGATTTAACTTGGATCTCTCGCCTAGACGCACAAGTGAAACCGGCGGACTTGCAGTGATCTTCCACCTTTATATCCGCATGTGGGCGGTTTGGTGGGCCTTGAATTTTTCCGATCTTTGCAAAACTCGGAGAGATCCAACATTGATCCTTCCGCGAACGATCCGCCTGTAGCGGTCCGTATGGGCCTTGATGTTCCTCCGACTTCCAGGAACTAGTGCCCGAGCCGGGCCACGATGAAGAGGTGGATGTCTCCGATAGGAACGATTGAACACCACGTAAGGTTCGTCTTCGCCGGGATCCAGAACTCGTTAGGAGGGACGATCGGAACATTGCCGGAGAAGAGAACACGACCGGTGGCTACGGTTTCGCCGAGTCCCGCGAAGATCTTGGTCCTCGCCTGCTGAAGAGCCTGAAGCGCCTCTTGCCCCACGGTGGGCGCCAACTGTCGTGGTATTGCCGACGAGTACGCCATGGAGGGGTCCTCACAGTGCGTGTTTAGAGACGTGGGGTAAGGCGGACGGTTGACGGGTACGAGGTAACACAGCTTACCCAGGTTCAGATCCCACGAAGGTGGAGGAATCCTACTCCTGTTATAAATCACTATAAGGGCAATACGCCGAGATACCCATATAGCATATCCCCAACAGAACATGGAATCGAGTCCTAGTATTTCGTCGAAGGCCGGCCGAGGATGCCAAATAGGATGCCTTGGCTCCGGCGAAGTGTTGGAATTATGCCCTAGAGGCAATAATAAAGATGTTATTATTATAATTCTTGTTCATGATAAAGTTTATAGTCCATTCTAGAATTGTATTAAGCGGAAACTTTAATACTTGTGTGGTTTGTGAACAACACCGTGTCCCTAGTACGCCTCTATGTACTAGCTCATTGATTAATGATGGTTAAGGTTTCCTAACCATAGACATGAATTGTAGATTAATAATGATATCATGTCATTGGGAGAATGATATGATGGACATACCCAAATCAAGCAGAGCAATTAGATCGCGGTCATCGTGTTCATCTTTGCGAAGATTTTCTTATGTCAAATATTGTATTCCTTAGACCATGAGATAATGCAACTCCCGGCATCGAAGAAAGCTTTGAGGTCATCAAACGTCATCCTATGAGAGGGTGATCATAAAGGTGTCTCTGTGATCGGAAAGTACCGGTTGGTCAGACGACGAGATGGGATTTGTCCCTCCCAAGTCTGAGAGATATACTTCAGGCCCACTTTAATCGATATCAACACCGCTTGCAAGCACATGGTTAAGGAGTTAATCACAAAGTGATATAGGATTACGATCTAGTAAAGTACTTGGTGAACGAGATTGAACTAGGTATGCCGCATCGACGATCGAATCTCTGCAAGTAAAATATCGCGAGACTAAGGGAATATATATGTAATTGATTGAATCCTCGCATCATGGTTCATCCGATATGATCATCTATGAATGTGTGGAGTCAATATGGGTTTCTGCACTCACCGTTGATTATTGATAAGAAGATCACGTCTGCATATTCTCGAACCCAAAGGGTCACACACTTAACGTGTCTCGACGCTAGGATAGATTGGATAATTGGTTTGTGAGTTTTTGTTCGGAGTCTCGGATGAGATCCAGGACGTCACGAGAGGTTCCGGAATGGTCTGGAGAATAAGATTCATATAAGGCAAAGCAGATTTTGGAGTTCGGAATTGTTTCGGGTTGTTCGGTATTGTACCGGAAGCTTCTAGAACCTTCCGGAGTGGGACCAACGTGGCCCCACTTGTCGGGAGGGGGCGGGGGCCTACGAGGGAGTTCCCTGGCCGCATTGGGCCAGGGTCACAAGGCCCCATAGTCCCAGCCGGCCAAGCCTAGGGGAAACCCTAGGGGAGCTTCTAGAAGGGGGAGGCAACTTGCCACCCACTCCTCCCTCCTTGGCCGTCGGCCCTAGGGCTTGGGGGAGGGGCAAGGGCCAGCCGCCCACCCCTCTATATAAAGAGGGCAGCGCACCTCCCACACCTCCTCCTCAATCCCTAGCCGCCTGCTGCCTCCTCTCTCTCTCCTCCCGATCACAGTAGCGAAGCCCCGCCAGTAAACTCTCCATCGCTTGCACCACGTCATGTTGTAGATCCAACCTATCTCCACCCCACTTGCTGGACCGAGGAAGGAGGAGACGCCGAGGTGCCGCGGTGCATCTCTCGAGGCATCGCCACTTGCGGTGTTGGATCGGATCGATCGTGAGGAGGAGAAGCAGTACAACTACATCAACCACGCTCGCTGAACGCCCGCCAGCGAATCTTCAAGGGTATGAAGATCTCATCTATCCCCCTCGTTTTTGCATCTTATAGATTAGATCTTGGCTTTCCCATTTGCATCCGTGAGAATTTTTTGATTTATTATGCTGCAAAACCGCTCAAAGGGTATCAAAGCTAGATCTATGCGAGATGTGTTTCACGAGTAGAACGCAACATGATTGTTGCGGCATTGATGTTTTCTGCTGCAAGCTCTTGTTTGTGTACTTCTTATGACGCTGGATAGTGAGATCAAGTGGTCCAGCCAACTTTACGCGACCTCGTCATGAGACCGGCTCCGCACTTGACGTGGTGGCTTGTTCCACACATGGCCGGTGGATGCTAGTTTCTCTCACTATAGTTGTAATGGGATTTACACCGGAGGTTGGAAACGATAATATCACCGCTGTGGCTTTCTCAGAGGTAAGAATCGTTTAGCTTGTTACTCCCATAAGCCACGTAAAACATGCAACAACAAAGTAGAGGCGTCTAACTTGTTTTTGCAGAGAGTGTTTTCTGTGATATGGTATGACCCAAGATGTGATGTGTATGTGTATGCAATGATCATGTTTTGTAATGTTTCACGACTTGCATGTCGATGAGTACACAACCAGCAGGAGCCATATGGTTGTCTTTATAATTGTGTATGACCTATGTGTCAACTTCTTATACGCCATGTAATAGCTTTACTTTATCGCTAAGTAGTTAGCAATAGTTGTAGTTGCTATTCGTGGTGGAGGCAATCATGGTGGAGTGATGGAGATCATGCTGGTACACACAAGATGGAGATCATTGCGCGAAGATTTGCTATACCATGTCACATAACGTTATATGCATGTGATGTTTATCCTTTTATGTATCTTATTATGCTTAGATCGCGACGGTAGCATTATAAGATGATTCCTCACTTAAAGATCAAGATAAAACTGTGTTCTCTCCATGTATGCACCATTGCGAAAGTTCGTCGTGTTCAAGCATCACGTGATGATCGGGTGCTATAAACTCTACGTTCACATACAACGGGTGCAAGCCGCTTTGCACACGCTGAAATACTGGGTTGGACTTGATGAGCCTACCATTGAATGCATGGGCTCAGAACACATGAACCGAAAGGTTAAGCATGAGTCATATGAATGATATGATCGACACTTCGTTGTCCACCATTGAAACCACATCTCTTCTGGTGAAGATCGAATTAGGTGTGGTGAATTTGGATCATGTTCACTAAACAACTTGAGGGATGTTGAATTTAGTGGGAGTTCATCTAGTAATTTGATAAGTTGAACTAGTTATCATGAACATAGTCTAAATTGTACTTGCAAATTTTGTAGATCAAATGGCTAAGTCCAACTTCAACTTCAACATTTTTGCTGAGAAAGAAAAGCTTAAGAACAATGTGTCTAACTTCACCAACTGGTTCTGCAATCTGAGAATCATTCTCTAGCGGACAAAAGGACTATGTCCTTGAGAAAGCGCTTAGGTGACGCCTCAGAGATGCGCGGCCGATGAGAAAGTTGTTTATCATCACAAGAAAGATGATTATGGTGTGATTAAGAGCACCATGTTGTTTGCTATGGAATAGGACCTTCAAAATCGTTTTGAAGATTTCCCCGGGCCCTTTGAGATCCTTGAGGAACTGAAAACTATGTTTCAGACTCAGGCCCATTCCGAGAGATATGAGATCTCTGAGAAATTCTTTAACTGCAAGATGGAGGAAGGGAGTTCCGTTAGTGAGCACTCCATAAAGATGTCAGGCTACACTCAACGCCTTGAGCAACTAGACTGCAAGATTCCAGAGGAGCTAAAGATTGACAGGGTTCTGCAATCACTCCCTCCTAGCTACAAAGGTTTTGTAGTTACTCATAATCAGATTGGTTCAACTGATACGATCACCGAGCTCTTCGCTAAGCTGAAAGCTGCGGAGGTGGACATCAAGAAGGATAATCATGTTTTGATGGTCAACAAGCACCCCATCTTTATGAAAGGTAAGGGTGCAAAGAATACCTTCAAGAAAGGCGGCGGCAAGCGTGTTGCCCCTGCTGAGAAGAAGCTCAAGTCTGGACCTAAGCCAGACACTGAGTGCTTCTATTGCAAGGACAAGGGTCACTGGAAGCGCAACTGTCCAAAGTACTTAGCGGAAAAGAAGGCTGGCACCATCAAAGGTATATTTGATATACATGTTATTGATGTTTTCCTTACTAGCCCTCGTTGTAGTGCTGGTATTTGATATCGTTCGCCATTAATATTTGTAACTCAAACATGAGCTACGGAATAGACGGCTGGCAAGGGATGAGGTGACGATGCGCTGGCAACGGATCAAGAGTTGATGTGATGGTCCAAGGCACGCCTCCTTAGTTTTACCTTCAGGATTAGTTTTAAACCTCAATAAATGTTATTATGTGCCGCGCTGAGCATGAACATCATATCTGGATCGTGTTTATTGCAAGACGGTTATTCATTTAAATCTGAGAATAATGGCTGTTCTATTTATATGAGTAACATCTTTATGGTCATGCACCCTGTGAATGGTTTATTTCTTCTAATCTCAAAGGGATGAAACACACATCCATAACATTGAGCCTAAGAGATGCAAGGTAGATAGTGATAATACTACTTATTTGTGGCAATCGCCGCTCAGGTCATATTGGTGTAAACGCATGAAGAAACTCCATTCTGATGGACTTTTGGAGTCTCTTGATTTTGAAAAATTTGACACATGCGAGCCATGCCTCATGGGCAAGATGATCAAAACCCCGTTCTCCGTAATGATGGAGCGAGCAACGGACTTGTTGGAAATCATACATACCGATGTATTCGGACCGATGAGTGTTTCGACGCGCGGTGGATATCGCTACTTTCTAACTTTTACTGATGACTTAAGTACATATGGGTATATCTACTTAATGAAACATAAATCTGAAACATTTGAAAAGTTCAAAGAATTTCAGAATGAAGTGGAAAACCATCGTAACAGAAAAATTAAGTTTCTACGATCTGATCGTGGAGGTGAATATTTGAGTTATGATTTTCTCACGCATATTAAAGCAAGCGGAATCGTTTCGCAACTCACGCCATCCGGAACACCACAGCGCAATGGTGTGTCTGAACGCCGGAATCGAACTCTATTAGATATGGTGTGATCAATGATGTCTCTTACTGATTTTCTGTTATCATTTTGGGGTTATGCATTAGAAACCGCTGCATTCACTTTAAAAAGGGCACCATCTAAATCCGTTGAGACGACACCGTATGAACTGTGGTTTGGTGCTAAACCTAAGTTGTCGTTTCTTAAAGTTTGGGGATGCGAAGCTTACGTCAAGAAGTTGATTCCAGACAAGCTCGAACCCATAGCGGAGAAATGCGTCTTCATAGGATACCCTAAGGAAACTATTGGGTATACCTTCTATCACAGATCCGAAGGCAAAGTGTTTGTCGCAAAGAACGAATCCTTTCTTGAGAAGGAGTTTCTCTCGAAAGAAGTGAGTGGGAGGAAAGTAGAGCTAGACGAGGTTGTTGAACCTTCTCTTGAGTTGGAGAGTAGCGCAAAGACTGAATTGTTCCAGCTCGTCACCACAATAGAGGAAGCAAATGACAAGGATCATGAAGCTTCAGACGATGCTACTACTGAACATCGCAGGTCGACAAGGTCATGTGTCCCCCCTTGAGTGGTACGGCAACCCTGTCTTAACCGTCTTGTTAGTAGACGACAGTGAACCTGCGAACTATGAGGAAGTGATGATGAGCCCAGACTCTGAGAAATGGCTAGAGGCCATGAAATACGAATTAGGATCCATGAGCGAAAACCAAGTATGGACTTTGGTGGACCCTCCTAGCGACCGAAAGGCCGTTGAGTGCAAATGGATCTTCAAGAAGAAAACGGACGCGGATGGTAATGTTACTGTCTATAAAGCTCGACTTGTCGCGAAAGGTTTTCGACAAGTTCAAGGTGTTGAATACGATGAAACTTTCTCTCCCGTAGCGATGTTTAAGTCCATTCGGATTTTATTAGCAAGATTCATATAAGGCAAAGCAGATTTTGGAGTTCGGAATTGTTTCGGGTTGTTCGGTATTGTACCGGAAGCTTCTAGAACCTTATGGAGTGGGACCAACGTGGCCCCACTTGTCGGGAGGGGGCGTGGGCCTACGAGGGAGTTCCCTAGATGCATTGGGCCAGGGGCACCAGGCCCCATAGGCCCAGCCGGCCAAGCCTAGGGGAAACCCTAGGGGAGCTTCTAGAGGGGGGGGGAACTTGCCCCCCACTCCTCCCTCCTTGGCCGCCGGCCCTAGGGATTGGGGGAGGGGCAAGGGCTAGCCACCCACCCCTCTATATAAAGAGGGTCAGCCACCCCTCCCACACCTCCTCCTCAAGCCCTAGCCGCCTCGCCTCCCTCTCTCTCTCCCTCCCGACTGCGCGTAGGCGAAGCCCTGCCGTAGAAACTCTCCACCGCTTGCACCACACCGTCGTGTTGTAGATCCAACCTATCTCTCCATCCCACTTGCTGGACCGAGGAAGGAGGAGACGTCGAGGTGCCGCACGGTGCATCTCTGAGACATCGCCACTTGCGGTGTTGGATCGAACGGATCATGAGGAGGAGAAGCGAGTAATTTACTACATCAACCATGTTCGCTGAACGCTCACCGTATGAATCTTCAAGGCTATGAAGATCTAATCTATCCCTCCCTCGTTGTTTGCATCTTCTAGATTAGATCTTGGCTTTCGTCGCATCCATAGATTTTTTTGATTTACTATGCCGCTAAAACCCTTCACGAAGGCCAAAGCCAAAGGCAAGAGGTAGGGATGTCGGCGCCGGATCCTCGGGTCAAGTGGATGATGCTTGAGGACCTTGCCTCGCCGACGCCTAGAAAGCGGTGAGCATGGATCCCATCACCGCGCCAACCAAAAATCGGACAATTATTGAAGCACGTGAAGCTAGCGCTCACAAACGAACCTTTGTGACCCGACGATAGCAAGGTTCACATGGAGCGCTTGAGAAAGCCATGATAAACCATTGGGGACTCGTCCACCAGGCGTGCAAAAAGTGGCACAACATTCTCGAGGAGGTGGACTGCACACCCGTCAAACATGGATATCAAGGTACTTCACCAAACACTAGACCAAGGTATTCCGAGTTCATATGTAACATCCCAAAAATATGAAAAAATGATCATCAAACTCTAATCACAAAAATTAGGGTTAACAAAAACTTTGATTAATTAAAATCATATGAATGCATGTGTGTATGTGATGATTTGACCAATGCATGAATGGACTTGTTTGATTAACCTAAATAGCAAGAAAAGGTTTAAAGATGAAAATAACATCATCTAAAACAATTCCATGCAAAAACAAATCAAGAGAAAATAAAAAACAAATCAAATAAAGCAAATGGTCATTTTTGCCAATCTTGCTCACTAGATCACTTTGGGTGTTTCTAGTCCAAGATTTCAAACAGGAATTTTTCAATTTCTTTTCACCCCTTGCAAGACCAAGTAAAAGTGAATCAAAGACCACCTTTCAAACTGGCAGAAACATTTGGCAACCTCATTCAAATCACAAGTGAAAATTGAATCTTTATCATATGTGAAGATCACACATTTTCAAAACCCAACCAAACCAGTGCCCCTTGACTAATCCAACTAACCAGATACTCCCTAGTATGTGCATAGCAAACCCACAAAGTGTGAATCCAAAATTCAAATTTGAATTTCTTTCGGCCATTTCATCAAACACATTGTGATCAGCAAACAAACAAACAACAAACACTATAGTGAGCATTTATTTCGGCCAACCTTGTTCCCTCTCTAGATCACTCTACACTCTCAGTAAATGATCTAGCCCAATTAACAAGCATTAGCACCACTGTGAGCTTGGCATAGCCATTAATGGTGACCATGCCGAGCCCCTTTGCCAACCCCAATGTGCACAGCAAGCTACACGCCTCTCTAGCCTTGCCAACCTTGTCTCCTGTGATGCAAAGACTGCCCATCGCCACTCCGTGTCCCATCCCCGAGCGTAGCCAGCCCTTGGACCACCCGCCAAGCCCACGCCCAGTTTCTCTGCGGCCATGCCAAGAGCGCGCCAAAGCGCCCCGCTCGACACGATCGCACATACAGCACGCCTCCCTCGTCGTTTGCATACGTGATCACCACCGCCTCAGCAACCCCGCAGACATGCCTGCTCGCCATCACAGCACCATGCACGCCAGGCGCCATTAAAATCGCCAGGACCCGCCAGAGCGCCGACGCAGCCTCGACCAATCAGCACCGCCCACGCCCGCCACCACGCCATTGAGCTTTCCCATGGAGCACAACACCGCCTATCGCCGCCCATGCCATTAGCTCCGTGGTCGCCGACCACGACAAGCTCAGCCCGCAACCTTCGGTCCCTCTGCCGACTATAAAAGGAGGCCTCCCATTGCTTTCTTTCACACCAGTTCACTCCCACCTCCCAATCGATACCCCCACTCACTCCTCGAGCCAGCGAGCAACAGACGCCGAATTTCACCGAGTTCGCCACCGCAGAGGAGGAGAAGCGCCATCGATTGAGCCGCCAGAGAAGGTGCTGCACCAGAGGATCGCCGCTGCCGACTTCGCTGCTGCCTCCCCATCGCCACCATCGCTGGAGCCCGTGAGCTCTCCCACGACCCGCACCGCCGCGCTTAGGTTCGTGATCGCCGGCCATGTTCAGCGTGGACGATGAACTCGAGCCTCGATTAGAATTAGATCCCACGCCACATCGCCTCTATACCGCTGCCGCCACTGTCTCACTAACGAGTGGGGTCGCTCACTTAAACAGCCCGCGTAAGCACTGTGCCTAGTGGGCCAGCCCAGCTAAACCTCCGGCACGACCCAACAATTCAAACTTAAGTTTATTTATTTATTTTCAAACACAGTTTTGCACCTAGATTCAAAAATCAACCCAGATCGATTCACTTAACCAAAATGCATGAAACCAATTTGGTTAGAAAGGTACTGAAATGCTTAATCCAAGCCCATTGTATTCAAACCAATTGGATTTATAGATCAACCATGGTAAAAATAACAAGGCAGAAGCTTTTCTGCATTCAAACATTTTTCAAAATTCAACCATAAGATCTTTTGAGTTGATTCCAACTCTCAAAAATCACATTTAACTATACCTTTCAGAATATATAAAAATATATAGGTTTACTTACAGAAATAATGTTCAATTAATAAAAGAATGCCACATAGGCATTTCTAGTCACTTTAATAAACTAAAATAAAAAGGTTAAACCTTATTAAATTGTGACACCACTTTAAATCACATTCCCATGTACTGAAATATGTGGTGATGACATGTGTCCACATGATCCCATGTTTGAGTTGGAGAATATTAAATCTTAAGTAGTTTTTCAATGAGTATAAATATTTTTTTAAAAATAAATAAGACAAGTGCTTTAATCTTGTAATATTAGTGATGATGCTAGATCATCTAGTATGAACCTTTGTGTGATCATTAGAAATAGTTAAGTATTGTTTGGTTATTGTGTACCTCATATTTATTTATAGACGCTAGTACCGATCAAGGATACGAGGAGGAAGGAGGATACTACGAGGAAGAAGCCGAGGAGAACTTCAACCTCTACTCTGCACAAGGCAAGCCTATACTTGCAACCTTGCAAGATACCCTACTTATTCAAGCTACTACTTGCTTGCTACTACGTTAACTATATGCCTTAAGCATATGTGATTATACCCACTTGACACACCATCCTAGTTTTACTTGCAAGCTTATTACTCTATGTCTTTATCAAGCTTTCTCTTAGAGTTTACTTATTGACTTATAGATTCTAGGAAGATACTTGAAGGTAGCATAAAGAGCATAAAATTTGGCCTAAGATAGATAATCCTGATGTCATCCTAAGTCATGAGATTGAACTTAGCTAATCCTCACTTGTTTACCACCCCTCATGAGTCTTTACCCCCACTTATAGATGCTAGTGCTAAGCATAAAACTTGATCAACTTTAGATGGGAATACTTGGTGAAATGGTTATAAAAACCTTAGAATGATGAGTCATTCTACTGAAATGTTTTGACATGTGTTTCCAAACACCAGATGATTTTGATGATAAAAAGTTAAGGCATGAGCCTTAGCCCTTTATAAACCGATGGTCAGTCTGATGCGATACTATTCCAATTTTACCGTACAACCACAATACCCGAGATTTGGGTAGGGCTTGACGAAATTTATATACCGTAGTATGGGTTCCTCATGCCAAGGTCTAAGTCGAGGCTACCTTGTGAAGATTGTCCACGCTCAGTACCCAAGATGACAGCTGGTCATGGTTGGGAGGCCAAACTCATGTGAGAGGTGCCTACTAGGGCGGTAACCGAAAGGTTAGATTGATTATCCGTGACACGAGTATGGTGAATTCAGATTTGTTCTCGATTTGATGTCTCAATGTGGTGAAAGTGTACAGCCTCTAGAGTGTAAAACTATTCGAATAGTCGCGTCCGCGGTTATGGACAGTTGGAGTGACCGTACTGTTCTATCGTCAGATGTTTTCAAAATGACTTATGAAATGATTTATGACTTTGACTTGACCACAACAGAGTTGTGATATGAAATTCAAGTTCCCACTTAGGTGTTATAAAACTGTCTACTAGCTTTCTTTGCTTCTGAACTTAGTAGAGGTAAATCTGGCTTTTTGCAAAACAACCCTAGAGCTTAGTATATCCTATTCAAACCACTTCACTTGTTAGTATTAGTTTGCTAGTACTTAAAGAGTACTCATGTCTTTGTCCCTCGCTATTCCTGGCATGACTATGAAGAGGAGTATCGTGATGACTGATCGCAGAAGTTTATTACAACCAGGATCATCTCCCATCGTTAGCATTGCCTATGACCATGAAGATGGAGCCCCACGCTATCGCTATCTTTACGTTATTCCAATCGCTTGATTTGCATTAAGAACTGGATCATGAGATCCTTATTGGTGTAAGACCTTATGTATGGTTTGTAATGGATGATGTACCGTGGTATCCAAATCTGTTATGTCTCGCAAAATGGTAATCCCGGATTGTGATGTAAGGCATAACAGCATCCGTGATTAAAAATCCGGTGTTGATAAGTTGGTATCGAGCCATCCCGACCATAGGAGACCCTAGTTAGAATGGACGCTTGAATCAAAAACTTAGTTTCAAAACCAAAAGAAGTGAGTATTTCCAAAACTTATTATTATTATTCTTATCACTTAGACTCTTTCATGAAAATTCATGTTCCTCAAAAATTTTGACTTACATAAAATTTGACACACTTGATCACTCTACTAACTTACTCATCCTATATTCTTATAGATGGACGTGAAGTACAACAAGTTTTATCTTGGAGAATGGAGGAGACATCATCTTGAGCGTGACTTGGACCAGCTAGTAGAAATGCCGGAGCGTCACACCGGGTTCTTCGGCTCACCAATGATCGTGAAGGAGAAGATCTGGGCTAGTTGTTGCAAGTCTCCGAGGAAATATTGAACCCCACGCAGAGGGAATTCATTTCACCTTAAAAGAGAACAACTGCTCGATGGACTTGCTGTGGCAATGTAGGAAGCCTTGCCCGTCTGCAGTGGGCGTAGTATCAATCAAATCAAGGTACCCGCTTTGAGTTCTACCAAGGCGTGATGCTATGGGACAGCCATCGAGGCCCCATACCACCACGAGTCAAGACTCGCTGGACCACCTCCTTCATGATGTATGACCGCCAAGGAGTTGGACAATGCCTGCCCACGCCAACCACAAGTACGCCATCACCGCCAAGAAGGATCAGACCATCGCCATGCTAGTAAAGGATTGCAAGTCTCGTCGCCGTCAGCTCGACAAGAAGGAGCGCATCATTGCCCGCCTTCGCCACCGGATCACAGAGTTGGAGGAGACTGTCCACGAGAGAGATATGCAGTTGGAGGAGAGGGATAATGCAGGGGAAGACCTTCGTGGAGACCCCTACTCCTATCTCAGCGATGATGATGACTTTCTAGAGAATCAGGCCATGGACTTCTTCACCGATGAGGATGACTTCGCCTTCATCGATGACGACAATGAGGATGATGAGGACACTGACTCCAAGGAGTAGTAGCACTTGAGCACTAGCGTTAGTGAGTTGTATTTGGTCCCACTGTATCGTAGTTTCCCAGAATGGTTCTTAAAACCATCTATTTTCCTTTGTTGTGGTGTGTGTTTGTATCGTAGCTATGAATGAATGAAAAGAAAGTTGCTAGAAAATCTGAGTCAAAATTCAAAACTTTTCAAAACCCCGAACCTTAGAAATTTCCTCTTTCTCATGATCTATCTCCATCTTCCGATGCCTCGGAGGAAGCGCTCATCCTCGCATCTGATGTTGCAGATCTTGCAAATGTTGGTTTCGACCGCCAAGTCGAAAGAGCCGAACATCAAGTCAACTTAGCTACCCTTCAACACATCGCCAGATGGCCAACAACAATCAAGGCCATGGAAATCGTGACAATCATGGATCTATGCTCAAGAATTTCTGCAACACCAATCCACCTGCTTACCAAGTCTAAGAGACCCTAGATGCGTATGATTGGTTGCAAACCATGGAGAACAACCCGAAGTTGCATGAGTAGAAGCTAACGAGAAAGTGTTATTTGCTACCCACTATCTGGAGATGCAAGAGCATGGTGGAACAAAGATTCAAGAATGACAGTGAGGTCACCGATGACTTGGGAAGAGTTCAAAGTCAAGTTCAGCGTAACCCATGTGCCACTGTGTTTGATCAAGAGGATGAGAGATGAATTGCAGAATCAAGCAAGGAAGGATGTAGAGGAATACCGTGACAAATTCTTGTCATTAGCTAGGTATGCATCGGATGAGATAGATACTGAAGCCAAGAAGAAGGAGAGATTCTTGAACGGTCTGCATGATGAGATGCAGACAGTGTTAGTCAATATCCCCTTTGTTGATATTGAAGCCTTAGTTGACTCTGCCATTCAGATGGATGGAAAGATCAATCAAGCTAATGAGAACCGCAAGCGTCGCATGATGCATCAACTAGGAACCCATCATACACCAAAGTATCGTCCCAACCGATCTCCAGGATTTGCCCCAAGAACCAATAGACCTCAATGAACCGCTTGACCTATCCCAACCATGGAAACCCAAGGCCCATAGGAAACCACAACAACCCCGAAATTCCAGCAATTTCAACCGTGCACCACCCAAGTTCAATAACAATGCCACCAACACCAACACCGCTCATGAGGATCGGAAGCAATGATGTTCACAGAAAGGACAAATCGCAAGTGACTTGCTATGAGTGGAACCAAGGGTCACTATTCCAATGAGTGCCCCAAGAAGATTGCTGAGCCCCAATGCAAATGCTCCTACAGAAGCAGCACCGTGTTCAGCCCTAAGAAGGTTTGCCTGTGGGAATTCGCCTCAACCGCAACGGTCGCCTCTTTCTCATGCATGTCAAGAAGCCCAAGAAGTGCCGATGTCGCGTCAGGGTATGTTTTCTATGAACTCAAGATTTGCAAGAGTGTTGTTTGATTCTCGAGCATCGCACTCATTTGTTATCAAGAATTTATATGCACTATTAAGATTCAACCAACCAAATTGAAGCATGTTATGATTGTTCAAATCACCGTTCAACCACCAAAGCTAGACAAATTCAAAAGCCGTCCCTATCCTAATCCATGGCATAGATTTTATGCTAATATAATAGTACTCCGAACCAAAGGTTTGGAAGTAGTACTAGGAATGGATTGGATGTCCAAACATAAAGGATTAATTGATCGTGCTAAGAAAGCCATAACTACGACCAAAGACAACCTAATATCACGAAAGCATGTATTCTCAAAACCTGCCTGGCTAATTCAAGTGCAACAAGAGTAAAGCTTCCAACCTACCATTGACCAAGTTCGATAGTCATAATACCTCGAAGGTATTTCTGATGTTTTGCCCGGTATGCCCCCAGATCGAGATATCGAGTTTATCATTGAACTAAGACCTGGAACCGGACCCATAGCCAGAGACCATATAGTATGAAACCGTCTGAACTAGTGGAACTGAAGAAGCAACTGGATGCCATGCTAGAAATTGGATTGATTCAACCAAGTGCGCCACCATGGAGATCACCTGCTTCTTTGTTTGTGCCAGGACAAGAAAGACAGTAGGTAATAGTTTGTGTATGGATTATCGGAAGTTGAACGATGTCACCATCAAGAACAAGTACCCGCTTCCCAAGATAGAAGACCGCCTCTGACCAGCTTGACCTGTGCCAAAGTGTTTTCTAAGATTGATCTAGAACTGGTTATCACCAACTCAAGATTCGCTAAATGAGGATATTTCAAGACTTCCTTCACCACCAGACATGGATTATACAGTATACCGTCATGTCTTTTGATTAACTAATGCCCCTACTTATTTCATGAACCTCATGAATAAGATTTTTATGGACTTCGGATAAGTTTGTCGTTGCTTATCAATGAAATTGATTTATTCCAAATCGTAAGAAGAACATGAGCTACACCTAAGGACCATTCTTGGAACCCTAGAGATCACTACTGTATGCCAATTTTAGCAAATGTGAATTGTCACAGAGATATGGGATTTCTATTAACATTGTATCAGCTTGAGGAATTGCCGCTGACCCCGTGAAGGTAAAAGATGTCAAGATTGCAAAGTCTCACCACTCAAACCCAAGTTCTGCATTTTTGATTAGCCGGATACTACCACAAGTTTGTAGAAGGATTCTCAGTATCATGCACCCATGAACAAATTCGTCAAGAAGGACAAGAAGCTTGAATGGATGTGTAAAAATGCGGGGCTTAATTTTCAGAACTCAAGAGGAGATTGATTTCAGCCCCAATCTTGAACATGCCGATATCACAAAGCCTTGATGTGTAGCCAGCACATCCAAGATCGGTCTCTGATGTGTGCTAATGCAAGAAGGCAGTTATATAATTATCTATCTCGACAACCAAAAGCAAAGATGAACAGAATTATCCAACCCATGATCTTGAACTCGCAATGTAGTTCGCCATGAAGACATGGAGGCATTATCTTATGGGAAATCGCTAGGAGATTTATCTGTATCACAAGATCCTTCAAGTATATATTCACCCGTATGACCTGAATATGATGCAGAAGATGGATTGAGCTAATCAAGGACTATGATATGGACATTCACTATCACCCCGGTAAAGCTCAATGTGGTAGCAGATTCCCTTTGCAGATTGCCATGTCGCTTGAACTCCATGATTTTGGAAGGAGCAACCAAGTTTCACAAAGAGATGGAAGATTTCAATTGAATTAGTGAGTGAAGGATTTTTACAGCATAGAACTTCAACCCACTTTGATCAGCAGATCAAGGAGGCCAGAAGGAAATGCTAGTATCGATGGAATCAAACGCTGCATCGGGTATACATGCAAAAGCAAATTCGGTTCACCAAAGATTTAAGAAGGAGTTCGTGGTACAAAGGACGCACTTTGTGTACCAGCAGATTCGTGAGTTGAAAGAAGTTATTCTCGGCGAAGCCCATGATACTCCTTTTTTTATTCTATCCACCCCGGAGGAACAAATATAATGATTTGAAGGAGCAAATTTTGGTGGCATAAGATGAAGAGAGAAATCGAAGCTATGTCGCCAAGTGTGATATATGTTGAGAGCCATGAGGGACATCAAAGACTCCGCAGGACTATTGCAACTATTACAACGAATGGAATTGGGATTATGTTGGAATGGACTTTATCACCGGATTTAGCACTAGTAGGGGAAATTACTCTATTTGGTTGAAGGACAAATTGTCCAAGGTAGCCCATTTCTTACCGGGCCAAGACCGTATACTAGAGTTCGGGTTAGCAGAGTTATACATCGCTAGAATCACGCTTGGTACGGAGTCCCCAAGAACATAGTCTCGTGATCGAGAACCCAAGCCACTTAGATTATGGAAGAAAGTCCAAGAAGGTTTAGAACCAGACGGATTTCAAGACAACAGATCACCCTCGTAATCGATGGACAAACGAACAAGTAAATCAACATCAAGATATGTTGAGAGCATGTGTGCTCGAGTATGGATCTAAATGAAGACTGTCTGCTTTCGTAATTTTCTATACAACAATGCTTATCAAGCTACTCTGCTAAATGGCCCATTTGAATTCATGTAATGGAAGGAAGTAGTCGCAATTCCCTTTTGAATTGGTCTAAGTAGAGAGAGTCATATTTTGGACCATATCCCACGAGAAGCGAAGAGAAAGTTCACAAGATTCGTGAGCACTCAAGACCACCCAGCCAAGACACAAGAGTTACCGATAAGAGACGCCGAGATTCTTTCAATATCGGAGATTTTGTGTATCTCAAAGTGTCGCTTTTGAAGGAAATGCATGCTTTTAGCTCAAAGAAAGTTAGCCCCGTGACATATCGTATCTTCAAGATTCTCAATCATCGAGGAGAAGTATCATATCAACCGAACTGCCAGAGGAAATGTCAAGCAGTAACAATGTGTTCCATATATCGTTATTTCAAGAAATGCCTTGAAGTTCTGTGAGAAGACTCAAGTGTTCACAGAACATTGATCACTCTGGACCATAGAGACCAACGATGACCTCAACCTATCCTCAAGTACCCATACGTATTTTGAAGAAGCTTTCGTAACCACCTGTAACCTCAAGCATCAAGTTTCTCAAGATCTGGAGCAACCACAATCAAGAATAGCTACTTGGGAGCAAGAAGATCACATCGTAGACGGAGTTTCCGATCTCTTTAAATCCTAGGTAATCTTCTTCCTTTTGAAAACTCGGATGATATTTTGTTTAAGGATGGAAGGATCAAACATCCCAAAAATATGAAACAATGATCATCAAACTCTAATCACAAAAATTAGGGTTAACAAAACCGATTAATTTTTGGGTAAAAATCATATGAATGCATGTGTGTATGTGATGATTTGACCAATGCATGAATGGACTTGTGTGATTAACCCAAA